>JAWDEX010000002.1:13109676-13154725 GCA_035221805.1 Trichilia hirta | reverse complement strand
TTGCTATATTTGGTTAATTATTTTATTTGCACATATATTTTTTATATTAGTTAAAACATAAAGAAAAATTAACCAAGAAGGCGTAATATTTTCTTTGTTCTCTTGGTTAAAATTTTTTTATTAATAAAAAGGCTAAGACGGCGGAATATTTTTAATATTCTCCCATCTCTTAGCTTTACATTTTTTGAAAAACTAAGACGGCGGAATATTTTTAATATTCTCCCTTCTCTTAGTAAAAATGATAAAAGGAAAAAGAAGAAGAAAAACTAACTAAGACGGCGGAATATTTTTTCCTCTCTTAGTTAAACATTTTCAACTAATAAAAAGGTTGAAAAGGCGGAATATTTTTAATATTCTCCCTTCTCTTAGTAAAAATTATAAATAAGGATAAATTTTGAAAAATTAAAATTGAAGATTAATATTTTTGGTAACCGATTTTTACAAGAGTTGTAGAGTGTCTAACACCTTTTCTACACTTAATCAATCCCCCGAACTTAGAATCTAAATCTTTTAGGTGATCTATCCCACCATTATTTAGATAGATAGCGACTCTATTTTTTAAATTTTTCTTTACGTCAAATTTTATACGACGTCAACATAGATCTATCGATCTATCAATAGCTGTGGATTTTTGAAATATTAAATTAAAAAAATACAAAAAAAATATAATATTATTCATCAATGTTTCAAATTTTACTTTGCATGTGTGTAAATATTTGACAATACATTAAATATATTTTAACAAATTCCTTGAAATAAAATTTTATTCTAAAATAATATATTATTTATAAAATTGTATTTTATTTTAAATTAAATTATAAAACATTAGTATTTGATACGACAACAAAATTGATAAAAAGTTATTTAATATAATTGGCTTGAACTTAATTTTAAAAATAAAATTGTAAAATATATTTAATAATTCAATTATTAATAGAATCAGTCGTATTTTAACTAATACTTAATATTTTAATTTTCATTCATTAGCAATTATAGAGTAAAAGTTAAAAATAGTTGTGAAGTCACAATACCTCAATAATAAATATGTTTTAAAATTAATAAAAATTTATAGTAAATAATTATTTAACTTATTTATGGGAAGGGCATATGACATAACAACATTAATTTTCCTTTTATGTTTTCATTTATCTAATAACCGAGCAATTAATTATTATTAATATTGGTGTTCAAATTTGAAGAGGTATATATAGAAATAAACTTTAATCAAACTTAAAACTAAATCATATTGTACTAGCGAATAACTTTATAATTTAAAAAAAATACAAAAAATTGACAAGACCCAAAAGAAAGAGAGAGAGAGAATTAAGAGTCAAGCTTCATTGTGAATAAATATTGAGAAAAATAAGTGAGGACAACAATCTTCCTCTCTGTAAGACGTACTTTCTTAATTATTAATGAAAGTTCTCAAAAAATGGATGACGTAAAAATTACTATTAAATATTATTGACATTGGCTATCCAATAATCAATTTAAATAATAAGTGTGAAATAGTTTAACATATATAAAAAGCGATTATATAAGACTATTTTGTGGTAATAATATCTTAAAAACAAAGAAAATGATATATTTACTTGTGAATTTCTTATAATTTATAATTTATCATTTATAAGTATGAGATGTGTTAGTGTTGTATGTCCTAAAATTTTTCGTGTTGTTGATTTTAGGCATAATATATTAGATTATTGTAATAATATATATTATACATATTTATTAATAAAAACTTTATTTTAATTTATACGTGTATGTTACTTTTTCTATCCAATCATACTAGTGATAGACTATATATGTGAATCGTCCAAGATAATTAAATTATTTAAATTATTCTCTACAGACATAATATCAACTGGGCATTAATATTACAATGTAGGCATACTGAATATCTTCGATGAATATCATGAGATGATATTAGTACGAGTGATATGATAATCATATCATTAGGACATTAGTATGGAATAATAGTTAGAGAATTATTATTTGAACGTGACCAAAGTATGATAAATCACACGAATGTATGATGTTAATAATTTATTATTAAATTATAAGAGTGTGTTAACTACTCTTTAGACCTTAGACGTCATGATTGTTAATCAGTATAAATGCACATAATTTATATAGTGTATAAATGTGATATTAATCACATCTTATACATAGAAGTTAGTTTGATCACGTATTATTTATATCAAAAAATAAATGACTGTCGAAAAAAATTCATTGACTCAATATAATGCATTTCGAGGTACCGTTGACTCGATTCAGATTTGAGTTCCTAGTCAAATATTAGTAAACACTGAAAACAAAGTCTTTGAATAAAGCACAAATATCATACAAAGAGTTCATAATGACAAGTTCAGTTCGTATTAATTAATTATTCGAATAAAACTAAATTTAGAGTTTTGACATTCGTAAACCCTAATTTAGTTTGGATTAGATAAACGAAAGGAGATTATTCACACAAAATCTAAAATTGAAAATAAAGGTTCGATGAATTTTTTCTTCATTATGATTTAGGTGCTATGACATATTACTATATGTCAATCATAATCGTTTAACATTCAAATGATTCGAAGTGAGGTCAATGAGATTGATTTCAGCTCATAGCTAACTTTATAGTGAACCTGAGAGGTCACAAAATAAACCTGAGATTATTCTTACTGTTAGAGAGAGTAAATAATATCCGTAAGAGAGCTAGTACTCTCAAAGATATTATTTGACCAAAAATTATCAATAATTTACGCGTTAAATTGTTTAACAAGATAAGAACTTGAAAATTGACCTTATTATGATTTAGAGTAAATCACAGTATTCTATAAATATATAGATATTTAAATAAAATTTAGGATTAATTTATGATTTTTAGAAGTCGAGGGGCCTAAATGATATTTTATATTTGAGGCTTGAATGATATTATTCAGATAGGTACTTGAATGATATTTTATAATTCAGGAGTCCTAATGATATTTGTCATAAAATTATAAAATGAAAGCAGGAACGTTCTACTTTCTTAGGGCATTCAGTTTACAGTTTATGCCTCCCTTTTCAATTCTCTCATTCTCTCTCTCGAATTAGTCAATCAGCAAGAAATGAAAGGAGTTTAATTTCTCAGAGGCATCATATTATTAGTACTGTACTTTATCAGAGAATCATTAAAAGTTAGTGATTATAAATTAAATGTGTTTAATTTGTAAAATTGTATAATATCCGATAAAATTATTGTTTCTGCTGTGTTCTGTGGTATGCATGTGATCACACACATACGTCATGGTGTACGGTCAAGTACCTATCTAAATAATATCATTCAAGCCTCAACTATAAAATATCATTTAGGTCCCTCGACTTTTAAAAATTATAAATTAATCTTAAATTTTATTTAAATATCTATATATTTATGGAATACTATGATTTACTCTAAATCATAATAAGGTCAATTTTCAAGCTCTCATCTTGTTAAACAATTTAACACGTAAATCATTGACGATTTTTGGCCAAATAATATCTTTGAGAGTACTAGCTCTCTTACGGATATTATTTACTCTCTCTTATAGTAAGAATAACTCAGAATTTATGTTATGATTTCTCAGGTTCACTATGATGTTAGCTGTAAGCTGAAATTAATTTCATTGACCTCATTTCGAACTATTCAAATGCTCAATGACTATGGTTAACATCTAACAATGTTTCATAGCCCCTAACTCATAATGAAGAAAAATTTCATTAAACTTTATTCCTAATTATAGATTTTGTGTAAATAATCTCCTTCCGTTCGTCTAATCCCAATCAAATCAGGGCTAACGAATGTCAAAACTCTCAATTTAATTTTATTCGAATAATCAATCAGTACAAACTGAACTTGTCACTACGAACTCTTCGTATGACATTTATGCTTTGATCAAAGACTTTATTTTCAGTCGTTTACTAATATCTGACTGGGAACTTAAATCTGGATCGAGTCAACGATAGCTCGACTATATTGAGTGAACAAATTCTTTCTGACAGTCATTTGCTACTCGATATAAATAACACATGACCAAATTGACTTCTGTGTACAAGATGTAATTAGTCTCGTATTTATACACCATATGAACTATGCACATCTATACCAATTGACAACCATAACGTTCAAGGTCTGAGGAGTAGTTAATACACCCTTATAATTTAGTGATGAATCATTGACATCATACATTCGTGTGATTCACCATACTTTGATCATGTTTAAATAATAGTTCTCTAACTATTATTCCGCACTAATGTCCTAATGATATGACTATCATATTACTCGCACTAATATCATCTCATGATATTCACCAAAGACATTTAGTGTGCCTACTATGTAATATCAATGCCCAGTTGATATTATGTCTATAGGGAACAATTTAGATAACTTATTATTATTATGAGTCCTAGTACCAATAATTCCTAGTCGTCTCACCCTATCCCGTGCCCAAATGTCAGAGCTAGAGCTCTGTAACATTGGCAAAGATAAGAGGTCAATGGTGGCGCGACTTTTACCCCTTATCAATGCAACATTTTTTCTTATGGATAGGATAATAAACAAAGAGATAGGGAACCTCACTCTCAAGGCGACAATAAACTACATGAGGGACTCTTCGGCCATGATAAGTCTTCCTCTAATCTAGTCCTTTCCTTATTACTTTCAGGTTTGCATGTCTAAGGTTACCCATACAGATCGCTTATATGCTCTCTCGGCAGCAGGAGTAGATAAAGTTTCATATTCAAGGCGTGACTACCCAAGGCCAAGAGAATAAGCAGCTGAAGAAAGAGATCCTCAATTTGAATACAACACTGAAGAAAGATCACCAAGGTTGGGCCAAGATCAGACAGGATCTTTAAAAGAGGGTCGCAATTGCCAAGTTCAGGATGAAGGATTTAGATCGGGAAATTTTGTAACTGAAGAACAACCTGGACTCTCTGGCTTTCTTTGCAACAAGATGAAGGATTCAGATCAGGACAAATTCGTTGACCTTCTTCGTAGTAGGGAGAGTGCCATCCGAGGACTTCAAGAGAAAGCTGAAAGGCCGAAAGTAGACATGTCCTCTCGAAGTAAGGAGTTGCTAAAAATAAAGGCCACCATAAGAAAATTTTAAGCTGACTTTCGCTCTAATGATGACTGAGCCCGTGATCAATACAAAAAAGGCATATTATTCGAGCTCAAGAATATAAGCGCGCTGGTTGAGGAATGCCTACCTGAGGTGAATTTTAACTGGCTATTCGCAGAGTTAGGTATGGAGAGGCCGCACAACAAAACAACTTTTGAGGTGGAGGCTGAGCCCCCTACAAAGACTCTGGTGGCTGCAGGAAACGAGCCATAAACATATGGACCTATTGAAATACCTTCATATGTCCCTGGTGATCCCTCAGTGGTCCAGAAGCTACAAGCCTTTCTTATAGCTTTTCAGCCCCCGGCCATTGGCAATAATGTGATAGGCAATTCATCAGGTACCGGCCAAAATTCTAGCACCTTGGGATAGGAACACCTGGAGCCCTAGTCACGAATATTTTTTTCTTCTTAGGCGTGTACTTTATTATTTCTTTCTATGTACTAGATAAACACTGTACATTATTTTTAAGATACGAAATCCGTATCACCTAATATGAACGGAAAACTCTTAGCAACATCTATGATAGTTTGTCTCATAAATGATGCGAGTATTTATCTATTTATAAATGAATAAAATACACCAAATATTTAAATTTTTCCGTACACTAATCGTCAATCTAGTTCAAATAATACTAGTAAATAAACGAAGAAAAATTTTACCAAATTCGAATCGAATAATGATCGATATTAAGCAGATTGGACTACCGATCCGAATCAAATGATGATGAATAAGTAGATAAAGTTAGTGATCCCGCTTTGAATAATATTGAATTACAGGTAAATGCAATTATCGATCCAAATAATATTATGTTGAATTACAAGTAGTATCACCAATTCGAGTCAAAGAAAGTAGAATTATAAGTAGATAAAATCGCTGATCCGAGTCGAATAATATAGAATTATAAGTAGATAAAATCGTAGAGCTAAGTCGAATAAAGTAAAATCATAAGTAGATAAAATTGTTAAGTCGAGTCAATTAATGTAGAATTATAAGTAGATAAAATCGCTGAGTGGAGTCAAATGATATAGAATTGCAAATCGATAAAATCACTGATTCGAGTCGAATAATGTAGAATTATAAGTAAATAAAATTACTAAGTCGAGTTGAACGATGTAGAATTGCAAGTAGATAAAATCATCAATTTGAGTCGAATAATGTAGTATTATAAGTAGATAAAATTGCTGAGCTGAGTCGAATGATATAGAATTGCAAGTAGATGAAATTATCGATCCGAGTCGAATCATGTAGAATTGTAAGTAGATAAACTTACCGATCCTAGTCGAATCATATAGAAAGATGAAATCACCAATTCGAGCCGTATAATATAGAATTATAAGTAGATAAAATCGTCAATTTGAGTCGAATAAGCGACTGTACAAGCATCATGTAACAAAAGTGATAGGAATAGCAGTTTTACTACTGTACTAGAATAATTCAGAGTATAATATACATTATGTTTCAAACTAATGACATATAATCATAACAAAGTGAAGTGGAAATGCATTTGAACTGATTTCAAAATGATGATCGTAGGGTCTGTAATTCTGTTTGAAAAGTGTAATCATTAAGGATAATATAGTTTTAATAGCTCAGTATTCTAAAGCTTTTTAATACTTCGCCCGTCAGGGTATTATAGCTTATAGACTCTGGGTCATCTTATATCTATAATCTGATACGGTCCCTCTTAATTTGGCACTAATGCACCTTTTCTGCTGTCTGAGCACTGGCTTTAGCTTTCTTAACAACCAAGTCTCTTACACCAAACTTTCAGAGTAGAACTTTATCATTATAGTGACGAGCCATCTTTTTTTGGTATTTAACTATTTTTATTACGACTAATTCTTGTTGTTCTTCCAATAGATCCAGATTGAGTCACCTTGAATGTCTATTGTGTAATTCGTCAAAATGTCAGACCCAAAAATTCAGAGATTTTATCTCAATCAGCGTGACAGCTTTAGCGTCATAGGTGAGATTAAAGGGGGTTTCACCCATAATCATCTTTGGGGTGGTCTTCAGAGCCCACAAAACTTGTAGCAGCTCATCTATTCAGGTCCTTTTATGGTCTGCAAGTCTTTTCTTTAGCAGCTATTTAATCAATTTATTGACAGCCTCGACTTGTCCGTTGGACTTGAGATGTACAAGAGAGATAAAGCGTAAGTTGATTTATAACTCGTTGCAGAAACTTCGAAAGCTGACATTATCAAACTGCTTCCCATTATACGTTATTATTATCTTGAGAATATTGAAATAGTAGATCAAATAATTTCTCATGAATGTCGTGGCCTTTCTTTCAGTTATCACGGCAAAAGGCTTAGTTTTTATCTATTTCGTGAAGTAATCTATAACAACTATAGCTAATTTCATCTAAGCTTGCCCCCCTGGGTAGTGGGCCAATTAAATCCAATTTTCATTATGCAAATGGTTAAGGGCTTGCCAAAGTGATTAGTTTCTCTGGTGGTCGCCTAATTGTAACATCGTGCATCTGATAATCTTGACAGCTTCTTATAGTTTTGACCGCATCTCTAAATAATGTGAGCCAATAATATCCTTGTCTCAGAATTTTATGGGTCAGGGCTCGCCCACCCTCGTAGTCATCATAAGAACCCTTATAAATTTCTCTCAGTACTAAATCCGTATCATCCTTTCCTAGACATCTCAAAAATTGCAAAATATAGCCATATCAGTAAAGCACACCATCTATTATACTATATCGGACTACCTGATTTTTGATCTTATGAGCCTATTTTTTTTCTCTGGGAGGTTTTCTTCTTACAGGTATAGCTTTAAGGGAGTTATTCATGAAGAATCTTCTAACATAATGAGCGACTGCCCTGAGTAGACATCCTCATCTATGCTTTTTTTAGTTAATACGACTATTAATATGAGCCCGAGGGCCTTTTTATGGAATGTGGATGCCAACTTAGATAAGGCGTCGACTTAGCCATTTTTTGTTTTGGAGATTTGTTCTGCCTAAAATTGGTAAAATTTTTTCATTTGTTTGCTAACCAATGTAAGATAATGTTGTATGTTCACTTCGATTACACGAAACTAACTATTCACTTATTGTATCACAATTTGTGAGTCTCCGTATACTTTTACATTGTCGGCACCTAGTAGAAGAGCTATTTGCAAGCTAGCTAACAAAGCTTCATATTCTGCTCCATTATTAGTAGCAAAAAACTCAAATCAGAGCACCCTCATAATTTTGTCACCCTTGGAACTTTTAAAGATAACCCTGACTCTGAAGTCTTAAGTATTAGAGGCCTTATCAACGAAAATTTTCCAAGCACGGGTCAAGTCGGGCACTCGCACCTCTTAATTGCCCAGATTGTAAGGTCTTACGACCAGTAAGGTCTCTGAAACGGTGTGTTCAGCGATAAAATCGGCCAGAACTTACCCTTTGATGGCCTTTCATGGTTTAAAATCTACGTCGAATTCGCTTAATTCAACGCACCACTTCACCAATCTTCTAAAAAGTTCGAGTAGGTGTAAAATTTGCCTTATAGGCTGGTAAATGAGGACGATAACTTGGTGGGCCTAGAAATATGAGCGTAACTTTTTTGTCACGGTTACCAAGCCTAATGCAACTTTTTCGGGTTTAAATAACTATTTTCTACATCAGAGAATGACTTACTCACATAATAAATTAATTTTTATACCTTATTCTTATTTTCTTAGGTCAAGGCAGTACTGATGGCATGATTACTGATGGCCAAATATAGGTACAGAATATCTTCAAACTTTGAGCTCATTAACACGAAAATTATGGTAAGATACTATTTTAATTCCTGGAAGCTGGTCTCACACTCTAACATTCATTCTGCCATTTTTCCTTTCTTGATGAATTGAAAAAAACCAAGACATTTGTTCGTTGCTCTAGAGATGAATCAATGGAGTGCTGCTATCTTTTTTGGTAAACTCTGCATCTTCTTCATCGTAGAGGAAGACTTTAGTTCCAAGATTACCTTTATCTTTTGGGGATTTGCTTCTATGTTACGCTTACTTACTATGAACTCTAAGAATATTTATGAATTAACTCCGAAGACACACTTCTCTGGGTTCAACTTCATACTGTATTTTCTCAGAATAGCGAAAGTCTCTTTCAGATGTCAGATATAGCATGTCTTTCTTCTGACTTAGTTATCATGTCATCCACATACATCTCCATGGACGAGTAGATGAGAGGCTTGAATATCCGATTAATTAAGTATTAAAAATTAGTCCTAGTACTTTTTAGATCGAACGGCATTACTCGGTGACAATATAACCCTTGATTAGTGACAAACGAGGTCTTTTTCTCATCGAAAGGTCAATTCTAGTATATTCCTTATAAAGGGGGAGTCACCGTATTTTTTTGTCTCAAATTTTTTGTCTATGCTCCTCCATAGTCCTGACTTTATTCTTTCGATCCTAATTTTCTCCAGTATTTTCTTGACACAGGTTTTAATTATCTACGAGTTTGTAGGTCGAATACTATAGTCTCGAGATCTAATTTCATTGAGTTGAGATCGCAAGTCCACTGTGATATGCCTGGGCCTGATGAGGGTTCTTGAGTCTATTTTAGGGCTGCACGAAATAACAAACATCATGAGTTCGTCGCCACTATCCATTCTTGTTTTGTTATGGGCATCAACTTTACCTTTCCCCTTTTGCAGACTGGTGCGATAGGTGTTTTTGGTAGCAGCTTCCCTGGTTGGGTATTGGGCTCTTTGGCCCCTCTCCCCTAGAGGATAATCGGCCTTTACCTCTGAGGCTTCTGGCACAATTTGGTGCCTCTTTTCTTGTTCTTGCCGCTGAACCAATGCCCTCAGCCTTATCACTTCCTTTTTCAGCAATTGATTTTTACGTTTCAGTTTACTAATTTTTTGATTATCAGTCTCTCTTATATTTCTAGGCTCCACTGACCCTCTTTTCATCTGTTGGACTCACACTCCTCGATTTTAACAGTGACTCGATTGGTCGGACCATCAACATAGTGAGCCTGTACCTCATTTTTGTCAGACGATTCTGTAGTGGTTCTCTTTTTGCTAGTGTGAGGGGGATCCTCAGCTTTTTTTTTCGCACTTTCTTAGAAAGACGACTGCGAATATTCCCTACCATGTTTACACGAAATACCTTCCAAACTTCTTATTCAAACTTTTAGCTCGTTCCCACAAAAGGCGCCAACTATTAATACCTAAATTTTTCAGGGACAAAAAATTCAGCATACCACACCAATTTTACTGTTGTAACTGTCGTAAAGTCTCCTAATAGGGACCCTCGGGGACTACCTGAGATCACAGAAAAAATGAGCTAAGAGTGAAGTTAGATTATTGGCAAATAAACTCTGACGCTCAAGTCAGTGAATTATCCAAAGCCAAGTTAAAAAGAGAGATGAATTCTGAGTGTTTGAGTATTTACCAACCCGGAAGGCTGGGCTCGAAAAATACAAATGAATACAAATACTCTCTCAACTGTTGAATAATGGCCCCCAAAGGAATTCCTCCTCTCAAAAAAGAATTTCTTTTCATGTAGCACTTTCACCTTTTATAAGGCCTCGGCACATATGAGCATCGAAGAACGCGAGTTTGATTATATAAGAGTATGTATGATTATTATGTAGGTTTTTTCACTATTTTTTTACGTTAACTCTAAAGTTATAATGAGTGTTTGCAACTTGTAAGACATGACACCTTTTAATATGATGGAACGCTTGAACAGCTTTTTAAAAAATATATTTGTCTGTTCCATTTGAAACTCTTTTTTTTTAAATAGAAAAATTGGGCCATTTTAATAATTAAGGTGGAGGTCAAGACACTGAAACGACGAGTGCGGGATCAATCACTTATTAAACAAGTATTAAGATCGAAAAATAATTCGATGAATAAATGTATGATCGATAAAAGTCATCAATAATTACTATAGCGTGTCACATAATACAAATCCGGTTAACGCGTCACTTTATGATCGCAATTGTCAGACATGGCGCATGGATGACATAACGACAAAGAACGTACAAGTCTTTCACACGCAAATGAAACCATCCATTTTGCACGTTGTTGAGATTTGCCTGATGCTGGCCAACTGCAGAACGTTGTTTTTTATCAGGAAAATTTCTGATCACCGGTTTAACCTCTTCAACTTTTTATTACATTAGCACAGCAGTTTCGCTCTGGACACAGGGTATTAATGGTGGTTGTTTAGGATTTTAAATTTAATTTTTTTAAAATCATACACGTAAGGGTCAAAGCTCTCTGCTCTCTGCGTGTTTACGTTCTCTCTTAATCCTTGTTTGAGTCTACGTTGTTTGTTGCTGGTGGTTCAAGCTTAAATCATTTACTTTCTCTTTACAAATCAGAGAGACGTGAAAGTCGTGTAAAATAGCCTTGTGATAATGGAGCCCCAACCGCTTCGAAGTTTTGCTCCTCATGATCCTGGTACTCCCTTTTCACTCCCCGTAGTTTTACTGGTTCATGCATCTTATAATTGATATCTATGAATAATGTCATTTCTGATGTCTTCTTTTATTTTTGTGGTGAAGGAGAAGGTGGTATTGGCGGTGATGGTGGAGCCCACAAGAGAGGGGAGGAGGAATGGACGGTGGTGGTGGAAGAAAAGAATAATACGGTGAAAGAGGAGTCACCGTCGATCAAGGTTGATCTTGGGAATTGTGAACAAATTGGACAGAAAGGGGAACTCAGTGTTAACAACTGCTCAGTGTTTTGAGTTTCAACAAGCTCTCGTATTTGGTTTGGGCACATGAAAGCTGGACTTCCTGTTCCTCTTCATCTTTGGAGCCCCACTTGGAAGAAAGTTGCTAGCTCTGATCATGGTGGTATTTATAAACAATCTCCCAGCTGTAGTCCTAATTGGTTTTGCTGATTTTGGATTATCTGGTTTGGTATTAAGGGGGTAATCTTTCTGCCCGGTGCATGTGAACTATGTTATAATTCCTTCCTGTAAAGGTGGTTCATTGGACTTGAAGAATGAGATGTATTTAGGTTAAGAAGATCAATTTTGTTTGCTTCTGTCGAGAAAAGTTCGATTTTCTGTGATAATTTTAAGTTTATAATGGTCTGTTAATAGTTAAACTAATTGATTGTACTTTGCTTCTCTGACGTAAGTTCGGATAATATGAATTTTGGAATAGGGAATGTTTTAAGTTATTATTTTGAGATAGTTATATCATATGTTTCATATATTGATTTTGCCGTCATTGTGAACTGGATGAATAATTTTATTTTTATTTTATTTTTTGTTTCTGAATGTATCTTTCTTTGATGTTTCAGTTATAGGCTTCAGTCCTCAGAATGTTGATGAAAGGAAAAAGTGCAGAAGAACTGATGATGGAATTAATGGGAAAGTTGACCATAGCTACATTATGGATCCTGAACCTGGAAGATGCAGAAGAACTGATGGAAACAAATTGAGGTGCAAAAAGAATGTGGTTCCCGATCATAAGTACAGTGAGCGGCACATGCACAGAGGCAGCCAGCGTTCAAGAAAGCATGTAGAATCTTCTCAGATTGCAAATCCTTGCGATGCAACATCACAAAAAGATTCAAAGAGTTTGAAATCCATTTCAACCCATTCTCAGAATGATCCTCATTCCCAATCGCCATTGCCTACGACCTTTTCACCACCTAGTGATTTGAGAAAAATGAAAGCCACCCCAACCCTTTCGCAACTCATCAATCCACTTTCAATAACACAAGAAATATCCCTGCCACCACCGCTGCCGCCACCACCACCGCTAGCAAAGATGAAAACAAAAATGATTTGATTTTCTTGGGTGAAAGTAACTGCACCAACACTGCCCTCACTGACATCAACTCCACTCCCATCATTCCTATCACCACCACTAAAGGTAGCAAAAATGACAGTAGTGACTGCAAAAACTCTGGCACCAGTCAAATTCCCTCGAGCAACTGCGTGACTCTTTCCATTCCTGGTAGTGACCCCAGTGTCACTGCTGCTAAAACATGCAACACAAACATCGGCCACAAGAACAATGAGCGCATTGGTTGGATAAGCGAAGGCAGAAGCAGTACTAGTCTACCAACATGATCGGCAGAAGCAGCAAAAGTGGAAACAATGCTTTGGTAGTATTTTATCCGCAGGATTTGGCTTCTCACCAAAAAGTGTTCTTCAAGGTAAATTATTATGCTGAACCCCTGATACTCTTGAGTTTTGCCCTGCTTTTCATATTAATACTATGATTAATTACAGTTTATTCTTGAAAAATTAACAAGTTGCTTCTAGCGTTCCACACTAGTTCTATGATTATCTCGTCTGTAGATCACCTCGACACTTTTGATTTTAGCTTTATCATTGATTGCTGATACTTGAGCAAGCAGGAACAATGTGGCAATTGCTAGTTTTTTCATTTCTTGCAGACTTTCTGATCAACTTTATCTCTGCCTTTTTATAAATTCTATTTGATATAATTTTGTTTCCAGCAAGAAGGAAGATCCAAAATGATTGCATTTTGGAGCTTTATGGCTTTATGGGATTGTGATAGTTGTAAGCTTCCAAAGATGTAGAGATGATTGGTTGCTTTAATTCGGTTTTTATGCGTTCGATCTTTGCATTGCGATGGTTAATGCATTCAGTAGGGGAGACAAAAGAATTAGACTTCTTAACTATTTGATTAATTTGGGACATTGAGTTCCAAGTTTCTTTTCTTTCTCACTCTTTGGTCAAGAAATGCATTATTGAATCATTTGTTCGTTGCCTTAGTTGTTGGATTTCTGCTATTAAATTGCAAAATTTTAAAATTTATTCCTTCTATGAATGTCAAATGGAAGTTAATATGCTCTTTACTATCAAATTCAGTTCTAGGATGCAGGGCCTCATGCTTTTACGGAAGTGATGTTGAACTCGGGCAAGGAAGGTGTAGAAGAACAGATGGGTAAAAGTGGCGGTGCAGTGCGGAGGTAGTTCCTGATCAGAAGTATTGTGGGAAGCACATGCATAGAGGTTCCAAAAGCGCTGAGAAGCTTCACATCCTGTTGCTAATTTTACCACTGTTGCTGCCAGTCCTTGTACTCGTCGCATATGAGCAAATCTAACAAGGAAGATTCTGCAAACAAAAGAACCAATCTGTCAATATGAATCCCAACAGTTCCTCAACTTTTAACCAATGACGCAAAAAGTGCCACCAGCTTCAGTAGTGATGCTACCATCAGTGACCCCGCCATCGCAGGTGATGAAAACAGTAACTTTTCTTCTTTGGTTCTTGGTGAGCTCAAGTCTAAAGCTGTGTGATTTTAGATTTTTGCTATAGCAAGCATCTGATATCAGTATTGAGGTGATGCTTTTTATGAACAAAACAACTATGTTTTCTAGTGGTGTTTAACTAGGATATATAATATAATCGTATTTTTGTTTGCAATACAGAAACTAATTGATGAAATCCTTGAAAGGGGAAGTTATATCTGATATGAATGCCCTAGGATATAAGGGCTTTCTATCATGTGATTGAGACAGCCTTGCACACAGGGGGGGATTAAAATCCGAATTTAATATGGATATTGTTGAATTTGTATTCGTATTCGGACAAAAAAAAATTATAATATTTGTATAAATATTAATTTTTGTATGTTTCAAATGCGGTACGGATATTTTAAATTTAAATATTCAAATTTTTAAATATTGGCCAAAAATTTAGTTTTGTAAATATATTTAAATTATAAAAAAATATATTAATTCAAAATAAAATAAAAATAATAACATATATACATATATACTATTTTAATATAGAATAATAAAAGTAAATATAAAAATAATTTTAATTAAATATTTTAAATAGTACATTTAAATTAAAAAAACAAAATAATAATAATTAATAAATAATTTAAAGTTATTTATAATAAATTTATATACTTTCATATATATTACAAATTATTAAGTATCAAGAGATATGAAAAAAATTATCTTTGATATTTAAAATTCGATTTTAACATTTATTATTATTATTTTGTATAAAAATTTATAATATTAAATTAATTTAATTTGATTTAAGTATTTGTAAGTACTATTAAAAATTATAAATAATTATTTTAATTTGTATTTTAAATAAAAATATTTTGTTAATATTTTAATAATACAAATTCGATCTAAATTTTTTGTGAATTATTTTTAAATTATATTAATTTTGCAAAGCATGCGAATAATATATATACGCGGGTGGGTGGATGCGTGTGCATGTGGGTGGGTGGATGCGTGTGCATGTACGCATGTGTAAAGTTCTATTATATTCATACTTTTTTTAATATGATACAAATATTTTTAAATTTAAATTTTTTTCGATATAATTTGAATTCGAATATTTTTGTCATCACTATTTGTATTACAGTTGATTCGAGTATTTTTTATTTCTATTATTGAGAGAACTTTTCTTTTCAGATTAGCTATTACCATATTTAGCTTTTCTTCGGGTGATTTTATATCTGTAAATTTTCTTCGGTTGTCAAAAGACTCAAACATAATACCCGTTCTAGGGTGAAATTTATCGAGAAATATATTATATTTCAAGTCCTCATCATTCAGGTGTCGTGGTGTAGTTGGTTATCACGTCAGTCTAACACACTGAAGGTCTCCGGTTCGAGTCCGGGCGACGCCATCAGTTTTTAGCTTTTCGACATACTGTTTGAAATGGTTGCCACACACGTGCACAGTACATGGCTCATTTTTTTGATTTTATTTTGTTTTAGTCCTTCACAAATTCTTAATAAAAAAAATTATTTACAAATTCAATTCCATATTTATCTGAATCGAACCCATTATATGTTTGAAAGGGTTTGCCACGCACGTGTACAGTACAAGACTGCATTTTTAATTTTATCTTATTTTAGTCCATTACAATTCTTAATCGAAAAAAAAATTATTTACAAATTCAATTCCATATTTGTCTGAATCGAACCCATAATTGAAACTTGATATGAACAAAAGGCAGGGGAACATCAAAGAGTATTGTAAAACAGAAACCTCCCGTTAGATTTCGAGGTTAAAAGGAATCACAGCATCTATGGAAGTTCCAGATCAAACAGAATCAGTTATTAATAAAGACTGACAAAGCTTAGACGCTTGCTGCTTTACCCAAACTTGACACATTAGATGTATAATTCTACTGTGTGAATTTAAACTCAGTTTAAAATTTTAAAAATGCTACATAGTGCAGATACCCTTAGGGTCTGCATTCTTGATGATCCAAGGGTGCTCCAAAATCTTCTGAAGAGATAGCCTTTTTGAGGAGTCCTTCACTAGAAGCTGCAAAAGTTTTAGCTTGCATCATCAGGAAAGGTAATTAGAATCCATTCACCGCCAAAATTCTTTTCTAATCGACATCAATATGCAGACAATAGATGACAAACGTACCCGACAAATGAGATTTTTGGCTTCGGCAGAGACACTAGGTGTGGAAGGAAAGGTCAGATCTACCTTCATGATCCTGTAGAACACAGTCAATTCATCGCATGCTTGAAACCCAACTCACAGAATACAGTGAGGACAATAAATTAAACCTTCCAATCCTATCTCTCACCTTCTGAAAGTGTCCTTTTGACTCTCTGCCTCAAATGGAGGGGCACCGAAGAGGAACTCGTAGCAAAGAATACCCAAGGTCCAATTATCAACAGCATAATCATGAGCTTTATTTTCCACCATTTCTGGGGCCAAGTAATCTAAAGTTCCACACATGGTGTGTCTCTTGCTTCTTGACTGTACTGACCATCCAAAATCAGCAATTTTTAATCGACCCTACACAGAGAATCACATTCAAACGCAAAGCTTCAATTGGCAATTTATTCGTGAACGTGATGTAGGTGCAGGTACGGTGTCTTATTGTTGTGCTTGTATGCATGCTCTGATGCTCATGCTTTCAGATTTCAGCAATAAAATCATTGACAAGGATTGAGTCACAGCTGCGGCAAGGCCATACTCAGAAAACATAAACTCAATCCCAACAATCCCTAATCGTGCAAAAGAAAATAAACATTAAGTGAAACGGGGACTATTGGCTTATGCATGTCCAAATGCCGTTAACATAATGTTACAGAACATGATTAAACCAAATTGTTGTTTTCTAAGGTTTATATATCATTACATTATACATAATTTCAAATAATCATTATCTAGCTGTTGTTTTGTAGGAAAAAAAGTCATCACATAAATAATGTCATAAACCACTGGACGTGTTTTGTTATTCCCTATTTGAAAGAAAGCCATACAGAGCTGTCATCACACAAAGTCATTTCTCAGTCTCACAATTGGAACCAGTCCAATCGACCAAAATCAAACTACTTTCATGAATTGATGTTGCCGCAAAAAAACACGACAGTTTTTTCAAATTTCCTACATAAAGCCAACAAAATTCAGAGCAATTAAGCAAGAGAAACAGAAGGGTTTCAGAGCATACCTCATGATCAAGCAACAAATTTTCTGGCTTAATATCTCTATGAATCACCTGATTCTCATGACAATAAGCCAATGCCTGAGTGAGACTTGCAATGTACTGAAATCCACAGAGAATAAACGTAAAATTCCCTAAATCGAGATATATTTTTAATTACGAACAATAAAAAATTGTGAATAGCCATCACCGTAGCAGCCTGATTTTCAGAGAAACGACCATTCTTCCTAAGCTCTCTGTAGAGCTCACCACGATGAGCGTACTCAAGAATCAAGAAAATGCGTTCATTATCATGAAACCAACCGTAGAGGCGCAGAATATTAGGGTGACAAAGACTGGTCTGAATTTCCATTTCTCTCCTCAATTGATGATGAATTCTGTACTTCTCAATTTGTTCCTTAAATATTATCTTCAATGCCACTATGTATTTGCTCTGCAATTACCAAAAATGTATACAAATTAAATTAAAAAAAATTGAGAGAAAGAGAAGGGTTAGCTTGGTAAAAAAATGAAGTCAAACCTTGATTTCTCGGGCGAGATAGACGCTGCCAAATTTGCCTTTGCCGAGCGGCTTTCCGATCTCGAAGTCCCGTAAGGACCATTGTCTCTTGCTGTTTTCTACTTGTTCTTCTCTTCTAGAATTCATTCGGTGACTTCTCGCTTATCCTGGTGAAATGGCTCTGGCTGGGAATTTGGAGGGTGTTTTATAAAAATAACCACAATTCAAATATTTTAGAGATATGCGGCCTACGAAAACAAAAAGTAAAATAAAATATAACCAATTACTTACGGAATGACTAAATTACCCTTAGAATAGAGATGTAATATCCAAAACGCCGGAGTCCCGTTTTCTTCATCATCTCACTGCGTCACCCAGGGCTACCCATCCAGTTTCTTTTCTTCTATTTCATTCAGCCAGCAAGAAGAAAAAAATTGCACGAAAGAGCACTAAAAGGAGGTGCTCTGTTTAGATCAGCCACAGTCAAAGTAAAGGGGAAGCTTTCCGAAAGAGATTAAAGAAATACAGCACCAACGCCGAAATATTGACAATTTTTTAGGAATTTGGTTTCGGCGGTTATTTTCTCTTTTACACGGTATTTCTTTGCTACAAAGAAAATTAGTTTTTCTCCACAACTTTTTTTCATTTCTTTCACTTCTGATTTTTTTTAAATGTATTGGAATGAAAGTGTACTATTTTAGATCTACCATAATTGCTTTCTTAGATAATATACCAAACCCGAATGGTCCTCAAGTTTCTCATTAGTTACACTTTCCCACAATTGGAAAGCTAATTTTATAGCTCTGAACACATCAAGATTTAGTTGTATCCTCGTGTCAATTATAATCTGTAATTCCCTTTTATTTTTTGAGTTGAATCTATAATTCCTTTGGATAAAAGTCTTTCCTTTTACAAAGAATTACACAAAATATACACATAATACATGCAAAAGAACAAAAAGGAATTTACATATACAAAGTTTCACATGGCCAATTATGTGATGCTAAGGATTTTTCATTTCCCAGTGGTGGACCGTTTTATATTCTAGTCGCGAATTGATTTCAAGTATATTGTATTTCAACAGAAGCGATGATAAAAAATTAATTGGAGCCAAACTCGCGATTCCACTGTTCAAGCTCTTCCCATTTGCTTTTGTTTAAGCTTGGTCTAATGACTCCCATTGCCTTCTCAAAGTCTTCGTACCTTAGGGGCCTCAGCTAATGTTGTCAAATATCAATTAGGATCAAATGACATTCCTCGTTCATATCAAGTCAAAATCAGAGTGTGAAGAAAAAAATACACGTTTTCTATTTGCCGATACCTGATTTGCCTTGACGGTAAGAACATTAGTACCAAGCTCTCTAATTGGCATCATCGCAGCTTCTTCACACAAGGCTTGTAAATCACTTCCAGAATATCCTATTAAAGTAGAAGTAGCCATATTAAGTTTTACTTTTCCCCCCAAAAGATAGGAGCATAATTCTCTTTTTTTTCAATATTGGGATTGAGATTGGGCTCTCTTATTGTCCTGAACGTGTAATTCATTGGCTGCATGTCAGCAACGCTCAAAGGTGAAAGGCACTGCCTTGGTCTAGGCCAAAGTAATTTGAACATAGAGATGTGCATTCGGCCACCACCCACTATCTGTGAAACAGTGTATTCAAAAGATTATCATACATATAAACAACTTACCTTCGGTCTCTCTTACAAGCCTTTCTAGGTCTCCACCTGTCAGAGATAAAAACAAACAAATTATCGTGCATTTTCATTGCATCTTAGCGAAGGCAATTTAAGCACAATGCAAGCATATACGCCAGTGAAGTGCATTGTCTTTTGCATATTACACAATATGACAAATTTACAGAAAATATATAGATTCAGAATTAGTGAGTAGCGAAAAAAGGAATGAATTATCAATAAAGTCAAACAATGAGATTACAAATAGACCAAGACCGCACGACGGAATCAACTGATTGCAAAAAACACCTTTGTAATAAATTTACCAGGTAAGGAAAATGCTTGGCCCTTCAATTTGTGTTTAAGAAGGAGTCTCCTAACATTTTCATCTGGTAGAGGAATGTATATTCTCTTCACCTAGTTCACAGTTCCACATTAAATGAGTCACTGAAGTAAATAAAAGATCATTTAAGAGTCAATAAATTTGCTGATATAACATATGAATTTTGGCAGGAATAATACATAGGAAAAGAGTTCCAAGTATTCTCGTTCCCCTATATTATTTCTTCATATTAGAATTCTTCCATAAATAGCAAAAAGGGCAAAGGAAAAGCAATAAAATTCTGAGCACATGTACCAACCCAACATTCACTTAAAGCCTAAAAATATTTTCTCAAAGCAAAGAAACCAGGCAATCAGCAGTTTTGCGAAAGCAGTTTATATTATATCCATCTTATTAACCAACCCAGAAAATCAAATCTAACAGGCAGGTATATGTACTGTCCATTCCCCTGGTAACAATGAAGAAATTGGGTACATAGGAGATCTGAGTTTAGTCACAAACCGCACACTGCCCCTTTTATCCCCCTTAAAACTTTTGAAACAGACTTACTTCTCTTTGCCATTCCATCCAACAATAAATGAAAAGGTCT
Source organism: Trichilia hirta (assembly GCA_035221805.1). Lineage (NCBI taxonomy): Eukaryota > Viridiplantae > Streptophyta > Magnoliopsida > Sapindales > Meliaceae > Trichilia > Trichilia hirta. The sequence goes on along the minus strand of JAWDEX010000002.1, from coordinate 13,134,088 downwards.
TTCATCAGTATTTAGAGCATGAATGTGTTAGCTCAAGATTCAATAATCCTCACCAATAGGATTCCAGAATACTGGACAAATTAGAGACCGATAAACTAGTCTACACAACAATGGCATTAAGGACAACAGAGTTGTAGCAAAAAATATGATGTATGAGAAGAGAACTCCAATTGGCAATCAAATTTAGGATAGATTTGACAAGTTAACTCTCTGGACATTATCACAAATTTTGCTCAAAATATTAAACAGCAATTAACAGTATAATATCATTATTAAAAGCCCATAAGCATATTCTGTTATCACTTCCCAATATACTATGCACAATATACTAACCAGTCTCCTAAGAACTGCATCATCCAATTCCTGTGGCTTATTGGTAGCACCTGAATTAAAATAAAAATCAGCAATTAGAAAAGATAAGGGAATCTTAAATGCATGACTGGAGGATATTAAAATAAATGAAACTCAACCAGTATTTCTTAGCTAAGCTAGGTCAAAAACTTGTACACGTGATGAGCACAAGAGACTGACAAGGTCCCAACTGGCTACTAAAATAATTCATTAAATAAGCTCATAAACCCTGCGTACATATTCTCCAAGCTATAAAAGTTTCTTCCATAGCACTCCAAAAACTTATGTATCAAGTATTGATGTTTCTTGTTCTCTGTAAACATTAAAGTTGAGCTTTATTTCAGTTGATCAAGGCAGTTTGGACAAGTGAAGATGCTAAAGTCAGAGTCTCCATTAATGTTGGATGCGATACCTTGGGAAATAACAGAAGACATGACCAAAATAAAGCCACAACGAAAAACAAATGCAGCATACCCGGATAGTCACGATGAAGCTTAGTGGTTAAAAACATGAAGCTTACCCATTACAATAACTAAGTCATTAGGATTAGATGTCACTCCATCAAACTGTATCAGAAACTCGGACTTCAACCGTCTGCTTGCATCATTCTCATTAGCCAATCTTGTTGACATTATACTATCAATCTGTTGGAATTCACAAAGAAAAATGCATCATCAAGATCATCTAGACAGAAACAGTTGAGAATGGGTCACTAAGGTGAAATTTAAGTAAGTGAAAGCAAATTAAGGACTCAATCCAACAGAGGACCCTCGATTACCACACCCTACAAGGTAAAAGGTTGAGGTAGAGAAAACATTCAGGTTGGTAGTGGAGGTATAACTGATGATAAAGATGTCCGTGTTTGCACAAATTTATAATAAAACATTTCGAACTTGTTTCCAAACTTCATTTCCAAGAACTCGAGTATCACCAACCACGACAATCCAATACCCATGTGCCTCTGTGATGACTTCAAACACAAATTAAAAGTAGCAAAGTTCTAAAGAGAAATTGGCTACTGGCAGTTATCAAAATTGTGCTCACCCAGCCACACCAGTTTCAGTTACTATCTGGTTCTTCCAAAACCCAAAACTAGCAAAATAAGAGTGAGCTGTCATATTCAATCTAGAGTTCTTGAAAGTGAATAGATACCAAGACCTAATACAAGGAAAACTAATAAAATCATGCATCCACTCTTTAGTCTTCAAAATCAATCCAGACAACAACATAGACAGTAGAACCAATGAAATTGAATGGCATGGTGTCTCAAAAAGGAGATAGGAGATTGCATGAGTAGCATCATACTTCATCAATGAAAATTACAGATGGCTGCCTTGATATAGCTACAACGAAGAGAGTCCGGACGAGCTTTTCACCCTCCCCCACCTAGTCCAGTACAAGTTAACTCATTATGACTTATACCAACAATGAACCTAGACAACCAAAACTTAAGAATTAATTAAATTAGGCTACAGTACAGATGGAGACACACCCACTTCGATGTTAGGGAAGATGCAGAAACATTGAAAAATGTTGCCTGTGATTCCGATGCCACTGCTTTGGCAAGCATAGTCTTCCCATTTCCAGGAGGGCCAAAAAGAAGTAGACCTAAAACCAAAATTCAGAACTTTTTCGTGCAATAAGTCTTTAAAGTGCTCTCTATCTTTAGGGATGATGAATGATTTACCTCTTGCTGGTCTTCGAAGGCCAGTGAACAAATCTCTTCTTTTAGTCGGTAAAATAACCATTTCCATTAAAGATTGCTTTGCTTTCTCAAGTCCAGCTGCCGATAAATTCAGATGAGAAGCAATTACAATCTAAACGAAAAAAATAAAAATGAAGCAAAAGAGAAAGGAAAGAACAATTATTGTTTTCTCACCAACATCTTCCCATTTAACGGAAGGACTTCTATCCACTATTGCTGTATTTATCATTTCAACCAATTTTGACTCATAGCCACTACCAGCTTCTGCCACAGGGTTAGGGCTTACAACCTTTTCCGTCCGATTCCTCACTGCCGGATTGTTTGTACTGGAATATTGAGTTCTAGGTGACACGTTTTTCCTAAAGTTTGATGTTGATGAAACTGCAGCAGGTTGTGCATGAGGTAAGATGCTCTGCAAATATTTTATAAAAAAAAAATGCTAGTTAAATATAATCAAAATTTGTCAGCAAACCACAGTTCAAAATTTTGTACAAACTTTCTTCAATAAAAAAGAAGAATGATGCGTCTTGAAATCATTGCAACGTTGAAAACAACAGTGAGGAACAGAAAAGAAGAAAAATGATGCTAACAACAGTTGCAGGTCACAATTAACACTAGCTTGCTCCTAATAACACAGTTTCAGTTACTTCCACAAACACATCTTCTTTGGTATAGCAGGAGCAACTCCAGAACCTTGACAAGACATTTAATAACCATTAACAATATCCCTTCTTATAAAGAGTGATAAAGTTTTGAGAAGCCTATACTGATGTCTGAGCGCATATTTATAGATAGATTTGGTTATATCCTCGATTTGCTCAGTATATAAGAATTTCCTATCCTCTTCAATATTTTCTATGGTTTCATTAAGTAAAAACATGTAAATAATGGACTTAACTGGATCCATTCAAATCAGTCTAGCAAAAAGGCTAAATACATGACTTTCAGAACCAAACACTGTACTTGACACTGAAGATCCAAGATCCCTTATTTGAAGAAATGTAGATCATTTAGATTGGAATTTACTAAAAAAATGTAGGCACATTTCGTTTAGATAGATACGAGATAGTATAACACCAAACAGGAATCCAGTAATATGCTTTATCCTCAAAATCCAAAGCTGATATGCAAATACATTGGCACTTTAGACAAGATCCAGCTTCCTATACACTAGTAATTCATATCAAATAAATCCATTCTACGCCATTAGCAAGAATGTGGCATCAACAAAATGTAACTAATCCATTCACCATACAGATAAAAATATCCAAGTTTAAATTAAGAGTAAAAACACAATGCTAGACACTTGCGCTTTAATTAGACAAGACATACCTTGCTCGTAGACGCGCCACCTGAAATGAAATAAGTACACGAAACACAAAAACAAGAACACCAAACCTAATTAGGAAGTCAGCTAAGGAAAACAATATTCAATGCACATAACATAGTAACAAATACAAACCTGATCGCCGATTCAAAGCTACTAATCTGTCAGATACTTGACCCTGCCATTTTGATATCTTTTGCCGGTAAGATTTCACCTTCTCATGTTCGCTGTCACAAAATACATCACCGACCAAATTCAAGATAATTAACAGAAACAAGAATCAATTTGAGTTTTTCAATACCTAGGACTAATGTAAGAAGGCGCGGGAGTGGAACTGGATTCGATCAAAATACGCTGGGCGTTCTTGTAATGAATGATAGCATCGTCAACCAAGCCCCATTCCTCAGCCCTAACGGCCTTGGCTATCTCTTCTTTGGCTAAATCAAAGTATCCTTTGAGCTTGTATGCAGTTCGTTCGTTTGTAATTCCAGCTACACTGTCCATTGTGGAAGAGCTAGGGTTTTGTCCCAATTCATCAGGCGAGTTATAGTTCGTTAAAATTGAGCCTAGAGAATCGATGATGCTTTTGATGAAGCTCATTTCTGCAATGAAACCAGTAATAATTTGAGCAAATTTAGAGAAAAACAAATTAAAATGAAGAAAATGAAACAAGAATTTCGAATTTTCGTACCCCTTCACAGATACATCTAGAATTTTTGAAAGGAATTAAAGTCATCGCTGAGATTTCACTGTACAGAAAATTCAATTCACAGAGAAAATTCAATATCAGAGGACGATTGGACTCCCGTACTCGAGTCGAGTCTAAATTGCGAAATTGCAAGAGAAGAAGGACGATATCCTAAAATTATGCACGCCACGTCAAATACGTTTCCGTCCTCAGCGATGATCTCAAAATATTTTATTTGTGAAATTACGTTCACTCTACATTAATTCATGAATATACTCAAAATAAACCAAATATTTCCAAAAAAAAATCATCTATAGAAAAAGAATATTTCATAATAAAATTTTTAAAAATAGTACGTCAGATAGTTGTGATATTTCATTGTTAAACTCAATGGGACAAAAATAATATTTAAAAGTTATCTTAAATAAATTTTAAATTTGAAGGAGTTTGAAATTTATATCCTCTGTCTTCATCCCTGCATCTGCTCAATGAAAAAAATAATATCAACACAAAATACTAACAGATTTTTAACTTTGATATACTATTGCATGAGATTGAACCTCGTGATTTGTTTCCTAAATGAATCATGCAACCACTATGGGATGTATGTTTAAATGGAAGGATGAAATTAAAAAAGGTGAAATATTATCTAAAATATAAGTGATCCCATTGAAAATTGGAGTTACTGAAAACAAATTCACACACTCTCGGACAACAGGTGCCCTTGTGAATGAATATATTAGAAATGCAATTTCTCAAAGGTGAAATGAAGGAAGCAAAGAAGAATGGGTTGTGATGGACAAATATTTTCTTTCTTGTATTTACCATCTGTCTTGTAAATAACTTGAGCAAAACAAAGCAACAGGATTTCACAGTAGAGAAGACAGGTGTTATGAAAAAAGGAGGCCCACCAACTTAGGATTCTGTGTCTTCTCATTACAAATGTAGATACACTCCAGCGAGCACTTTGATTTGTTCGAATTTCTGATCTCAATATTGACTTTGTTAAAATTATATATATTAAATTCTGAAATAATAAATCAATAGATAATCTAAAGTACATATACCATTTATTGTAATATTTATCATTAATTGTCTTAATTACATTACAGAACTTGTCGTAATTACTTAGATACGGGGCTATTCAATGAAAGAAAAAGGGTTGTATTTATAGAAAATGGCAAATGTAATACCCCAAAGCAGTTCAAAAAATAAAAGTTTTCTAATTTGAATCGTCTAATTATTCTGTTAATTGCGAGTTACTATTGGAATATTATTTTATTTCTAACGCTTCGTTATTATGACTTGTGAAGAGAAAAAAGTTGACCTCAAATGGTTTTATGAATCAACTATTATCTCATTTGGTATTTTGGCTAACATTACTATCCCTTTGTAATTCTTTCACTGGCCTTCATTTTTAAAAGACTCATTCGTTCTTTCCCCTACCGAGAATTGTCTGATCTATTACTATTCTCGGGACCTTTGGACAGAGAGGACTGCACCAATATCAATTAGTTTTTCCTGAAATAGTTTAGTTTAAATAGAAATAAAAATTAAGTCCATAAATGTTTAATTCAAGTTAAAATAAAAATTAGTTTTTCTATTACTTCATTTTTTATTGATTTGCCGTTACCTATATAAATGTATCTTTCACCATTGATTTTTTACAATTCAAACAACTCTACGTATATATATTGACGTGAGTTATTACTCTATAATCCATTCACTATGTGTGTTTGAGTATTGAAACTAAATTAACTTCAGAATTAACTAAATTAAAAAATTTATCTTTCTTTGCACATCATGTGTAATAATTAATATAATACTTTTTTACATGTTTAACAGCTTTACAAAAGAAACAATCATTTTTATTTTGACTCTTTTGTTGTTTCTTTTGTGATATCGTATTCACAATTACTTTATTCATCTTTCTTTTTTTTATTTTTGTCTTTAAAAACAATGACTAAGTGAGCACTCTCTCTCTCTCTCTCTCTCTCTCTCTTACTTCAATTTATCCTCTTCTTGAATATAATATGAGATAAATTTTTTAAGGGATCGTGATTCTCTTTGACAATTATAACTTACTATAAATTAACTGAATTATATCGAAAAGAATATTAGAACTAAATATATCAATAAAACCTTAAATAATTCTAACTTATATACTTTTAACTTTGAAGTAAGATAAAAATTTTTATAATATATTCTCTAATATTTTCTTTGCCTTTATAATTCATAAAAATAAGATTTGTCAAAAATGTACTAATTTCAACCTTTTTATTCTTGACAAATTTTTTATCAAGATCTTGAAAAAAAAAAAAAAAAAAAAAAACTTAACCATATTAATTTTTTTGGACATAATACCTAAAAAGTTTCTAGAACAGCATGTTTTATGATTATTAAGCTCGTACGGTTTGATTATTTTTTACTTTTTCATCTCCCTCTTGTCATTAAAGGTACTCTTATCAGTGAGAGTGATAGGTCAATCGACTCTTAAAGCTAAATCTAACTCAATGACTCCAAAAACAATTAATACGTTCTCTTGCTATGTCTTAAAGTTGTGCCATTAAATATAGTGATAGAATCGATGCTAACATAAATGTTTAAAGCATAATTTGAAACTAAAAATATAGAGAACCAAACAAATAAAATAATTTAGCTCACATAAATACTTTATTATACAAGTAGTACTAATTTTAAATTACGATAAGGCAAATTACAAGATACCGAACACAATATTAATATTTAGTCTTTGGACAGAAATATTAACTTATAAGTGATATCTTGGCTTAGTAATCAAATATGAATAATAAAACATGTCAAAAAATAAAGCTTTCTTTGAGCCGATTTATTGTTCGTATATAACTGAATAATTGTCTCATGCTTTTAATAATAGGTGTTTATATAATTCAATCAAGTAATGACCTTTTTTGGGGTCGGCCAATACTTGCATAAATTACACACATACAAAAATTTTTAATATTATAAGCGAAATTAATTTTCATAAAAGAGGTTATTTTGATAATATTTTTACTTCAATTTATTCACTTTTAAATACTATATCTCATAAGAGTCTATTATATCAATATTTAAAATTAAGACATAATGGCATAATATATTCTCCAAATATTTTTCTTATGATTTTCTTACGAATAAATATTTCTTAATATCATAATTTGATATTGAGTGCTACATGCTTTGATATAATTGACGATAAATTTACAGGTCTATTGTAATTTAAAACACGTAACAAGTCTAAAAAGAGTGTTACGAGTACTTGAGTGACATTTATTATACCTAATTTTTATGAACACCTATTTATTTAGAGGTCGAATTCATCTCGTGTATGTGTATAAGTATAGATTAACTACACAAAATTTCAGTATAGGATTAAAAAAAATTCAAACTTTGTTTTAAACTAAAAAATTAAAATTAAAATTTTAAGTTCAAAATCATAAATAAAACTTTAATTTTAGTCTTAGTATTAATTACAAAATTAGTATAAAATCTTAATGCCTAATATTTGGTCATAATTTTAAATTAAAAAATTTGAATAAAAATATAATATTCAAAAGTTATGAGGCTAAAGTATAGTTTTTTTAACTTTATTTTGGACTAAAATGTAAAATCATTGTAAATTTTGTTTAAAGTCTCATAAATTTTATTTTTGAATGATTTTATAAAAAAAAATTCAAATTTAGGGCCAATTTATAAAAAAATTTAAATTTTAAACTTTAATAATATTTTATACACGAGGACTCAGATTAAAATTTATCAATTAGGGACTTAAATGAAAAATTTTCAACTTAAGATCAAAATAGAGTTTCAATCCTTTCATACCTACAGCACTTGCCGCCTTACAATCTCCACTTCTGTTTCACAATTTTCCAAAAGAAAAAATGCCTACAATTGAATTTTTAATTTTATTTTATAATTTAAAAACCTTGGATTTTTTTTACATATACTATTTATACCATATGCTAAATTCATAATTTCACGTAAATACACCTAAAACTATATCTAATTATACGTATTATGAATATTTATAAAAATAATCCAAAAATACATACGTATATTTTAAAAATTTATCCAAACAATATATATGTACATGTGTTAGATATATATATATAAGAAAATTTGATAAAATTAAATTTTCAGAATTTAATTATAAATTTTTTAAAATTGAATATATGGGTAAGAGTTCTCCTCTATTGATGGAATAATAAAATAATATCTTTTTTTATTAATTTTAAAGATTATAATTCTAATAAGTATAAAAAATTTTAAATTATTAGATAGTTTATATTATTTATTTTTATTTAATTCGTCACAAAATAAAAGTAAAATTTAATTTTTATACATAATAAAATAATTTATATTTAATTAAATGTACAAAATTTATTTAATTAATTTTTATAAATTATTTAATTTTATAATTTAACTTAATATTATAATACGTGATACATAATTATTAAACATATAAATCAGCTATTTTAATTAAGCTCCATGGTATACTGATTATGACACGGCGGGTTTAGTTATGGCAAATGGCAGAACTGTCACAAAATTTAATACCGGTGACGCATTCTAGGGCAACATCCAAGACTACAATGCAGAGGGAAAATTAAAGTAGCTTGGGACTCTGGCCGAGTTCGCAATTGTGGAGGAGAGCTTGGTTGCAAAGAAGCCTGAACACCTTTCATTTGACGAAGCTGCCAGCTGACCGCAATAGAAGGCTTTCAAACTGGGCAAAAAATCTTTGTAGTTGGTGGGGCATGTCAGGTTGGAACTTTAGTGGTTCATCTGGCCAAGCATTTCTACGGAGCTTCTCATGTTGTGGCTCCAACTAGCATCCCAAAAGTGGAATTTGTCAGAAGTTTGGGAGCTGATAAAGTTGTTGACCACAGAAAGATAAAATATGAAGATATTCAGGAGAAATATGATTTTCTCTGTGATACAATTTGTAATTTCCAAACTTTTGTCGAATAAGTGCATTATAACGAAGGTTGTACCATGTGTGACCAGACCTCGTTTGTTTTTGACAAATGGGTTATTTTACTTTTGTTTATTGAGTATGATGAATTATGAAAATATTTACTGTCTTCCTAATCGTCATCTCAAGATGACTGCAAGAATTCTTTTACCCTAGCTAAAGATGACGAAGCAATTGTTGACATAACATGGCCACCGTTCGAGAGCCATTTACTCAAGCTTGACAGTTTCTGGTGAAAACTCGAAAAAACTCAGGCCTTAAATAGAAAATGGAAAACTCAGACTTCAGACTGATTCTCTATATAAATTTACCGATGTTATTGAAGTTTTCCGACATTTGGAAACCGAAAGAGCTAGAGGAAAAGCTGTCATCTCTGTTTTCCCTTCACCAAATTTACCTGATCTTATTCCATTTGAGCGTAAGAACAATCTTGCTCCAGAAGTGCTTTCTCGTTAAATGCCTGTTCATCGAGTAAATACAATAAATATTAATCTCTTTCCCTTGAAATATCATACTACAGAGGGAATAACGTGGCGTAAAATAATTCAATCAAGTTATTGAAGCCATTTGATGTACTAGTATTATGTATCCTCCTTGATTTCAAAACATTGTATTATAGTTGAATAAAATGAGCGAAATTGTTTGATTGGAGAATTAAGCAATTCATGTTCTCATCAACGTCATAATTTTTACAGTAGCTTAACATGTTGTAATATTGCTATGGAAGGAATTGTTGATGGTGCTATAAATATATAATCAGATTGTTGAGGATTGTTACAAATTGGGATGAAAGGGTTAAAACAAAGTGAACCATAAAAGCAGCCGACTGGACAAGCGCTGATCCTGATAATCTATTAATTTATGGCTTGGAATGTCTTGCACGGCATCTACTGATGGCATTCCTGAAACGATAATTACATCAATAAGAAAAGACAACCTCGAATCTATAATTATTTCAATTAATTTCTTTCTTTCTTTGTTTTTTTATTTCAATGCAAAGACTTTATTAAAAAGATGAATTATCTAAATAAATTTAAAATTGAGGTCATTTGCATCACCTGAAGAAAGGCTGTTTTTTTTTTTTTTTTTTTCTAAGACAACGGTTTTATTTGATCACTATTCACCAACAAATAATTTTCTGAGCCTTTCACTTTCAAAATGATTTACTCCAAGAATTTTTAAACATTATAATCCAATATATGCATGATCAAGAATTCAAGATCATCTATTCATCCTTAATTCCTCCTTCACAGCTTTAACTTGACCTAAAAAAAATGGGTATCCTCTTAATCATTGTTGCCTTCTCAGGATTTTCACTGCTCTTTCTCCTTTTAACCTTCACTTTTCTCATGCTCAAAATCTATTCCACCAAATCAATCAGAGACCCCAGTTACCCACCTGTAAACGGCACCGTTTTCCACCAGCTACTCTACTTCAACCGGCTCTACGACTACCAAACTGAAGTCGCCATGAAACAACCGACTTTTCGGCTTCTTGCTCCTGCACAGAGTGAAATCTACACAACAGATACACGAAACATAGAGCATATACTGAAAACAAACTTCGATAGATATTCAAAAGGCGGGTATAATCAAGATATCACAAGGGATCTCTTTGGCCAAGGGATTTTTGCAGTTGATGGAGAAAAATGGAAGCAGCAGAGAAAGCTTGCAAGCTTTGAGTTTTCAACTAGAGTTCTCAGGGATTTCAGCTGTAATGTGTTTAGAAAAAATGCTGCAAAATTGGTCAAAACCATTTCGGAGTTTGCTGTTTCGGGTCAGGTTTTGGATATGCAAGTAAGAGCTAATGTATATTGTGATGTTTTGTTGATTTTCTATAAGCATCCCATTAAAATTTAATTACATCCCTACATTGAATTAGGTACAGACGGTGCATTTTTTATTCAGTCTGCTTTGTTTTGTAGGATATACTGATGAGATGCACATTGGATTCAATATTCAAAGTTGGGTTTGGTGTAGATTTGAATTGCTTGGATGGTTCAAGTGAAGAGGGGGCCAAATTCATGAAAGCATTTGATGAATCAAATGCTTTGGTCTATTGGCGATATGTTGATCCTTTTTGGAAGCTGAAGAGGTTTTTGAATATTGGATCAGAAGCTTCTCTCAAGAAGAATATCGAAGTCGTTGACGATTTTGTGCACAAACTTATTAGCACCAAGAGAAATCTTCTAGCTACGCAACAAGATTGTGTGAGTTATAATACAATCAATTTATGCTTCTGTTACTATAATTTCCTTCAAGTTACTGAAATTTTGATAGTTGATTTTGGTTTAAAGAGTGAAAAGGAGGATATACTTTCAAGGTTTTTGTTGGCGAGTCAGAAGGACCCAGAAAAAATGGATGATCAGTACTTGAGGGATATCATTTTGAACTTTATGATTGCTGGCAAAGATACGAGTGCAAATACTCTCTCCTGGTTCTGCTATATGCTCTGCAAGAATCCTTTAATACAGGAGAAGATCGCGCAAGAAGTGATAGGTGTTACTGGTAACCAAGAGATAGAGAGCACCATCGATGACTTTGTTGCAAATATAACGGATCAAACACTCGAGAAAGTTCATTACCTTCATTCAGCGTTGACAGAAACCTTGAGACTATATCCTGCAGTTCCCGCGGTACATTATTTCATTTTCAACACTAATTTGTTCGTCGTATTTCAAGTAATTCTTGATTTTAATACTTAAAATTTCTGTAAAAGGATGGAAGATGTGCCGAAACAGATGACATTCTCCCCGATGGATACAGACTGAGAAAAGGAGATGGAGTGTATTACCTTGCTTATTCAATGGGTAGAATGACTCGTATTTGGGGAGAAGATGCTGAGGAATTTCGACCAGAAAGATGGCTTAAAAATGGAATTTTTCAACCTGAATCTCCATTCAAATTTATAGCCTTTCATGTATGTATTCACATTTACTCTTTGCTATTAACAAATATTGTAGTCCAAACCGTTCAAGTAATTTAATTATTTAAATTTCTTGTTCCATTTTCAGGCTGGTCCTAGAATTTGTCTAGGGAAAAAATTTGCTTACAGACAGATGAAGATCGTATCAATGGCTCTTCTTCGATTCTTTCGATTCCAATTGGTTGATTATACAGAACCTGTGACTTACAAGACAATGTTCACGCTTCACATGGATGGAGGTCTACATCTTCGTACAATTCCAAGGAAAATTTAATGAATTTACTGCAGATGCAGACTGATCTCTGTAATGAAATAGATTTGTTATTTTTTATTGTTGTACCATACGTAATTACATTTTCAGGAAAGAATTTCAAGAAGCTTACTCTCTGCCATTATAAGAAATTTCATCGGTTATACTCAGTCTCAATTCAATTTTATAGTTTCTCCAAAATTACTTTTCTTGGTACTGGTGTTTATATCCTCACTCGAAATAGAAATAAGTGTACCCATTCAACTTTTTTTTTTTTTTTTTTTTTAAATATAAATCTCCAATTAAAGTATTACAATTACCTATAGGTAATGTATTAAAATATTTTAAAATTACTAGAAATTACCAAAACTCAGGAATCTGCAAGTTATTTTTTAAAATAAATTAATAATTTACTACTTTTCACCCTTCAAAATTCTTTTCTTATGTATATTTGAATACGGAACGGTTGGCATATAATCAACAAAACAATAAAATCTTTCTCTTTGTTGCATAATAAAAATAAAATAATATATGCATATTAATATTATTAAACAAAATAATAAAAAATATAAATTATGTGAAAATTAATATTATTATATTAATTAATATATTACGTGTATGTAAATAAAAAAATATAATTAAAAAAATTTATTGATATGGGGAAAATTTTATCTATAATAAAAGCACAATGTATGTTATACAGAGTACATGACCAGATTTTTTTTGTTCATTAAATAATGAGACATAAATGCCATAGGTCCCAAATGCAAACAATAAAAAACTGCATGGGCTGATTCCTTTACAAATCAAAAGATTCATTTATTACGTGAAATTAGAATTTTTTTCTTAAATCATGGGAATGTCTCATAAAAACATTTTCAGTAGGTTCAACTTCAGGACATTACAGGCTTATAGCGATCCTGGGATTAGACGAATTATCCGAAGCACTTTATAAACAAAAAAATAAATATGCAAAAATGACATAAGAAAATTTGGAAATCTTGGGTAAGAAAATGTCTCATACTAACGGATTTCGGTGCATAACCACGGGCAGAGGTGAATTGAAAGTTAAGCAGTAGTACTTCCTTCTTTAATGAGCAAAAAGACTTCCATGGATTTCCTCAGTATTCCCTTTTCCTTCACAGCTTTAGCTATAATTTTCTGCGCAATTCCTACTGTTCACAATTCCTCTCCAGAAATCTGCAGCAAAAGAATGAGAAGAAGAAGAAGCAATATCATCCTGTCAGCGGCACAATCTTCAATCTTCAACCCGCTCCTCAACTTCAATAGATTACATCATCATATGACAGAACTTCAACCATTCTATTACTCGTCAACTACAACTACTATTAGAGAAAAATAATCAGGTCTATTACTCAGTTGCATATGCATTGAGCTCAAATCAACTATAATGATGGTGATGTAGTCACTGAATGAGGCTGAAACCCAGGTCTTGAGGTCCATCCTTTGCGATTCCTATAAGCTTCTATAGCCTGCAAACGTAACCGCTCCTTCGATGCATCAATCTTCAATGCCTGAGGAAAAAAAAATGAAACCATTTTGTTTTACCAAAACATCACTATTCTTCTACAAAGTAATCAAACAAGAATGATGCTACCTTAGGAATTGCAACCAACTTTGGTGGAGCTTCAACTACTTCTCCAAATTTTATATTTTCACGTCCAGGAAATTCCAAATTCTCTTCTGTTTTAGATTTTCTGTGTTTCTTTTTCTTTTCTTCCAGATACCTACATGAATTAACACAACCAGAAAGCTATCATCGTAAAATAACAATAGTAAACCAAATTCAATTCCACATGATTTTGTCAAGAAATATCTCTCTCATGACCCTGCCACTGCTCTCTACTCAAATTACTAAACAATCACTCCAACTAATAAAAAATGCAATGGATCTACACGCAATATCAGGTATCATCTCATATCAATTGATTTTGTCTGAATAAATGCTTACTTTTTCTTGCGCTCTTTTCTTTTTGAAAGGGTGACTAAATTGTCTAACGCCTCAAACCGAAGGTCCTTTACCTCCTTTCTCATTCTTTTCTTCTTTCTCTTTTCATTTTGAACAACTTCATCCCCATTATCTTGATGTTGAGGCATTGTCAAGTGCTCCTCCTCAATTTCACCTTCGATCTGAGTTGCTTCTAGCTTAGCTTGATTTTCTAAGCGGTATTTCTAATATACAATCCACGCATTTTATAAACGTCAATAATTCTAAATTAGCAAAATAAAAATACATATCACCGGAAGCAAAAGAAGAATCAAATAAAATGATTACCAGCTAAATATTTATTCATATAAACTTTTGCGGAAATAATTGACATATTGAATCTCACAAATAATCCGATAATTGCACAATTTTGATTTTGTTAAAAAGCAAATAGGAGAAATTCACTAACTTCATGAATGTCAGCATCGAGTCTATCACTCCTCCTCTCCTCCGGACTGTTCTTTGAAACCTTGTCATAACCTGGAAATATATCAATTAGTAAACGCATACTGTAAAAAGTCTTCGAAGAGAGAGAGAGACGGAGATAATTAGATCAAACCATGATCGATAGATGTGAAGGAGATAATCTTGCGGAGTTTAGAGGGTAAAGCATCGATTTGGTAGGCATTAGGTGGGGGTGGGAGTCTGGCGGCACCTCCATGTGCTTCTAAGTAGTTCTTTTCTCGTCTTCTCCTTCCTTTGCATCCCATCTCTCGATACCTGATTGAAACCCTAGTTTACCGTTCGCTCACCGCTGTTACGTTTAAGGATCAGAATGCTCAGTGTGTTTGGACGGTTTCCTTCTTTATCTTAAGGGCAAACGACGCCGTGTAAAATTTAATGAAAAGTCCCAAATTAAAACTATAATATATGGATTAGATTTTTTAAAATTCCAATGATAATAAAAAAGTATTTTTATATATATTTTAAGGCTTTATAAATATCAAAATAAGGACAAAGATTGACTCTTTTTTCTCAGATGTGGATATTTTATAAGAAAGAATCTTAATTGTTAATATCATAAAGTGATGATCGAAATTTTAAAAGTTTTTAATGATTATTTAATATGCCGAGTTATGAAAATTAATAATTCTAATTTCTACCCTTTCAAGTGCAGTCAATGAAAGGTTTGCGTTGCACGAAGGTCTTTTAAGCCGAGGGAGCGTTGGATTGGTTTATATTTCGCAGTACTAGTCAGCTGATCCTTAGATAACGAAACTATTTAGTAGAGATTTATTTATTTTACGGTCAGTTTCATCCAAGTTCTTACACTTAGCGCATTTAGGGACATTCTGAAAAATTTCAAAGTGTGAACGTAGTGGGGCGAATTCATCTCGAAGGAACAAGTGCTGGTGGAACTATTTAATACTAAATAGAAATTATCAAGAATCATAAAACTTGCAGAAAAGTTTTTATTCTGTTCCCTAAATTTGTTATTAATTGATAATATTTCATGAATGAGATGACAGTCATTTATTGCGGTATTCGGCTCGATAGCTTTGGAGGAGATGCAATCGCAGTAAGAGGAGGAATGAGGAATCGGTATTTCTTCAAAATTACTCCAAAGTTGAGCACTATTTGTAAAATCGAGCTATTTCGAAATTCATAAAAAATGGATATTGATGCGAGTATTAGGAAATTTTATAAAAATTAAACTTATTTTAAACATATTTTTGTTATATTTAAATAAAATTTACAAAATATAATATTTTATAAATTTAAAATTTAAAATATCAAGTAAAAAATTAAAACATCTAAGATAATATTTAAAAGTTTTAACATAAAATTAAAAAATTATTATATAATTTATAATTTAAAAAATTTAAAAATCAAGTATATGTGTTATAATATATTCTTTTGTCATCCAATTAATTAAATTTACGTACATATTTGAATTTAATAAATAATTAGGTGACATCTTTTATTAATAATGATAATAAAATTTTAAAAATATAAATTATATTAAGTTTATTATAAACTTAGACTTCTGTAATATCATTATATTAAATTAAAAAATACGTAAGTAATGAAAAAAAATTGATACAATTAAAGCTTTTTTTATTATTTATTATTTTTATAAATTTTAAAAAATATATATAAAAATAGCTTTTTTAATATAATTGATCGTAGACATATAATAGATATTCTGATAGTTAAATAATATTTTTGAAAATTTAAGTGTTGTTTAATTTAAATTTAAAAGTTTAAGTGTACTTTCTTTAAATTTGAGAGTTCAAATGTTATTTGCTTTTTTTTTTTTTTCAAATATAAAAATAAAATATTTTTCTTAACTGAATAAATTCTTTCACTTGATAACAAGAGAAAAAATGACAAATATCTCTTATAATTTTATTAAATAATAATTATTTTTTATTTTATATTTTTTAATAAAATTTTTTAAAATTTAAAAATTGCAATAATTATTCTCTTAAAACCTATTTCATTTATAAAAATTTAAAGAAACAAAGATAATTCTATAATTTTATTAAAATATTTTATTATCTTATATAGTATAATAATAATAGATAATTCTATAATTTTATTCAAATATTTTATTATCTTATATAGTATAATAATAATTTTATTCTAAAATAAAATAATAATAATATTTTAAAGAGATTTGTGACCGCTCTTAAATTTTAAAAAAATTTTGTTAAAAAAAAAAGAAGTAAAGTTAGAATATTTATTATTTTATAAATTTAGAGGAGATATTTGTTCTTACCCGATGATCAGGTCTCAATCCATTTGCATCCGGATCGTTCGAAGATATCACGACAGAGACTGAACATTACTACGTGGCACTTAGGATTTTGGATCCAATTGGCTTTTCTGTTTTAATCCAACGTCTATTATAATATATTTTATGCAATTTTATGATAATATTTGAAAACAGAGGCGGCTGAGATCTACCCTACCAAAATTTTTTATTTTTATTTTATTTATTATTTTTTTTTTTTGACTTGAAACAGATCTACCCTTCCGGCCGAGGATGGATTGCAAATACCTGGTTTCCGAATAAATTCCAAATCAGCAGGTTTTCTTCATGCTTTTCAGCGGCGTTATTTTGTCCAAGAAATGACAAAAATTCGAAGACCAAAATTTAGTAGACATACTTTAGAGCTTAAAACTTGAACATCCAAACTAAGAAGTCCAAATTAAGCTTCCCTGTGTGTTGTAACTTTTTAATTGAAGCCCTTAAAAAATTTTTAATATCAAATATTAATATAAAAGTACATAAAATTAATATTACTAAAGATATTTTTAATTTTATTTTCAAAACACAATAAAAATACTAACGCCAGCTGAAACCAAACTCTAAAATGGAGGAGGAAATAAGGGTAACTTATCAACAATGCTATTCTTCATTTCTCTTGTTATTGCATAAGAGTAGTGCCAACATTTAGAATGTAAGAGAACCATTACGAATCATCTGATAATAATAACCAGAACTTTCAACCAATGATATTAATTCAACCACCACCATAATAAAAAGAAATCAATTATTATGCTTGCTCAAGTCATATACAAAATATACAAGATACAAAAAAGAATGGCTGTTGAACTCTCGTTTGCTATTTCGTCGAAAAAAATCAATAAACAAAACTGAACAGCTTAAGCCTCCGAGTGAAGACCGTCAAGCTCGATCACAACAAAAATGCCACTTCACCTGAGCAAAAATTATCAAACCACCCTAAACTAAATTTTAGAACCCGACACTCATGGACATACAGGATTGTACCACGTATCAAATACATACATATGTTACATCCTCAAAGACAGCTTCAAAATCTCCCTCAGAATCTGAGTTGATCTCCAAACTGAAGCAACCTACAAGCCCTTGTAGTGTTTTATTCTTCTAGCATCTAACTTTGCGTATCTCCGGTACACATTCTCCAAGTAAATTTAGAATGCCTAAAACTATGATTTTATAAGGGGGCTGAGCCCATCACCTTCCCAACCCAGCTTGAGCATTTGATCAACCACTTTCAAGCTCAACTGCAAACATTACAAAGCAGACATAAAATTGTTAAACATCATTTTTCAAAATAACAACTTCTATTGTTGTGTATGTGGAATGTAGCTTTATAACATATAAACATCCATTGAAAACATTAACACCGGCAATTACAAACTTTCTTGTGGATGTTCCCATTATAACAAACTTTAAGGTGCTGACGTGTTTTGAAGTAGAATCGGATGAAGATGTCAAATATTAGGAAAGGGAAAATAGGTCGTGTGAATAGACAATGATGAATCATTCAATTGGTTAACAAAAGCACAAATAATTTAACTTACAGTTGGATCTGTGAATATTATCAACTGTTTATCAGCAGTCGATACAAGCAGATTTGTGCTATCTTTGTTTAAAGCCAGAGCTGTGATATCCTGTCCATCCCCAAGCTTCAATATATGAAATACCTGCAGTGGAGAGGGTTATTAGCCTTTTAGCAATGTAGGAGCAGTAAACCAGCAACACGGAGAACGTTTGCAACAATAGAAGCTAAACTACTAGGAACCTATAATAAGTGTGAAAAACCCATTTCGAACAAGCAGCTTGCAAAGGCGTCTTTACAACTATTAGAAGACACACAACAGAAATTTCCAGTTACAGAAGAAAAAAAACTTTTCTTCTCTTGTCATTTTCAGTTATAAATATATTAGAAACCTTAACTTCATTTTAAGGCAAGGCAGGGTATGCAAACTTTGTTCAACCAACTACAGAGCATGGAAGGGCTTAAACTTGTTATAGTAATAGCATTTAATATCTAATGAAAGATGATGATGTATGTTGGTATCCGTGGTATTCTCAATTTTCCATACCTTCAGTGTGTGCAGATCCAGGAAGCAAACAGAAGGTGACGGAATATCCAATCTTTTGCTATCCACAGATCCGACTGATTCTGGATCAAAATCTACAGTCTCAGTCTGCTTTGAATTTAGAAATTGGTTGTTATTATAGGTTCCATTGTCGGTAGAACTTGAATTCATTCCAATCAGAGCACACCGCCCATCGACAGAAATTTCCATGCAACCAAGGCTGCCAGAAAAAGGAAGTTTTACTCTAGCAATTAAAACCCCATTAAGGGTAAAGCTACTGAGAGTATGTTGTAATCTGTTCCAGGTCATTACAACACCTTCGGATGATAGACACAAGGCATGGGCGTCAACACCAACCAACCGTCTGATCAAGCGGCCCCTTCTTATAGAATATAGCAAAATATCCGATGAATCAGAGCATGAAACAGCAATTCCAAGATCTGAATTCACACAACAGCAGAGAATTTCTTTGTGGTGTCCCCGCAGAACATGTATGGGACCTTCAATACGGCGCATCCTGCTTTTATCCTCCAAGATGTTTGCCAGAGTGCTACTGCTGGTTGAGGTAACAGATGTCCCGCCAGAAGTTTCTACGCTACTAGTATGAGAAGCAGATGCTCTATGTATTTTCCAAAGTATCACTGTAGTGTCACGGGATCCGGTCACAAGGTAGCTGCTATCAGGTGAAAGTGCAAGGCAAGTGACTGGAGCACAGTGTGCTGTAGCTGTTTCTAATGTTTTTGCTCCATTAGATGATAATAACCTGATACTGCCATCAACATGTCCACCTAGTTACAATCCAAGAAGTAGCAAATATATATTAGAAAAGGAAATATACTAACATGGGCCAAATTAGATCCAGTGGCAGGCAAAATCTAAATAAGCGACGGCAAACAAAAAGTTGGCCTAAGTTTATATACTAAGAAATTCAAAAATGGAAATTGCTGGATAAATCAACTGTAAATAAATGGATTGCTTACCAGTGATAATTTCTTTATCATGTGTGATGGCAACTACAGCCGAGCTTCTAATACCAGATGCCGCAAATGCAAGTGCCCGGTGAAAATGCCACTCATTAGCACCAGATCCATTTTGTCCCTTGAACATGCGCATAAATGCA
This sequence comes from Trichilia hirta, assembly GCA_035221805.1. NCBI lineage: Eukaryota > Viridiplantae > Streptophyta > Magnoliopsida > Sapindales > Meliaceae > Trichilia > Trichilia hirta. The sequence continues at coordinate 13,113,903 of JAWDEX010000002.1, read as the reverse complement.
CCACCAGCAGGGCTAGCTGTGGCCTTCTCATGTTGGAAAAGGAATGGTGTACCCTGGCCATCAGGGGTGTTGGGCTGCCACTTGTGCTGTGCAACACGCGCTGCAGGGGCATTCATATCAACAATTACAACAGTATCTGAGGAGGCATGAATGGCAGCTGCAGGTAAATTGCAGTGTTCAGGGCCTGGAACAGCATAAGGTTTGACTTCTTTTGGATTCCGAAATATTGTCTGAAAGAAACATTACAACTGGGGATCATCTTCTTTCAATTAATAAACATTAACTAAACAAATATCCATCTAGAAAACTAGAAATTGCTAAGGAATTACGTATGAATCTCAAGTGATAGTAATGATGGTATTTTTTGCTCAAATAAGAACAAATTTATCTGTCATTTGGTCTATAGGTGCAACAACATTTTGGCTACGATTCGCCAAAAGCTTCATCTCAGGTGCATGTGTTAGACACTCTGCTGAGTCATCCTAAAATAAGTCCTTCAATGGTCCCACCTAGTGTTTTCATGGGGAAGTCATCACAAGCCATAATTTGTCAACTAAAATCTCCGAACAGGATTTTGTTTTGACAAGCCATTGCCATCAGTAGATCTTATTATAAGCACATATATGCTAATCCACATCAGTGGACTAGAAAGTTACATAAAACAACAGAACAAAAGTGCATATACATAGGCAGAGAAAAAATGCCTAATGGGAAAACAAAAAATGTTCAGACAAACTGAAACTAACAGTTACCTGCAAATGGAGAACGTCAGCTAATGCCATCTTTTTAATGTGAGGGACAGTCAGAAGTTGGGAAGGAGTTTGTCCAAAATAAGCTATCTGGTCTTGCATAGCACGCTGTTGTACCTATTGTTATGCCAACAAATGACAAGAATAAGTAACTAAACCCAAATTGTAGAGACATTATACCAAAACAAAACGTACGGGATCTGAGATCTTATCGATGTCAACTTTCCCCTCATAAGTTACGTAGAAGAAGACATTATTTGCTGCTATAGCATCTTTACCTCGTTGCTTATACCTGAACGTTCCAACACATTGTAAATAGAAGTTGAGAAAATATTGAAAAAGATTATTTAAAGAAGAAAGTGATTTAAAAAGAGATAATAAGATGAAAGAAAATACAGAATATGACGACTAAAGACAAGAATAAATAGTCTTCAGTAAGGAACCTACCCAAATATGAGATCAACCCATTCATGCAAATGTGCAGATACATACTCACTCTCTAGAGCCATCTGATGCTTCTGAATGAAATCTATGGGGTTCTCAGCCCAAGGAGGAAGTGTGACAGAATCTGACAAATTGAACACATTGAAATCAGACAGTAAAAATCCAGGATAACTGAAATTACTTCTGTTAAAAAAATGGAAATAAATTACTCTGAAGCACATACCAAGCTTTTCCCCCAATTGTGTTGTACCAAAATCGATTGAATTTTCGTTTGTCAATAGCTCGGGGAGGTAAAACAACTCAGGAACCTGTGTATGAAACACAAGGGACATTGATTCAAAACTAAATCTCTCATCCACAACTGACTACTGAGCATAAGAAGGTGAGATCAAGCAGATGCATGGAAAACTGATTGAAGAGCTTTGAGACAATTTTGGTGTACAATAAAACAAAGTAATGCTTTTATGCTGTAATCAAAAGAACACAAACCAATTCCTTCACATCACTCATCTCCTCAAGAACTCCATTCCAAGTAGCAGCAATATCTGAAAACATTCGGTCTGCATGATCAAATTTTCCACCTTGTAGTTGAATTGAAAGTGTTGTAAATGGTTCAACTCTAAAAAGATAATACAAAACCTGAAAAAGAAATATCAGCAATTACAGATAAGTGTTACCACAGCATCTGCACATTGTACTTCACAACCATGTAACAATCTCGACCCATTTGGCACCCAATTTAATTTGTATTTGAGAGACAGGGAGAGAGAGAGAAGCCAAATGTACTATAACTAAAAGGTTTCAAACTAGTGAGTACAAACAGTATAAACTAGAAATAAATAGATCAAGTTATTACTTGTTCCAAAGTCATCTAGGTAAAAAAATACTTTTAGAAAGTCTATATGATGTTTGTGAACTTTTAAATCAAAAAGGAAAGCATGAAAATATAACTGTAAAGATGATGCAGAAAGGTAAAAGAAGATACTTGACCAGATAGGAAGACAAATATATAAATCAAATCAGTAGCATCAAAAGACATTGGCTGTTTAGAAGAGATAAATGCCAGTACAAGTACGTCAAAAAAGGGCCACAAACTCACTAAAGGAAATTAATTCAGGAATTTATATTTTGTGTTGTTTTAGGGCATACAAAACAGAACACATGGTACTTCACAGTTACCATAGCAATTTAATCTATTAAATGAATGAAAGAAACAGATAATTGCCATGAGCTTTAGGTACACAGCCGGTAGTGTTTCCATTTACAGCCGTTCTAATAAATTGACAGGATGCAACACCAACCATTAAAGATTAAAATAGGAGAGAACCTACAGTTGCAGCACTGGAATAATGTGAACCATAATGGAATTTTGGGATGACTGGATCATCAAAGCTAGAATATCTCTCTTGGAATTTTTTAAGCCGGTCCAGATTTAATGCTCCAACAGGCTGCAATTATGTACAGGGTTACAATGATAGCAGAAAATTGTCCAAATATACAGTGTTTGAATCAAAATTAAACTATGTCACCTTTGAAAGGTCTCTGTAAGAAGTAGGATTGGCAAGATCCAAACTCTTTGAGCTGTAATCAGAAAGAATCCAAGGGAAAACTGGATACTGAAAGGAAATAAATGAGCCTTAGCAAATTAGGTGCAAAATACAGTCCGGAAAATGAGGAATATTCACATCGTAAACCCCACCTGAGTGACGTCATTATAGCTACGCCCAGCCAGTGTATTCAGCTGCATTAAGTATTCAAAATTGCTAATCTGGAAAAGGATTGTAATTTGGCCAGTTATTGTCACTTTTTTTCTTCATATCTATATATATACATATATAAATATATATATGCACACACACTAAATTTTAAAACGGGCAATCACCATATTAGATAAAAAAAAAAAAGATTTGTGATACATGAAAATTTTAATTCTCAATTCATACCTCCCACCTAGCCCAGCGTTCCATAAGCTGAGTTCTGTTCAAAAGTTGTTCAGGTCTCTACAATAGGAGAGTGTACACAAATTAATTGGCAGATAATAGTAGAAATAAGTAAGCCTTATATTCACTGTCTGCCATTTATCATGATCTCCACAGGTATTCATACATAGATGTAGCCCACATACGTTACATAAGTTGAGCTTACTAGAAAAACATGAAGCACAAAAAGGTGGGTGAAAACCTGCGTTGCCAGATAAATATCATTTAGATGAGGAGGGTGAGCTTGAACTATAGCTCGATATGCATTTCTTCGCCCCTCACTACTCTGGGAAGTTTAATTAAAAAATAAGGGAAAAAGATCAAACAATTTAATAAGTAGGGAAATTTTAACAGTCAAAACACATCTTTTATATAACCAAAGCACAATGAAAATCAAAAGAAAAAGGAAAAAAAGAGGCCAGTTTAAGAAGGAAAATACCCCGAAATCAAAGAAGAAGTTTGAACGGTCAACCATAAACAGTTCCAGAGCACTTCTTCTCAGAAGATACCTGTAGCAGAAACAAGCCAGTGGAACTGGCATGAATAACCAATGACAGATGCAGTTTAATCTTAAATGTTGAAAGTAAAAAAGGCAGTATCTGGATTTCGTAGTAGACATTACCAAAGAAAAGGCCAATGCATGTATGTAGAATATTAAAAGGGGTGACAGCTGAATTCCAAATGGTGCATTTACAACCAATAAACATATTAGGGGAAAAAAATAATCAGGTGCAGCCACCCAGGCATAGTCTGCAAAGTTGGGAAGACATACAAATATATTGGTTGGAATTTCAAATCCGTATTCAACCATACGTTTCATAGATGAAATGGAAAGAGGATCCCTTGTCCTCTTTTAGATATTACAGCAGAGAAGTAATTTTCTGCATTGGTCAGAAGGGCTATTCACTCATTAAATGAAATCACTCCAAGAGAATCAGCAGTAAATACCATGCCAGCCCAAAGTTATTATGGTTTATGCAAATTAATAAATGAACAAACTAAAGTATGACAAAATTAGCATATATATACCTTCGGCTATAGATTTGATGAAGGGA
>JAWDEX010000002.1:13086317-13105985 GCA_035221805.1 Trichilia hirta | reverse complement strand
CCCCAAATGGCTAGCAGCAATCAAACCTCTGATCGTTGCATGTTTCTTGCTAAAGCAAAACTTGCAACTAGGATAGCAATAAATTTATATGATAAAGCATTGAAATCTTTCCCATATACTGATTTTGTATCAACAGGTTGAAGACATTCCATCCAGGCAACTCCCATGGCTTCAGAAATATTCCATCTCTCCACACGCTCTGTATCACTAGCATTCCGCCGCTGAGCAGATGTGGCCATGGCAACTGCACTGAGTCCTCTTCCAGAACCAATCTTAGCATTGCGTTCAAGATCACGCGCAGCTGCAAAGGCTGCAGCTTTTGCAGAAGCCTTGTCCTTGGGGAGAGGGGGTGATTTGTTAGCTACCTCTGAAGTTTTTTGAAAACTTGAGAAGGTATGTAGCCTAGTTGTTTTCCGTTCAAGCAGAGAGTTGTCACGCCTAAGCTGCGAGGTTGCCACAGGAGCTGGGGTGTCGCCACCAGCAGCACCAGCAGCAATCATTGCCAATGCCATTGCAGCAGGTGGTGATGCAAAAGCAGCAGCCCAGGATGCAGAGATCATTGCTAGAGCAGCCTGAAAAAAGTCAACTGAAATGGCTCAAAAAAATACAACAATTATAACATCAGAGGTTAAGCAAATTGTAGAAAAGAGTTCATGGCTAACATGATGATAGCATTTAACTAGTAGAAATGTTCAAACTCACAGTGACAAAAGAGCTACAAAATACTCATGATAAATACCAGATACTAAAGATATGGCTGGTAGCATGGTAGTTTGGAAAGAAAAATAGAAATTAGAGGCGGCATCCAATAACCTCTATAGGCAGTGCATCAGCAGCCAGTGCACGATCATCAAGAATAAGAGGATTCAAACCATCGGCAGTAGCAAGTTCATGAATTCCAGCTAAAAGTGGCCGCCACCTCCTTAAGACAGCAACAAATGGTGGTAAAATAGCTTCAAGATACTGTTTACGAAGTGGCTTCCGGTCCCTGCTCACAGCATGCCATACCTGCAACATGCATCAACTACTAAAGTGACCACAAAAACAACTATCAACAATTAACACAAACAGAAAACTGATTTTACAGTGTGTGGGGAAGAGAATAAGCACTAAAACTTCAATGAGATTCTTATGTTCAAACAATGATGAACATAGAAGAGAGCCAAGCAGACAATCCATTGCTTTAACATGGAATTGTAATTTCACAGAGAACTGACCTCAGAATAGAGGACACAAGAAGTAACCAATACTCTCTGTCTTTTGGAATCAGAAATTGGCATATTCAGAACAGGTGAAAGCACACTGAAAAAAATAAATAAATAAGTTTAAGCCACTGCACAGACATGAAAATTGGATAATGAGCAAAGACATAATGCTATAGTCCAGTAATACCATGTAATCAAAGGCAATCGTGGATGATTTTTTATGTATCATTTAATCATAACTATCTTGTGAAAGTTTCCAGTATGTACTTTCTTATTTCAATAAAACCACTTCTAAGTGAAGATTAAGCAAATTGGGAATTGGACTCGCACGACCTACCCATTCTCTCAGATTCAGGTATGAATTTTTTACATCAAAATGAGCTCCAAGATTACTCTTAGACATCCAAATTTTTAAGCTAATGGTGTAATCATGTTTCTAGCATTACTATGAACAAGTTATTAAGTCATCCAAAATTATAACTCATTTCTCCTAATGCAATTTAGATATGTGGGAAAAATCAATGATGTACAATTGATTTCAAAGGAACAAACACGGGTTATGGTATACCTCCACAACAATGCAGAACGCGGTTTTCTCGTTGACATTCGAGCACTATTATCAAAGGACCCAATGTTACTTACTTGTCGATGTAATCCTTCTGACATATTATCTTCCATGTTAACATTCCTCATGAACATACTGTCTTCACCGTTATCCTCTTCTCTCATTGACAGAAGCACCATCCGAAGCATGCATAAGAAAGGCTGGTCACTATCCAGTAACTGGTAAAGTGCTGCCATTCCTCCCATTCCAGTACCTGAACCTCCACCTATACCCAGACCACCTCCAAGTCCAGACTCGTCTAACAGTAAGGCTTGAAGCATGGACACTGACTTCTTTACCAAAGGAAGTTCAATCCACTTTCCATTTGCATCTTTTTCCAACACAGATTTCCAAGATTCCCACCCACTGCCACCGCCACCAAACTCAGATGATTTTGATGGAATGCCAACACCATACCACAATCGGCTTCTATATTTCCAACCTTCAGCTAAATCCATAGTGCAGCTCCCATATGACACAAAAGCACAGGAAACAAATTCATAAGGTTCAGCTGCTGCTGCAGCAGTCAGTCGTTCCATCACTGCAGCAGATATCTGCCCATTTGCATCTGCCATTGAAGCAAGGACCTGATTGAAATTTTATTAGTGCAAGAAGCATAAAATCATGCAGTTTACACATATGAGAACAGAACATCATGAGAGGAATTAGACTATTAAATTTGACTTGAATTGACAACCTACTGATAGAAAGTAAAATGGAATTCTTGGTTTGCAAACTTCACTACTCGGTCATAGATGCCTCTTCCTTTCAATTACCACCTTTTTTTCTCCCAGGTATTTTAGCACCTGGTGATGCATGGTGTTTGAAACAACAATCTACTTCTATGACATATAAACCCAGGTTGACATGGAAACAATAGATACACAGACATAGTTTAAAGACACAACTACATAATGAACCAGAGATTATTAATTAACAGGTATAATCCATCAAAAGAAAGTTTCCTGAGATTACTGCATACGTACATCAAGAGGAACATTGCTTAAGTCAGATTTACGATCACCCAAAGAATCCAGTGATTCTCCACCACGTGACGACGGGCAGTTATCCCGTGAAGCAACCAGAGAAAGGGGAGATGGAGAAGTATCTTTTTTTCTAGATGCACAAGACGATCTGCTTTGTAAACGTAAATGATCTTCAACAAGCATTAGAATCACAATTGCATTCTCGACCAAAGCTACAGAAAGCTGTGCTGCATTACGTGCTTCTGCCCTAGCATCTTTTGGTGGCAAACCTTCTGCAGCAACACCAGCAGCAGCTGCAGCAATAACTTGAGTCTGCAAAAGAAAAGCCAGATGTAGACATTATTGCAGTTTTTCCTCCTCTATTTAACCAGAAACACATAAACCAGAGGACTAGCCTCATTATTCCTATATTGCTAGGATGTTATGAAAGATAAGTGGAAAAGACAAAGTTTAAATTAGAAATAAAGTTCTTTATGGACAAGTAATAGCTCAATTAAGGGGCATGATGAGGAAAGAAAAAATGGTGGAAAGGATGTAAATGCAATATTTTTCCCGCTCCATGATGTAGATCAAATAAATTTATATGACACTTCAATCAGCAAGTTTGTCAATTTTCAACTACTATAAGACTTCAGCAATTTTTGATTTTATATTTTAAGGAAACGGTGATCATTATCAAAAACTAAAAAAGTATCAATATATAACTATTTCAACAGAAGATCTACAAAAAGCAGCAAAGAAAAGAAAACAAGGCATAAAACATATAGTAACTGATATAATATTTCTTACAAGCAAGACAACGTTGAATCGAAAGTTAAAAATTACCTGAACCTGCAGTTCTCTCGTGGCAAAATCCAGCAAGCCACCCAAAAGCTTTCTTTTAAATATTGGCAGGGATTCCTCACGTCTTCAAAACAATGAGACAAATCAGATAAGGGAATCCAAAATCAAATAATATGTATGCATTTGCAATAAAAGGAGCATAGTCTTTTCAATATTATTTCATTCACAGAAATAAAAATATTAAAGAAAGAGCTTTCTGTCATCTGCAAACTGCAAAGAAGCAGAGTCTTTTCAATATTATTTCATTCACAGAAATAAAAATATTACAGAAAGAGCTTTCTGTCATGTGCAACAGCACAGAAGCAGCGCCAAACAACTAGCATAGTATTCACAACTGCTACCTACATATAGAGAGAATTTTCAACAGTTAAGGAGAAACATAATCTTAATTTTCATATAAACTGCTCATTCCAAGAAAAGATAGGCTTCCCTACATAACTTGCAGGTATAATCTTAATTTTGATGACTCTAGTTCAAGCCCTTCCCTAATATTTTAAGTAAATTATTCTTTAATAAAAAGATAAAAGTTAACTCTTATTTCAGCAAAATTGCTATTCACAAGAGTCCAATTGTTCTAGTTACTGCAAAATGATTGAAACAATTGCTGTGCACTAGTGGGCATTGTGTTCAACATGAAGACCAAATCCATCATACATTGGATACTCCTGCCTGTGCATGATCATAATGATAAAGTAAATAATTAAACAATATTCACCATTGATGGAACAAAACAGGGTGGTTTTGTGACAGATCAATCTCACCCGCTCCCTGTTTGTAAGTGGCAGCAATGACTATTGATGAAACAAATTCAAACATTCTCTGATGAAGAGACCAAATTAAATAACAAGAACTTGACAAAAGCTGGACAATATAGCGCATGACAATAATACCTAGTGCGTTGATATCCAGTGCTAGATCCACCGGACATTGAAAGCCATTCTGCACAATGAATTGTAGCTTCAATATCCTGTAGAAGGGAAATTAAACAAACAATAAATAAATCTGATATAGCCAGTAATTGAAAAGCATATCCAATTGCAAATAAAATAATAATTTACTTGAATCCAAAACATGCAATTATTGTAATAATAACCCAACTGAACTCAAGTCTCAATCTTTACATAATGAAGTCAGCCATGAGAATCCTCTCGCATCTTTTTCCCCAATTTACAGTAGTATCCTCCCCCAAGCCCACGGTAATTATGTCCCCAACCAGCCAGTTTTGGGACTTTTTTTCTCCTTTTGGTACTCTTGCATCAAGACACTCTTTCACTTGTTGTTATTCTACCTTTTCAGAATAAATATTGAATTACAATCATCTTATCAATTGGTTCTACCTCTATCTTTTCAGAAAAACATCCATTATACTTTCCATCTTTATTTGTGTCACCAAGTCTGCCACCATTTTAGCATTTGGCAAGTCACTATATCAACTAAAATGACTAGCCCTTCCTTGACAAGCTAAGTTTGAGGAGTTCAAATGGACAACTCAACCTTCCGCCTAATTATGTTGAAAGTTCAACTCTTCATTACCTGTCTATTTTCCAAATATTTTCGTCGTATGTGCACCATCAAGCTTTTGTTTTTTCTTATTTTCTCATAGCAACTGTTTTTCTTTTGTACTGACCATAAAGAGCATTTAACCAGATTCAGCAATGTAATTGAATGGCCTGCCTTAAACAATTGACAGTACATGAAATAAAAATTCTTTAATGTGTATCAGAACAAACTAAACAGAATTTAGATAGAAACCTTTCAGAAACTAAGATGAGAAAGCTCAACCACACTGGCATTATAAAATCTACGATCTTTTGTCATGCAAACAAGAAATTCAAGTCTGCACCGCATTTTCAAATAATTGTGGAAAATTCTCAGTATATGGACATCTGTTTGCACACAGAATAAGTAAATATATATGAATCAATAATTAACAATCCCTCAGCAGACTCTCACACTTTATCCATCTTTGAAGCTAGGAAACAAGGAACAATCATATAAACAGGTATCTGCTTTCATAAATGTGATTTTCTTGTCACCGAGTTCACCCTTTCCTATAACCACGCAAGTTTCAACGTGTGACAATAACAATCCATCTTACCTTGGAATAAAATTCTAAAATTTCTCGGTACTGTTGTGACTCCTAACTTAAAACTTTCACAGTTTTTCACTTTGAACTAAACCTACCGTAATTTACAGACATAATAGGATCTTATTTCAAGTTCCACAGGCTTTGCATTGATTCAATATTGGCATTTATCCTGTTAAGCTATCAGCCAGTCAAACGCAAAATCATAAAGGAATGAAGAAGAAACTACAACACACAGAAGTTACTCATCAAAATTATTGAACATAAAAATAGAAAAGAACAAACAATCATATAATGCTATAAAGGATTCCTGACCGACATTCTTCAGGAAAAAGTAATATAAAGAATAATAAGCCAACCTTCCATCCATCCTTCTGGCGCATTGAATGCTCCAGCATGATGATGAGGAAATTGTGTATAAGGTCCTCTATGTCACCCAAGCTTCCTGAACTAGACTGTTTGCTTGCATCCATCTATAAGAACAAGCAATACATATAAAAATAATTTACTATAAGGAGCTCGAGTGTACATGCAAAATTCTAACTAATAGGATCTATGCTTGTGTGACTCGAGAGACTTCTTACTCTATAATTAAACCTAACTTCTCATGCAATGAAAAATTAAACATGCAATGATAATATGTTGAGAGAGCGACTGAAGTTGGCCAAGATTACCTCATAGTTAAAGACAAGAATCTCCAGAATCCACTCAGGCCATTCCTCCATCTGAGTCAGACTATTTCTGTTTTCTGGATGACTGCAAGCCAAAATCAGAAGATCCTGAAATGATATAGAGAGAAGCAACTCAGAGAAAATCTAGAATAACCTTCATCAATAAAACTCAAAATGTTCAAAGAAAAGGAAAACATTAGAACTATGGATGTGACCTCTAGCATCAGGATAACAAATGCAAGCCAGTAACATATTTTCAGGATACAGAATAACAACAGTACATTCCCTCCACAAGCTTCACTAGCAGAACTGTCATGCTGAAATTAAGACACTACAGCTTCTAATTCATACAAAGAGTGAGCACAAGGAATATGAACATGTATATTTTTTAATTAATAGGACACAAAAACCATTTAATCACTAACATTAAAAATATAAATCAAAGAGTAACAATTCTAACACTTTTTATTGTTAAAATTATATTCGATAAACTCATGCATCATTACAACTGTCTCAGCCAAAAAATCAAATTGGAAGAATCGCTATGACAGTTGCTCTGTCCTCTCAATCTCCTATTAGTTTGTGAATCAGAGGTCAGATTATAAGTACGATTTTCAAGCATATAAAAGAAATGCAAAAATGACAATACCCTCTCTGGGTAATAGACATATAGGACATAACTCCAAGCATAATGTAATTCAAGCATACACAGAATATAATGCAAACTCATGGATGTAACAAAACTTATTTAACTTGACTCCTGTTTTCAAACACAATACAGAAAAAACAATCAACAAATATTCACACATGCGCGCGCATATAAAGACCAGAAACAAGAACAAATTACCTGTAGTGCTCGGCTTTGTAAAGCCCTAGATGCGTATGGAAGCGAATGCAAAAGAACCAACAGAAGTTCTGAATGTTCAAAGCGATGACCAGAATCATAGAAGTTCAAACTATCCTCTGTTGATGAAGCATTAATCTGAGAAAGAGCAGAAGGTGAAGGAAGTTAGTGCGAAACATATATGACTTAACCTAACCTAGCCAAAGATAGCAGAATTAGACTATCATATATTAGAAATGTGAACAATCCTACTTTTTGCTGCAAGAACAGAATATTAACACTGAAAAAGCCATTTTTCTTCCCATTCTGCCCAGCAAATTCAACGATGCAGTAGGAAGCACGTTAGCATATCTTCACAAATAGCCAATATTTGCCCTCATAATAAGATAAATTCAAGCTTAAAAAATGTTAAAAAGAAGCAACTGCATAGACCATTACGTTATTGATGGTGAAAGATCACAAATGATTATCTCAAGTAGATCAGTTCAGCATCACAAAGAACTGGAGAACAAATGTGAACTTAGCTCATAAATTTAATTTTCTAGCAGCAAACATGTGTTCATGCACGTATGTGTCAGGTTAATAGAGACAAACTGGATCAAACCATGGCAAGCAAAACATGTATAAGCCATCTTGAGATATTGATCTATATAACAAAATGACAGGCAGATTATGGAATTTCATAAGCCCTTAACAAGTAAAATTGCATATAAAAAGGTTTGTAGATTTAACATGGCCATGTTTTCGGAACAAAAAACTCAGGGATAAAATGAAGTTGAACAAAAAAGATTATGTCCTACCGAGGCTCCCAATAAAGTTTTATATACATAGCTGGTCATAAGCCTATTTGGTGCTGCCTGAAAAGCCTTCTGCAAAGAAAACAGTAGAAGAGAAACTTTATCATCAAACATGGTACCACCTCTGTCAGGTAGCCCAATGCTCACAAAATTATTTGTCACATCAGAAGGAGCGGATGGACCAACTTTCAAGTGCCCGGATGATATCAGGGCACCTAAAAGTTCAATAATCCCAACAATGATGCCATCACTTCTGTCGATATTGTACACATTATTTCTCGCGTTTTCAGCACTGATTGAAAGACTTATACCACCCAAATTCTTGATAGAAGGACTTTCAGTAACAGATGTCGTCCTTTCAATTTTTTCACTGGTGGAAAGGGCAAGGATGGTGCTATCAGGATTGAGGGGCTTAGACTCAAAATCTTTCTCATAAGAATTATTTTCCCTGGGAATTCTCGCAATATCATCCTCATTCTTGTCCATATTCTCTTGGTCAGAGTATAGTTCACTTCCTTGAACAGTCGAGCTTTCATCACCCTTGATCATTGATACTGGAACATTATGATCGCCAACTTTGGCTTCCTTTTGCAGCAAGACAAGAAGTGATTCTATCCCACCAGATGCTATAAATAACTCTGCAAATGCATAGGCTCTTGCTGTATTTGGCTGTACCACTAGCCTGTAGATAAGATGCAACAGCCTAGCAACCTAAACAAGAAATAGACAGGGGTCGTATCTTTCAACACAAATCATCAAACAAAAGATTATAGAAATTAAACATGTAATTGATCATCTCTAATCTCAAAGACAAGTCACTAAGAGAAACTCAATTCAGTCAAGAAGATAGGGACGAAGGGATACGGAGAAAGACAGGAAGGATATGAAACATATCTTTGTAAATTCACCCATAAAATAAATACAATGATACAAGGTAGATAATTTAGAAATTTAACGAACTGAAGCAAAACAGATGCCCCTATCAATAGGCCATTATATCCTTTATAGTCCATTTAGTGTTCATATGCCTTGAGTTGCTCAAAACATTCCTTAATAACTTTTGAGGAGCATCAAAATAGGTTGTATGTACCATATTACCTCTTCCACATCAGCAACCTAAATAAATTGGAATGGTTGTAGATGCCATTTTTTGTCATTCTATTTTTTATGCAAGTCCCAAAAAAAAATGTCCTCTTCTACTACTCTATCCTCTTTTCAGATCGTTAACTTGTCTTTTTAGTGCCTTTCACTTTAATTTATTCAAACAATTTTAAGATAAAAGAAAAAAGAATTTGAAAATGTAATCTTCAATAATATTTATGAAAAACAAATTAAAATGGAAAACCAATTATACAAATCAAAAAACTCAAGCTATAAAGACATACCATAACTTCTTACTAATATAAGTAAATATATTGCACGTTACACGGTCTTGGGTGCACCATTTCAAATACAGTAAATCTGCTAAATTACAGAACTCCAGTAACACCAATCATAAATACATGATGTATAAATTTTAGAAACTATTACAAAAAATTAAAGCCAGGCCAAATAAACAAACAAACATGAGGTACATACATGCATGAGCTTCTATACATATTCATATACATACACACTATACATGTATATATACAAATATGTGAGCAAGCGTTTGATAAAATAGAGAATAATATCTGCAGCATCAAGCAACGCACAACTATAGGTTGTATCTGTGCTAGAAAAGAATATCAAAGTGACTTTACCTGATTGGGTTGTGGGCAGTCAACCAAGAAACGAAGCAACCAATGGACATTATCCACGGCCAATGAAGGAGGTGTTGCCCCTATTAGAAGTTCAATTATCACCAAGAGTTCATCAACCAAAGCATTCACTTCACCAGCAGGACGCACAGCCTCATCTAGAGAAAAAGTATTCAGAGAATCTTTTTCACAAATTGTCCAATAGCACCTTCTGCAGCCATCCAGTAGCATCTGAACAGCATTGGCATCTCGCATTACTGAAGACTCCGTGAAAACCATGTCTGCAAGAGATGACAGAAGTTTCTTTTGCAATCCATAGCTGCACAAGCTCCATATTCTCAGGTCAAGTAGCAGTGTACTGAAAAGCTGAACTTTAAGTGCATGATTATTTTTTTGAGATTGACAAAGTGCAACAACAGCTGCTACAAGTTCCTCATCTCCGACACCATGATGCTTTCCATCACCAAGCAAAGACAAACTTTTCAGATGATAGTTTAAGATTCTTGACAAAACCTCAGGTCCTCTGGTACGAATCAACTCTTCATTGTTTCCAGGGTGTTGTATAGCTAAAGTGATAATTCGGAATACTGGGGCAGCCAGCGCAGCAGTTGCCAAAGACAAAGGAAGATTTCGTGGTTGTGGCTCCAAGCTATCCTTATGCACATTACTTATTGCCAAAGGAAGCAAAGACATGGGGCCCCCATATGCCAAGGCCCATAAGCCCTCCACTGGTTTCATTCGTGTAGCAACATGAACTTGTCCAAGAACTTCAGCTGGTCGTCTGGGCAAGCCTGAATCATCAAATACAGGTATTATAAGAACGACAAATTGCCCAGAAAATCATTCAAGCATTTACCCTTCTAAACATCAAAGTCTAGAGTACAAAGAGTGCCAGTACATTAAGAAAGAACCACAGCGAAAAAGAAAGAGCAAAAACAAGGCAAGAGATTGAAGTGTATATATACACACATGCGTACACATGTACATATATGCACATCTTCCATCTATCCTACTATTTTTTGTATTTGGAGTCAAGATAGGACCCAATAAAAATTTTGAGAAAAACCCATCACAATAAAACAAATAAAAGTTTCTTACAAGCAAAAGAATCTTGAATGAACTAGGTATCTACGGGGAAAACCATTTATCCAGAACAATATCACTAGTGACGAAAGTGAAGTACTGCTCCTGCATTGATGTCTTATGTGAGAATTTTATTCAAAATATTCTAGCAAAGTATAGAAATGATTAGGATACCTGCAGCACCAGAAGGAGAAGCATCGGGACAGAATCGCCCACTTAGCAGTAAGGGATGGTAGAGCAGGTGAATGTGTCCTCCAATTTCTGCATCCAAAAGGGAACTTTCCTCAGCCATATTTCGCAAATTCTCATTAGAGGGTAGCCAGGGAAGCCCTGCCCCATGACCAAAAGAAGGCACCACATCTCCTCCTCTAGAAGCTAAGCGTGCCATCCTTTTTGGGCCGATTGGCTCCTTAAAGATATAAACAGGCCCCATCTCAGCAAACAAAGGACATTGACGACGACGACGTTGTAAACCAGCCATTGTGGGAGGGGGATTCGTCCCAATGCAGCAAAATGCAAGAGGCTTGGAGATTCGAGGGAACTCAAAAGGACGAATTTCATACAAGGATCCATCAATGTATAATCTAAGCTCACTCTCAGCTTTCCCAATAAGTCCTTGCTTGCAAGTATGCTCAAGACCAATAAAATACCAGCATTGCGGCTTAAATGCATGAGTAAAATGCAAAGAAGCCTTCTTACCCTTTCCACTAACACTTTCAACAACCAAAAACTGAGCATGGAAGTATGCCTCTATGCCCTGATTATCAGCAGATAAGAAACTGAACAAACGTGGCATGTGTGCCGTTCCTTCGCCAGCAAGGGCACTGGCAGCAGCTGCAGCCGACATGGCTGAATATTTTCCCGACTTGGCTGCAGCAGCAGCAGCAATTGCAGCAGCAGCAGTCGCTGTGTTTAATGTGTCTGCAAAAGACTCAATGTATATCCATGTAGCAAATGCATAACCATTAGTAAATGGCCAACGGCTCTCCCCTGGACCAAGCAAGCCAGAGCTTTCGCCATCAAACTCGAAAGTGCTGGCTGGTCCCCTTGATTCCTCACCAGCCATTGCCTTTTCCAATGAAAGCATTAGGCAAGTTGCCCACACTGTAGTAAGTGTTCTTGTAATGACTTGAAGCCATCTATGCAAATCAAGAACACTAAGAGAATGCCCAGCCAAATACTGGATGCAGTAGCATAAGCTAGTTCCATCCCATCCCACGTGCTCTGTTGAATCAACATCCTGTGTAAAAATCTTGTCTGCTGACTCCAAAAGAATGCCTAATAAACCAGCCATGGAGCACATTGCCCTATTCCTTGTGCAGGCTCTTAATATGGCAAGCAATCCCCTAACCATCCTTGTCCTAGGGGACATGTATATTTTGCTGTCACCAACCCAAGGAAGCCAAGGAACTAGATCACCAGCCACAATGGCAGCTCGGGAGTTTAGCATCACACTGGGAGGATTGTTATCCTCATCTTCAAAGCTTTCTACACCACCCATCGTGGCAAGAAGAGAATCAACGACCAAAAAAGCAATGCTCTCCGCTTCCTCCCCTGTTCCAAAACTCTCAATACCACTCACAATATTTTTCAGTTTGTCCAAGCTTTCAGGCTTCCCCATAATTGCAGAATCAACTAAATGCAATAACTCCGGAGAAACATTTGGCATAACAGTTTTAGGCTTGGATTTTGGAGGCAAACCCATGGGAGAGTACCGGGCATCACCATAAATGTAAGAATCAAGACTTCTTGATGAGAATGACTGATTCATGGCATAACCTGCTGGTATCTCAGGTCCAGGGCTTGACATACTACGATCATGCCGTGGTTCAATGGTTGGGGAAGAGTCATACCCACTCCTGTGTGAGACTTCTTCAGACTCACCATAAAAGAATCTTCCATTATCTTGATCTTTTAAAGAGAGCTGTTCAAAATGTTCTTCATCCACTATTTCACATACGGAATCAATAACTTGTGCAACTACATTGTTGCTTCCTATCTCAATTTCACCACTACCAGTGACATTGATATTTTCTTGATTAGTTGTTTCTACTCTATCCTCTACAGCATTAACCTCTAGAGATGCACCTGTGTCCTTTTCAAAAGTTTCTTTGACCTTCTTCCTTTTCTCTTCTTCTTCTTCCATTGTACTATATCTTTAAAAACCTAGCAAGTACTCATGTAATCTACAGGCACCTATGAAAAAATTGGAATAAATGAGAACTATATACTAGTTTTGGTTAACTAAAAATACGTGATTAATGAAGGTATGAAACACTAAGAAAAAATATCATAATTAAGCTACAAACAGAAAGCAACACAAATGTAGCTCAAATTATGGCAAATACATTAATATTTCGAGCAACAGTACAAAAACATAACAACGGGCGATATCATGACCAGTTCAAAACGCAGTCAATCAAATTCAGTGACGTATGAATCAAATTCGCCAAGATATGATTGGATACTCTTCAAACAACCCAAAGTAACCAAGTTAACAAATAAATTATTCAAAAAAAAGAAAGTGATTGATCCTGTTAGCTTGCCTGTTCCTATTCTACAAAAAAAAAAAAAGTTCTGCAGAAAGGAATACTCCAAGTTTGATCTAGTTAAAATTAGAGAGTATGCAACCAAAGAAAGACAATATACGCAACTAAACTGACCCAAAGACTTATGACGCTTGTATTTGTAAAACAGAACATTCTTATACAAAGTTCTCAATTAGTTCCGTAAACTCAAAATCAACTCGAATATACCAAAAATAAAAACTAGTTAAAAAATGACATTAAATATTACAGATCTTGACCATGAAGGCCATACATTTACCCATATGCATATCCATTCACGCGTGGAGAGGAAACAGTATATAATACAGGCGTTTCAAATTATCCGAAAGAAAATGTACAAATGAACCGAATGATAGATCAATCAATTGGCTAAAAACGTGACAAGTATACATAAATAGAGAGAGAAAAACAAGACGATGAACTCTGATCCGAGCGAATTAGAGAATAAAAGAGTGAATAAACAACAAAAATCAGCGAAAACACCGCGAATTAATCGCGTAATTTTAAAAATGTGAGACAGAGAGATGATAATGATCACCTCCAAGACTGCGGAAGCTATTGAATTACGAGCGATAGCGATGTCGAAAGAGAGAGAAATGATCGATCGAGCAAACAAAAGAGAATACAGAAATGTTTGAGAATTGGACGGAAGGAGAGAGGAGGCTAATTGGGCGGGGGAGAGATGGAGAATTTAGTAATATAGGTCCAGTAATATGATTGCCCAGTCCAAACACAATTAAACACGTAGCATTGGCCAGGAGTTGTTCGTTTATTGCTATTTCTATGTTCCAATCGTTTTTCCTTTATTGTTCTTTTGTTTGGTTTTGTTGCATTTTAATTTTATTGTCGTTTGAAAAAATCTTGGAAAAATGTAAAAAAATAACTATATGTTAAAAATATTCTTTAAAATAATTATATTAGAAAATTTTTAATTAAATAAATTTAAAATATATTTTTTAAATAATAATATTTTATAAAAAATAATGTATCTTTCGTAATTAATTTAAAATAATATTTTTAAATATAATTTAAAATTATATTTTTAAATATAAATTAAAATATAATTTTTGAATATAATTTTAAATAAAATTTTTAAATAAAATTTAAACGATATAATTTAAAATTATACTTTTATGTATAATTTAAAAAATATTTTTAAATATAATTTAAAATGACACTATGAAATATAATTTAAAACGATATTTTTACATATATTATAAAATAATATTTTTTAATAATTTTTATAAAATTATTATTATTTAAAATATATATTTTTAATTTATTTAATTAAAATTTTTTTAAGGTAGTTATTTTAATAATTAAATTTAAAAATACAATTATTTTCATACTTCTATCAACAATCTTTGTTGTTTATCTCTTAACTTGTAAACTAAGTTAATCAAAATATATTATTACAGTGTCTAATTAGATTTATTGCCCCTCGAAACATTGAAATTCTCTAAAATATTTATATTTAAAATGATTTTATTATAATGGAAATTTATAAATTGTGTACATTCAAAATTTATTTAACAAAAAAGTTGTATATTAATCATTAAATGATTGCTTTAATAGATTTTATAGTTAAATTTAAATAAAGTTCCACTAAAAATTTAATAAAGGATTCTAAATAATTATTTTAAATTATATTTTGAGTAATATTAATAATTATTTTATTATTTTTGAAATAATTAATTATCCAACTTACTATTAATTAATAAAAATTATAATACTTTTCTTATAATATTGCTAACGAATATTTTTAGGACACTTATTAAAATTTAAGGTACTTTTTAAAATTTTAAAATTTTTATATTTAATAAGTTATATTTTTAAATATATTAAAATTTTACTATTAATTATTATAGTAAATAATAAAAATTATTAAAAATAATAAATATAAAATTTTGACCGGTGTTTGTCAGCCAAATCCTTCTTCCAATTTTGAATGAATAAAGAGGGAGGAAGACCGAAGGAACAAATATGTATCTTGGGCTGGAAGCTTAATTGGGCATTAAAAAGACATCGATACTAAATGCTCTCAAAAGAATAATAATTTATCCATTAAGAAAAGACATGACTCCCTTGAAGTAGGGTGCATTTAGTAACCTCAAAGACTGTGCAAATCAAATCAGGAATCATATCAAAAGTGCTTCCAATATTAAATGAAGCTTATCGAGAACCCTTCAGTATTTATTTATTTTTGCTGGGTAATGTAAGGTGGCTGAGAGTTTTCAGATTTGCGGCTCAGAAAATTCAAGAGTGACAATGAAGTTAAGTAATTATACTGAAATTCATAAATAATGAACAGAAAAATAAATAATTTTTAGCATTCAATTTAATACTTAATATAAAAATGGGAATACAACTTAGAAATTCTAGTGTTACTATATATTAAGTAATCCTTTTTGAGAAGTAAATTCAGTTGGATTTATACTAAAAATCATAAATAATGAAGAGAAAAATAAATAAATAAATAAACTTTTGGTATTCTATTTAATTGGTAAAAGTCAAGTTGCCAATTAAAATAAAAAAACGAAACACAACTTAGAAAATCTAAAATTGTTATTTCTCTTCTTCTTTTTTTTAGATCTTTATGGAACTTTTTCTTTTTGGGTAGAGTTAAAATAAATATAATTATAGAGGGAGTTTGTTTATTTGTGGTCATTCAATTCGGTAGTACTAAAGAAAAAAATATTAGAATGCTTAGTATTTATAATATTTAAAAGTTTTTAAAAAAAGTAATTAGCATTTGGTAGTACATGTTAAAAGTGTTTATGTGTATTTATTAAGAAATGCTTTTGTATAATTAAATCATTAATATAGACATTATTTTTTAATTAATTATTATATAAATAAAATAAAAATATTTGTTTACGGTAATATTTATAATAAAAAATATTTTTCTATAATAATATTTTTATTTTATAAATATTTTTAAAAATAATGGTTACTTGTTATTGCATGTATAATAAATAAATAAATAAATAAATTCTTATAAAAGTAGTTAAGAGTTTAATAATTAAAAAAAGAAAAATCGAATACTGTATGTTCAAAGTATAAGATATATCGATATTACAAAGGAAATAAACAAGTACATTAAATGAATATTAAAAAATAGAGAGAGACGAATGAAATATATAACTATAATTTTAATAATAAATAAGGGATATTTTAGATATTATAAAAAATTTATTAAACGTATCAAGTGTTACCCTACTTAAGAATAATAAGGATAATTTTTTAAAAGTACTTTAATATATACCCAACTCAAAATAATTATAAACACTAATTTAATTTCAATAATTATTTTTTAAAAAAATTATCAAACACGCCATTTACTATTAATAAAGTACTAGTTGGCACTTATTAGGTACTAATTAACACTCTAAAACACATTATTATTATTATTATTATTATTATTATTATGTACTAATTTTCTCCTATTAATAGAAAAAAATATATATTAGAAGCCAGAAGATTTAGAAAAAAGAGTTAGTAATTATCTATGTTTCATCTCGCAACTGTTTGAAGAACGTAATAGCAAATTGCTAAGCATATGTTTGGTGACATAAATTAGGTTATATTGAAAAAAATATTATATTAAGTAATAGTGTATGAAATTTATAGTATTAAGTTTAATATTACATCAAATTTTCAAAATTTTAATATATATAAAAAAAATATTTTATTGTTTATTATAATTTAATATTTTAAAAACATCACAATTAGCTTTTACCGAGTAATGCAGTCTATTTATTATCTTTGTCATTCATCATCAAGCGTTGGCTACTGTTATTGTTCATATTACTGAAATCAATATTAATTATTTTACACAATAATGTTATTATGGTCATAGTTTAAACAATCATTTATCAAAAATTAAAGTTTAATTTTAAAATTTTAAAAATTGAACTTTATATATCAATGTTGTTCAAATGGCAACGGTAAGTGCACTATTGTATAAAGTAGTTAATGACAATATTACAATGGTACTCGTTATGTATTTTATATATAAATAATAATAATTATTATTATTATTATATTATTTTAGTAAGAAATAATAAAAAAATAAAGCTAAATTATTGCAAGGAGCAAACTAATTGGAGGAATGGGTTGGCGTGTAAGTTGACTACTGTATTAAAGTGACGGCGGCTTAGATTCCCGTATCAATGTGATGCTGCCAATTGACAAACACTCTAGCCACCATGTCCTTAACAGTTCACATGGGAGCCATAATTGGGGTTTTGCTGTGTTGCAATTTGATGTACGATATATGATTTATTTTAAACTTTTTTAACCATAATAAATGAGTTTAAAAAAGTTAAAAATTATAAAAAGTATTATTTAAGAGATAAAACTTCAAATATCAAGGAAAATAAAAGATAAATACACATTAATTAAAATTAATAAAATTTGGTCAGGGATCAAAGTGATATTAATTGCAATATTTATAGATCTAAGTATTAATTTTAAAAAATATTAAGAACCTTTTTATCGAACATTCCAATGAAAATGATATTTTTTAGAATATTAAGAGCAAAAATTAAATTACTACTTAAAAAAATAAAAGAATATTTTTCCCGCGAGATCGATATCCAATCTAACTCTAGTTAGGCCTTCAAACCTTAATGTTTGCTTACAAATACATGCGATTGATTGAGCGAAATTGATGAGAATATTTCAGGTCGTCCAAAAATGCACAAATATTGGCGAATGTATGGTCTATGGGGCGAGATTCAAACATATGGTCAAATCCGAACTGATTCTCACCTGAAAGTTTTTTAGAAGAGCGAAATTGACGTGAAAGGCAGAGATTTCGAGCTCATTCCATTTGCATCTTGGAGAAGGATTTGTCCAGGTTTGCCGCTGGCTCATAAATTGTTACACTTGATGTTGGCATCACTTGTGTATACCTTCGATTGCCAACTTGCTGATAGCGTCAAACCAGAAAAGGTGGACATGAGTGAAAAGTTTGGCCTTACGTTACACAAGGCTGAACCTCTCTTGGCTATTAATGTCAAATGGTGAGGCTTGACATATAGTTGATTGCCCACAAAACTTAAAAATAATTGTTTAGATTAGATAACAAGACTCAGTAAATAAAATTGAACTATTTTATGAGAAAAAATATTAAGTCATCTAATACTATAAGCATTAGTCAGTTTTTAAGTATTTTATCATAATTTGTTATAACGCTTAGTAAATTACATGGTTAATTGTAACTGAATTCTTTTGTAATCGACTTAGTCTAAGTCCTTGTATCGTAGTGTTAAAAAGAAAATAATTTCTTCTTCTTCTTCTTCTTCTTCTTCAATAGTATGGTATCAGAGGAGAGCCCTGTTGCTTAATCTCTTGTCCATTTTCTTGATTTTTTTCGTTACTTTTCAGCCCAATTATTCTGTTTCTTTTGAGTCCTGGTGGAAAATCCAGCTAGTTCTTTCAGCTTGCAAATAACAGGTCAGCCATTGATCGTCCATATTTTCTTCACCAAGTCGATAGTTATGGTCTTACCCTTATTTCGCAGTAATTATCCGGAGATAACTACACCTCTTGGAGTCGAGCAATGACAATCGCCATGTCAGTGAAGAAAAAGATCGAATTTATCTATTCTTCCATTCCTCGACCTGATGATAATGATCCGAATCTTCACAGATCGAGGATTAAGGACAACAATACTATGATTTCTTGGATCTTGAATTCTATGTCTAAAGACATTCTGCTTGTATAATTTTTTCTGAGTCTGCTTTTTAGATTTGGATCTATCTAAAAGATTGTTTTCAAGAAAGTAATGGATCTAGAATTTTTCAATTACATCGTGAATTGATTGATCATATCCAGAATCAAACTGTGTCAGTATATACTTCGTGAAATTAAAGACAAGAATTAAGCAATTTCTAGCTAAAAATGGTAGATGGCTTTTAAAATATACATAATATATCAATGGTAGACGGCTGAAAATGTGACGTGCGCAAATATTTATCTACAAAATAAAAAAAAATAAAAAAAAAAGTTTATTAGAGCAATATTATACAATTCATACGTTAATTAGTAAGTTAAATTAATTAAAATTAATATGTAATAAAATATAATAATAACATAAATTTTTGCGTGAATTGAGACTAAATTCTTGAAACACAAGTCAATGTAAAATGATAGAAAACATTCGTTAGACATACATATGAGGATGAGGTATTAATTTTGAAAAATAATAATAATAGAGCTGAAAATATTCTAGGCCTC
>JAWDEX010000002.1:13036285-13067992 GCA_035221805.1 Trichilia hirta | reverse complement strand
TTATTTATTAGTAATTAAATAAATATTATTTAATTATATTAAATCCTAGCATGACAAGTGGCATAATATAATTTTGCCATGTGTCATATTTTTCTTTAATCTTATCCATTCAATTTTGATTGAATCAACGGCTATGATTAATTGTTTAATTTGATTAAATAATTAAAAAAATATCTAATATATATTATATTTAATTAAGTTTGAAAAGTCAAACTTTATAATTATATTATATATATATTTAATATTATAAATGTTATAATGTTAATGTACGTATAATATTATTTCTCTCTTTGTTTTATAATATATATATATATATATATATATATATATATGATTAATGTATATATACTATTATTATTATTATTATTATTATTATTATTATTATTATTATTATTAATTTGTTTAATAATAGATATTATCCATTAATATAGATTAATGGATATTAAAATTTATTTTGGAATACTTGCCCATATGTATGACATATGACATGTTTTAATTTCATTTATTTGCTTTAATTATTAAAGTAATTGGAACAAATCAAATTCAAGAGAAGTAGAGTACACGTAGGAATACAAAATTAGATGAATGGAATTGAATTTGTAACATTTCTTCTTCTTTCTTGGTAAGATACGGGTGAATGGCTAAGGAAGCCTTAACCATAATTTTTCATGTTTTTCAAAGAGAAAATAAAAGAAAATAAAGAGAGAAAAATGGAAGGCAAGAAATGAAAATTGTTTTCATGATCTTCAAGCTTTCCATGATGTGTATTATATGTTTTCTAAGTGTAGAAAATAAGAGAAATGGCTTTGGAAGTCATATATGTTCTAAGTCTCTAAAAATGTGCAAATAAAACCATAATCAATAAATTGGTGTGTGGATACCTTTGAAGGTAAGAGAGAAACTTCTTGTTGGATTCCATACAAGAAAACAAGATGTGTTATGTGTTTATATTGATAAATTAGTATTATACCTATGTTTAATTGGATAAAAAATAAAAAAAGATTGCATATGCTAGCCATTAAGTGATCCTTGCATCAATGTTATGCTAAATCTATCTTTCAAAAACACATGCTAGAATTATATGGGATAAGTTTAAGATACTTGATACTTTAAAGACTAATAATAACAAGCTATTCTTACTTAAGTAGTTAATGAATTTGAGATACGAAAATAACAGTTCTATTTTAGATTATTTGAATAATTTTTATGGTGTTCTTGATCAGTTATCTAGAATGGATGTGAAATTTGATGACAAGATATAAGATCTTTGATTGCTTAATACTCTAACTAATTCTTAAATTTTTTTTTGTATTTTTTTAACTAGTTATGCTCCTATTAGTATGGTGATTATGGAATATATTAAGAATGATGTTTTAAATGAAGAAGTGAAAAGAAGATCTCAGAGCTCATCTTTGTCATCCTTATACTTAGATGTGCTGGTCACTAAAAATAGAAAGAGAAGTAAATTCAAAAGACAGAAAGGTAGAGATAAAAGTAAAAATAAGTCAAAGTTTAAGTACAAGAATGTTACTTGTGATCATTGTGATAAAATAAGACATATCAAAAAATTCTATTTCAAGTTAAAAAAGGAGATAAGACAAAAAAAAAAGGTAGTGACAATGGTAACTGTGTTGCTACTACTATTGATGATAATCTTCGACAAAAGTGTCATCAATTTGGTATGTTATGAGATGAGATGGGTGATAAATACTAGTGCTTCTTATTATGTCTCTCTAAAAAAAGAATTCTTCCCTTTTTATATGCCCGATGACTTTAGATATTAAAGATAGAAATAATGGCAAAATAAATGTAATTGGTATGAGAATAGTTTATTTAAAAACTAACAATGGTTGAAGATTAGTTCTTAATCATGTCAAGCATGTACTTGACATTCGCTTAAATTTGATCTCTGTAAGAAAATTTGATGATGATGGTTACTGTAATGTCTTTAGAAATAGACAGTGAAAGCATACTAGAGGTTTATTGATTAATTTCTATATGTTATAAGGTTCTATTTCTAGTGGCTTAGTAAATATGATGGAGAATGATGGTTCATCAAAATTATGGTATAAAAGGCTAAGTTATATGAGTGAGAAGGATATTAATTATTTGGCCAAAAAAAAATATACTTTCTAGGATTAAAGAAATTATGTTGAACAAGTGTGTTCATTATTTAGTTAAAAAATAAAAAAGAGTTTTCTTTTTAAGAAAGTTAAATTTATTGAAATTTGTACACTCTAATGTTTATGACCCTTTAAAAGTGAGATCATATGGTAGTGCACTTTATTTTGTGATTTTTATTAATGATCATTTAAAAAAACTTTGAGTTTATGTTTTAAAGACCAAAGATTAAGTTCTTGAAAAGTTTAAAGAATTTTAAGCTTGGTTGAAAGACAGATAAATAAGAAATTAAAATACATTCGTACTGATAATGGTGATGAATATTATAGACTATTTGATAACTATTATAAATAACAAGATATTAAACATCAAAAGACACCTCATAAGACTCTTCAACTGAATAGTTTAGTAGAGAGAATGAACAAAATTTTGGTAGAGAGAGTTAGATGCTTACTTACAAAGGCAAAACTGCTAAATTCATTTTGGATAGAAGTACTTTACACAGTTATTCATGCTATTAATTTGTAATCTACTGTTATTTTAGACGATGATGTTCTTAATAAAATTTAGTTTGGCAAAATTATTCCTACGATCACTCAAGAGTTTTTATATACAAAGTATTTGTTCATATTCTTAAAGATAAAAGGTCAAAGTTAGATGTTAAGACCAAGCAGTGCATCCTTATTGGTTATATTCAAGATGAATTTGTTTATAAATTATATGATCGAGTTAAAAAAAAGCTTATCAGAAGTTGTGATGTAGTATTTTTTCAAAACTAGACTATTGAAGGCATTGAAAAAGATAAGGAGAAAGATTCTGAAAACAATAAAAGCTTGGTAGATATTCAGTTAATTTCTATGAATAAAGCACCTAATAAAACTAAAAATGATAATTAAGTTTAGAATGATTAGCAGAGTGTGAAAATTTCACATACTCTAGTTAATAGTATTAAAATTTATCAGTAATTAACATTTCCAAAAGCAACAATTTTAGAGGTTTCAAAAACTACTCTTAAAAGATCTAATAGAGTGAGAAGACCATCATCATATTATTTTTCTAATAAGTATGTACTTACCAAGAATGAGAGAGAAGTTAAAAGTTTGAAAGGAGCTATAGAGAGTAAGCAGTAAAAAAATTAGTTAGAAGCCATGAAAGATGAGATAGAATCTCTTTATGATTATCACACATTTGATTTAGTTAAGCTAACTAAAAACAAAAGAGCTTTGAAGAATCAATAGATTTTCATAACAAAGCATGAAGATGGCATCTCAGTTTTATGGTACAAAGTTAGATTAGTTGTCCAAGGCTTTAGTCATCAAAAAAGAGTTAATTTTGATGAAATTTTTTCTTCTATTGTAAAAATATTATTCATTAGCAGCTCGTCTTAACTTAGAGATTGAACAGATGAATGTAAAGACTATTTTTCTTTATGATAATTTAAATAAAAAGATTTACCTGAAGCAACTAGAAGGTTTTAAAGTTAAAAAAAAAAAAGAGAATTATCTACAGATTGAAGAAGAGTTTGTATAGTCTAAAATAAACTCTAAAGTGGTATAAAAAGTTTAATTTTGGTATAAGAAAATAAGGGTTCAGAAAGATTGCTTTTAATTATTGTGTTTTTGTATAAAAATTCTCTGATGATGACTTATTATTTTGTTACTTTATATTAATGATATGTTTATTGTTAGTCATAATACTTTCAAGATTACAAAATTAAAGTAGGAGTTGAGCAAGTCTTTTGCTATGAAAGACTTACGACTAGTAAAAAATAATGCTTGGCATAAAGATCATTTATGATAGAAAAACCAAGAAGTTATAACTATCACTAGAAAAGTATATTAAAAAGATACTTCAAAAGTTTAACATTGACAATGCTAAGGTAGTAAGTACACCTCTTGCTACATATTTTAAATTGAGTAGAAAGTAATGTCCTTCTGATAAAAAATAAAAGAAAGAAATAAAAAGTCCTTATGCTTCAAAAGTTGGTAGTTTAATGTATATAATAATTTGCATAAGACCAGATATTGCTTATGCTGTTGGTGTTATTAGTCAATTTTTTCTAATCTAGAAAAAGAGAATTAAATACAGTGAAGTGAATTTTGAGATATCTTCGTGACACTTCTAATTTATGTTTGTATTTTAGAATAAAAAAACCTATTTTTTCAGCATTCACTGATTCAGACATAGTAGAAGATATTAATACAAGAAAGTCTACTTTAGGCTACTTGATTACCATTACAGAGGGATGTGTCTTGGCAATCTGAATTACAAAAATATATTACTTTATCTACTACAGAAGTAGAGCTTATCACTATTATTGAAACTTATAAAGAATTGTTTTAGATAAAAGGATTTGTGAGGAGCTCAACTTTTCTCAAGAGAGGTATGGTTACATTGTGATAGTTAGAGTGCAGTGCATCTTGAAAAAAATTTTACATTTCATAGTAGGTCAAAACATATTGATGTTAGTACTATTGGATTAGGGATATTTAAATTACAAAAAATTTATACGGATGTTAATGGTTCTGACATGATGACTAACCCTTTGCCAAAAGAAAAGCTTAATAACCAAGATGTTAGTTTTCTCTATATAGTCGAGGGGGGGACAATTATTGGAAAGACTGTGAAAGATGATAATGTAAAAAATTACATGGGTTCTGTACTTGGTAACTAATGGAAACAAATAAGCCTTTTTTCATCAAATTAATTTGTATAATCACTAACCTTTAGTGAAGATTGATGAAGATTGAATTCTAAAAGCTTAGAATCTCTAAGAATCAAAACCTAAATGCTTGATCTTGCTATGGCTGAATTTTATGAGAGATATGAGAGATTTTTTTTTAATCTTTTTAGTGGTAATTATCCTTAATTAATTAAAAAAGTGAAAAAAGACCTCTTTATATGTTTTTGGGCCTTTTACTAAAATATTCTTAACCTTTTTGACAAAGTCAAATGAGTCTCAAAACTTGTCCAACAAATTTTATAATAGTAAAAGACAAAATAATTATTTTATTCTCACTAAATACTTAATGATAAAAGAATCATTAACCCAATTGGTCAAAGTTATTTTAATTTCATTTTTATCTTAGAATAATAATGGAATGATGTAAAATACATTAATTTACATTAGGGTCAATTTATTAGGTTTTCAGATTTATTAAAATATTTAACGAATAAATCATTTACACCTTTTAGTTTAATATTACCTCTGAGAATGCTAGCCCTCTTACGAATAATATTTTATGTCTCTCTAAGTAAGAAACAAATATAAGATATTAATTATGACCTATTGGATTCATTATGATGTTAGTTGTGAGTCAAAATCAATCTTATTGAACTCGTTTTAAACTATTTAATGCTCAATAATTGTGATTAATATCAGCAATATGCCGTAATCTCTAAATCACAATAAAAAAAAAAGTCTTTCTCAAATTTTTTATAAAATATTATACATTCTATGTGAATAATCTCCTTTCATTTATCTAATTCCTACTAAGTTAGGGCTCACAGATATCAAAATTCTAAATTCAGTCATATGCAAATTATCAGTCAATACATATTAAACTTGTTACTACAAACTCTTTGCATGATTTTTGTTAATCCTTGACTAGGGGTATTGTAGTTTTAATTGTTTACTAAAGTTCAAATGAAAACTCGAAATTAGACCGAGTTAACAAAACTTTGAAATTTTCTATATCAAGTTAACAAATTTCATCTGACAGCCATTCATATCTCAGTATAAATAACACATGATTAAATTAACTTATGTATTTAAAACATGATTAGTCTCGTATTTATACACCATATGAACTATGTGTATCTATACTGATTAACAATTATTACATCTCAGGTCTAAGAAGTAGTGAATATACTAGTATAATTATATGATAATTTATTGATAATATACTATTGTATGATTCATCATATCTTTAGTTACATTCAAAAAATTATTCTTTAATTATTAATCCACACTAAAGTCCTAATGACATGACTATTATGTCATCCGCACTAATATCATCTCATAATATTCACCGAAAATATTCAGTATACCTACTACCCAGTATTAATGCCTAGTTGATATTGAATATGTAGAGAACCATTTAGATAATCTTATTATCTCGAACAATTTATACGTAAATTTTATCGTTAATATGTATAGATAGAAGAAGAAGTATACATACATGAATTAAAATAATTTCTTTATTAATAAATATGTACAATATATAATCTAATAATTTAATACAAATGCCAAAAAATAACAATACAAGTGATTTTAGGACATACAACACTAATAAACTTTTTTCTTTTCTATGTGAATAAAGAGTTATTAAAGTATTTTTTTTTTATTTTTTCCTTAGTTTTGGTTCTTTTGTCATTTTGTTTACTTTTCTTCACTTTTTTTTAAATTGTAATATTATTAAAAAGAGTGTAGAAGAGAGTGAAAAAAAAAGAGAGTAAAAAATTTGAGAAAGAAGTGAACAAAAGAAGAAAGAAAAGTTTTTATTTTCTTCTTATTACACATTTTGATTAAATATTTTTTTTGGAATAATTAACCGTTGGATTAAGCTGAAATTTGATTTAAAAATTTTTAGAATCGTGTTTTATAATCTGAATGGTGAAGATCGATTTTTAAGTTTTGTATCATCAGTTTTGAGTTATGAATAGTAGTTAACAGAATACAAATTTTGTTTCACTACACAATATTTATCAAACTTTCAATCTGGACTTAATAACCATTAGACTGTCACGAAATTTGAATAAAATTTTTTCAAGATCTAGTTCTACAATATAAATGGTGAAGATAATATTTTATTACTATAACTTTAATTTTAGGATAGAAAACAAAATATCGATTTTAAATAAATTCTCTTCGTACTTTCTTAATTTGTTACTCCTTTTATTGTTAATTATTTTTTCTTATTTAATATTTGATTTGTAACTATTTAAAAGAATAGTTTATAAAACTCTTTTGATATAATAAAATTTTTTTGATAAATTTAAGATCTCGTGATTTTTACTTTAATTAAAAAAAAATTTTTACATAAAATTTTCGATATTTCTTTATTAGTAATTTATATTAATTTAATTTATATTTTTTATTTATTATATTTATTGTTATATATTATTATTATATTAAAATTTACGTATTTTTAATATATTTAAGTAATTAAAATTTAGATTAAATTTTTATTTTGTTATATTATTGGATCCTCAGTATTATTTTAATGCTTGGCTTTCAATGAAACAATTAAAAATAAATTTACAAAATAAATGGATGGGAGCGGTAGAAAACGAGCTCAGATTTGAACACGTATCATCCTATGCTGCCCTAATATCACGTGGCCCCATAACCGGAAAGGCAGAAAGTACACACCGCCTTGTCCTGGACCAGGTAGATAGAGTCCATTTTAATTTTTAAATAACCTGCAGGTATACTTTCAAGCTTCGGACGGACTCTATTAAAATCCAAGTAACCTCGCTTCGAAAGTCATCACATCAAACCGCACGTACACTTCCAACAGCTACGACGACAACCACCTTGCTAAATCTAACTGTGATCACTCTTCTGATCACTGCGGCAGCATCAGATACACCTACAACCGGATATACCAATCACGCTGTCGGAGGCCTCGCTGGCCGGTTCTTCGACGCCAAAAAAAAGGTCTCTGTCATTAGTTACTCCTCTTGGGCCGGGAATCAAACTTCAACCGGGAATCAAACTTCAATCTGGGAGATTACCTCAGTAAGTCTGTTATATATTTATAAACTAACTTCAAAATCTGCATTTTCTGTCTCCTCATTTTGCATCGTCGTCCTAGTAGTTTTCAACACGAATACGAATAAAACAGTGATTCAAACGTACAACGAGAGCATATATAATAGCTGCAGCAGGGACGATGCATCAGACGATGACGCCTTCCAATACAACGGAGGCAGTAATGTGCTTGGTCAGAAGGCGACAATAGTTGTCCTGGTGACTACGACTGGCTTTAATTACTTCAGTTGTTCGCTGGATAACGGAGTGTCAAGGAATTTTATTGATGTGCGCTTTTTGTTGACTGCACTGCTGGCTTGTATTGCTGGTGTTTCGATGCGAACAACTGGAGATGCAGTGGTGTTGTGGCGATATTAATGGTTTCTTGAATTTGTAAGGGCCGTTCTGGTCCATTTGACACTGCAGTGGTCGAAGGGTACTTTTGTCTTTCAGATTTTTACTTTTATTATTTAGGGATCGTATGTGTTTGGATGGGGATGTAAAGTGAACTTTATCAGGGATAGTATATTCTTGAGAGCATGATAGATCAGTATTGTTTAAAATTTGGAACTTAGATTTTTCACTTTTTAACAATTTTTGGAAAAGTATTGTGGAGGGAGTAATGATTAGAGCCATTATTTCCTTTACGATAAATCAAAACTAAACTATTGACACGTGATTTAATGGAATCCATACATTACACAGCAGTTTGTTATCATTGTCTTTAAATTTCTCGCTGCCTTGTTTCCTAGCTAAGCGTAGATCTGTTATGTGAACTTTCCGTTATCGTTGTAAGATGATAAATTAAAGATAAATTTTATCATCGAGTGTAGTTAACGTATTTGTTAAAATTTTTATATTTATTATTTATAATAATTTTTAATATTTAATATAATAATTAATAATAAATTTCATATATTAAAATTTATTAAATATAAAAATTTTAATAAATATTCTAACAACGACACTATTTATAACAAAATTTATTAAAATTTTATATGGACAAATTACAAAAAGAAATTAAAATGTTTTCAAAAGTAAAAGCAAATTCTTTAAATGCCAAAATTAATAGATGGAATAATTACCATGTTATATAAATATTTAATATCTTCGCCGAAAGAGGTAAAAACAAAAGAAACAAGAAAATATATAACACAAGCATAAAACCCGCTTTTTACAAGGAAGCAATAGATATTGGCAACTGCACATACAGTAACGGATGGGCGTGGTGGTAACAAAATGACGAGACTTTCAATGTCGACATGACTTTCCTTCTCCATTTGGCCTACCAGACTTGAATGCTGTTTCCAATCTCGTGGACCGAACGCCAACGCTCAAGGTCACGATAAGGACATTTAGACGGAGAAACAGAAACCAAGTTTTTACGAGATAAATTTACGTAATTTAGAGAGAGAGATGGAGACAAAGTTGTAAAGGTGTGTGTGGGATCGACGTTTCGTTGGAAAACAAGCAGTCGTGTTTATTTGTTTCTCGTAAAGCTAATTATAGTTATCTGATCCACAATTATCAGTTTCTTTGCGTCACTATTCGATTACGCTGCAAGTTTTTCTCTCGTTCTCGAGTAAGTTTAAGGTAATTGATATTTTGTTCGATCTTCTAGGTTTCTTTGGTCCTTGAAATTTTTACGGCGAGTGAAATTGTGTTTGGATTCCAGGAAAATGGGGTTGATTTCGGGTGTTTTCTTGGGGATGATCTTCGGGATCACATTGATGGCCGGCTGGAGGCACATGATGAGGTACCGAAGCACCAAGCGAGTTGCCAAAGTAAGTCAATGATTCGATAATTTAGAGGGACGAGTTCTTAATTTGTTCAGTTTGTTCTAATTGTTCGTTTGGATTTTGAATTTCGCATAATTACTCTGTGAGTTCGTCTTGCACGATCGATTGATCGAAGGAGTTGGAGGATTAGAATATCATAGAGGATCGATTGACTGCGTTTGTTCTAATATAGCTTGAATTTTATTTTATTTTTTTATCATTTGTGTATGGATCAAAATGATGAGACCATGAGTAACAGTCACAGTTACTATTTGTTTGAGATATATTAATATCATTTTACCATCACTCTCATTATGTATCTGAGTATAACTGTAGAAGTAATACAGTTCTAGAAATGTTTTTCACAGTATCGGCTTTTTTATTAATTACTCTAGGATCTTCAAAAAGACCATTCACAATTATATACCCCACCCTCCACCCAAATCTTTTTCTGGGTGAAGTTCCATATCTGGTCAGTGGTGTGCTAAAAATTTTTAACTGTTTTATTCAATTTTTATGAATTACTATCATTCATTATACTTATTTCTATCTAGGCAGCCGATATCAAAATTCTTGGGTCCCTCAACAGAGATGATTTGAAGAAAATCTGCGGTGACAATTTTCCTGAATGGATATCATTCCCTGTCTATGAACAGGTTGGTGAATTTTCCTTTGATTCGTTAATGTGTGATCTTTTGGTTGTCCAGTAAGGTTCTTTTTTCTCACGTTACCACTTTCTTTCTTTGCAGTACAATATATATATTTTTTCTATATTATTTTTTTTCTTTTGCATTGTAAGTGGCTATCTGTATGCAGTCATTTGACTTCAGTTTCCTGAAGTCATCACTTTGTTAATTTGCTTTTCTTTATAGCAATGTTAAGAAATAGGATATGACCTAACGATTTATCAGATTGATGTAAAACGCAATTTGCTTCATTATTTATTTAAGGAGCTTATAGCTGAGCTTTAATTATGGATTTTAGTTGTTTTCTGCTTTATATATACATTTTTGAAGTTCAGAGACAATTTTGTAATTTAATGTTCCGTAAGAGTGTCTTTTGTTGAATTTTTTGATTGTTACAATTTCTTTTAGTGTCAAGTGGGACATCTTCATGTCATGGCTGGGTTCTCTTTCAGGTAAAATGGTTGAACAAGGAACTGAGCAAATTATGGCCATTTGTTGCTGATGTAAGTTTCTTTGCTTTTCTCATTATCAATTTTAATTTACATTAAGATTCTTATTACTATCAACTCTTCTTAAAGTTTCTTATGTCATGCCTATGCTGTTAATTTTCTAGTTCCACTAACTGTATGGTGGACCCCGTAACAGTTAGTAATGAAGTGTAACAATTTTACTATTGGAAGATGGGAGAGATTATGCAAAGGTGACAAGAACTTATAATAGGTAATTGGTTTTCTAGGAGATATTTGTGAAATTGATAATAATAACAGAGCTTTTCACTCATGTTGATGTTAGTTACAATATTAAACAAATTATGTTTTTTATTATACAGGAAGGTAGGGAATTATATTTTGCTATATTCAGTAAATTTTATATGTTGGTGTTAGCGGGTTCATATTAGTTGGTTGATGCAAGAGATTTTTTTTTTTTTTCCAAAGATGAAAATTTCTTAGGGTAGGGAGTGGTAGACAGAAAGGAGGAAGGGAGTTCAAAAGAAAGAGAGAAATAGGAATAGAGCAATGTTGATTGACCATGTTGAACATTATTCATCTCTGAATGTTAAGCCTAACATTTTTGGGTTTGTTCATTGTCAGGCTGCAGAACTGGTGGTAAAAGAATCTG
Source organism: Trichilia hirta (assembly GCA_035221805.1). Taxonomy (NCBI): domain Eukaryota; kingdom Viridiplantae; phylum Streptophyta; class Magnoliopsida; order Sapindales; family Meliaceae; genus Trichilia; species Trichilia hirta. The sequence goes on along the minus strand of JAWDEX010000002.1, from coordinate 13,056,533 downwards.
TTGAACCATTACTGGAAGATTACAGACCTCCGGGTATCACTTCATTAAAGTTCAACAAATTTTCTCTGGGCAATGTGGCACCCAAGATTGAAGGTATTATTTGCTTTATCCATGGAAAATGTTAGTTGTGCTTCTGTGGTCATCCTTGATTCCATCTTAATCACTTGTACCTGCATAATTTCTTATACTATGTAGGTATCCGAGTTCAGAGTTTGAAGGAAGGTCAAATTATAATGGATATTGATTTTCGGTGGGGTGGTGATCCAAGCATTATTTTAGGAGTTGAAGCTGCAGTTGTGGCTTCAATACCAATCCAGGTAGGAGTTTGCTTTACATGTTATATTATATTTTTTTTTCTTTACAGCGTTTTTAATCATATCTTTCAGCAGGTCATTGATTTTTAGTGTTTCCTTATTCCCTGTGCTACAGTTGAAAGATCTTCAAGTTTTCACTGTTATTCGTGTGATCTTCCAACTTGCGGAAGAGATACCCTGCATTTCTGCTGTCGTTGTAGCTCTACTTTCTGAGGTACATGGGGAGCAACTTTGGAACGATGTGTAAATATTTTCAAATTCTTTTGCTCCTTTCAAAAATTATGTGAACCATTAAACTGGATTAAGAATATATATTACATAACGCCTGCAAAGTTGTCAACTGAGATCTAGTTTGTTGGTCGTGTAATTTTTACCTACTGTTTTCACAATTTCTTAGTTGTCTTACCACAATTTCGCATACGTTACAAATGTAATTGTTTCGGCAGGGAATTTTTGAAAAGGCAATTATGTTATTATTGTGTTCATGTCTTATAAGAAGCTAATAGCCACAACACATTAAATTATTTAAACTCATGGGGTTAAGCATAAGTTTCATAGATTATCGTTTTATATCTCCTAACTATGATGTGGCTGCATGTGTTTTGAATAATGAATGAGATACTCAAAGACAAGGATCTTTGGCTGTCAATTATTACTATGTTGGAAAAATATGCCTTTGATAACTTTGTGCATACATGAGTGAAGCTACTAGTTGACATGCTTTTGGATTGCTGTTGTTTTGAATTGACTATTTCTCATGTACTGTCAATCAGCCACCGCCAAGAATTGACTATACTCTGAAGGCTGTTGGGGGAAGCTTAACTGCCATTCCTGGAGTCTCAGATATGATTGATGTAAGTTCTCTTCTTTGTATTTTGGCTGATTTTATTTGTAATATTTTCTGTTTGTTATTGCTATTGCTACTTGGATTCATGATTATGCTTTTGTTGCATTTGGTAGGATACTGTAAATTCAATTGTCACAGACATGCTCCAGTGGCCCCATAGAATTGTTGTTCCAATTGGGGGCATACCTGTTGATACTAGGTGATTCTTAATCTAGTACTTTTGTTCTCAGTTGCACATTTGATAAGCCCTTGATATGGTTAATTTATATTTATTTTCATTCTTGGTGTTTAATTTTTTATATGGATGCTGGGTATTTTTCATTTTTGGCTTTTTTCCATTTTTCCCTTTTTCAGAGAAAAAATTCATGTAACTTTCTTTCTTTTATGCAGTGAATTAGAGCTTAAACCTCAGGGAAAGCTTGAAGTGACCATAGAAAAAGCGAATAATTTAAAGAACATGGAAATGATTGGAAAATCAGATCCTTATGTTGTTCTGTATGTTCGGCCCCTATTCAAGGTTAAAACACATGTTGTTGACAACAACCTGAATCCTGTTTGGAATCAAACTTTTGAATTGATTGTTGAAGACAAGGAGACACAGTCACTTATTTTTGAGGTTTTACCTTGCTTACGCTTTCTCTGCTCATAGATGGGTTTTTAAGTTCTTATGAATATGCCGCCTCTTTTCTAATATGTTTAATAATACCTTGCTGATGGGAACTATTATAATTGACATGTGGATTTGAGACTGCTGTTCATCCTTAATGCTAGAATCTATTGATAATATTTCTGAATCTTCAGATGTGCAACAATGTCTGTAGATGCAGAATCATGTACATAAACACACATATTTGGGGTAGAGTTCAATTGAAGCTATACAATTTTAACTGATCATAAATACTTTTGTTTATCTTTGAGGAAAAAGTGGAAACCTAACGATCATTTAATTGGGGTATTCTTATATTTCTTACATACTCAAATTTTTACAGAATAAGGATGTGATAGTTCTATTTTCCTTCAGCAAATAATGTTCATTTACTCCTGGAACAGGTTTTGGATCAGGACATTGGGCAAGATAAGAGATTGGGAATAGTAAAATTGCCTTTAATTGGTCTTGAACCAGAATCACCGAAAGAGTTTGAATTGAGACTGCTACCATCACTTGATATGCTGAAAATAAAAGATAAGAAGGACCGGGGAACCATTACTGTTAAGGTAGACGCAATGTAGCTTTTATTATTTTCAAGTTTGTGATTTCAGGTATCATGTCAACTATTGTAGTTTATTATGCTGCTAGATAGATGATGTTGTACTTCATTCTATTGCGTTCCAGTTCATGAGTCTTGTTTGCTTGTGTACTCTGGTCTGTGGTTTATGCATCCTGTGGTTTTCTGTTACTGATGAAGGAAAAATAACACTTTTGAGCTGACTTAGTTGCAACTTTTCCTTTGTGAGTTCTTATTGAATACTGCTCGCATGTCATCCTTTCTTAGAATGATGGGCTCATGGTGGCCCATCAGCACTTGTTTCCCATGCAAGGTAGAAATCTGATGTTTGAGTTGTATCAAAATCATTGTCGCTTCAGATTGTTTACTGATAAGAGAAATGCATTTTTCAAGAATGCTATATCTGGTGTAGTTTTTGCTTTTTCTTTCTATTACTGTAAGTCTTTGATTATCTTTTGTGAGTTGTATCTGGTTTATACTTCAGGTATTATACCATGAATTTAACAAAGAGGAGCAGTTGGCTGCTCTAGAAGAAGAGAAGAGGATCCTGGAACAAAGAAAGAAACTAAAGGAAGCGGGAGTAATAGGAAGCACCATGGATGCGCTTGATGGAGCAGCATCCCTGGTGGGTACTGGCATTGTTGGTGGAGTTGGACTTGTTGGAACAGGCATTGGTGCTGGTGCCGGGCTTGTGACTACTGGTGTTGGCGCTGGAGTTGGATTTGTTGGGAGTGGCATTGGCACTGTTGGCAGTGGCTTGAGCAAAGCAGGAAAGTTTATGGGCAGGACAATCACAGGACAATCCAGCAAGAAGAGTGGTAATGCAACCCCAGTGAACAGCATCCAAGAAAATGGTGGGGCAAAGCCGCTACAGTGAATGTTGTACAAGAAAGTGGTCATGTAAAACTACTGTAGTGCCACTACTCAATTATGTGAACTTGGCCTGTTGTGTGTCCTTTATTAATTATAGTAGTTTCTGCGATGCTATTCTTCTTGCTGTTCGGAAATTGATTGCATAAATATTAGTTATCTTCCGACTTAATTTCACCTGTTATCTTCTCCTCTGTTCAGGTCTTTTTGTGATTGTAACTACATTCGTGGGTACTATCTGTTTCAATAATTAAGAGTTTCTGAAAGTATGCAAGAAGTTTTCAGGTTCCAATCTATAAGGTAGGTATCAAACGAAGATGAGACATGGCTTTACAGAAACTGTGTTCCTAAGATGTTTCTTTGAATCTTCGTACGTGCTAATTCAGTTTTGTTCTGTTTAATGCGTTATGGGTATAGTCCATTGGCACAAAATTCCCATGCAAAAATGCAACCTGTTGGAATTATTCATAGAATAAAAGAAAATCTACAGAGCCCTAGCAGAACCAGGTTTCAATTATGTTATTTTTTTGTTTTTCTCTATTGAGGTGATTGATTGAAATCCCCCGATTGATGTGTTGGTAGGTAAAAGGTTGGTTGTGGAAATTGAACAATTCCAATTCATTTATCCAGACTTGAATTATTCTTCACAGATGCATGTTGTGCTCCGGTTCGGACGCCTACTTGTCCTGAAACCCGTGAATTCTATACAAGAACGACCAATCTGTCTTCTCTTTGACCTATATCCTGTACTCCATATAAACATCATTAACAAGACCATGTCTATCCAATGGAATACCTACCACCACCTGTCATCAATTATCTATCTAAAGCTCTGATAGAATGTATTTATTTTAAAAGCAACTAAATTAAAATAATTACGAATACAACAAGGTTACTCGATCTTTGACACGTGGTTCATCGTGAAAGTCATATCGTATACGATCTTTGGAAAGGAATCATATCATGTTTCAAAACTTCATTATCGTTTGAACCAAAATTATTTATAGCTTATGCACATTCTTTAAGATATTCATCACGTACCAGGCTGGGAAATATCACTCACGGGTCAGCTCTCCCCGACTGGCGGGGCCTAGAAGACTTAGATATAGAGTCAGTATTGACAGCAAAAGTGGGTCTCACATGATCTCACACTCCCAAGCCTCTCCCTTGGATGCCTTTTACAAAGCGAACAAAAGTCAATAAATTAGACACGAAATTACCACAAACACCCTACGATATTTCTTAATTTTTGTCTTTAATCTTGGCTATTCTGGTCTTTTAAGAGTAGGAAAAAGCCCTGAGACTTGCGAATACAGAAAAAAATAACTGTCTCTAGCTCTATGGGTCAAACCTCAATTCGAGCTAGCACTGGCTTCAGCTTACGTTTATTCTGCGTAGCTACAAATTTAACACAAACCATTGGAATATAGACGATCGAAAATAAAAGGAAACTTTCTCGCGCTAGGCCACCAGCGCGTTGGAACATACGTCAGAGCACTCGCGGAATTCGGAACCCGCTCTCGTTGTCTGACTGAAATCAAAATGTGCGTGGCTATCTCTTCTCCATCACAGGACGACATACTACCTATCACATCTGTCATTACAAAATGAAAACTGAACCTCCTCTCATGACAGTTACATTAAAGTAATAACAGACCAATAAAATATCACCACATAAACATAAAAGTCAAATAATTGTCCTCCTCTGCATCCATACCTTTAAAAAAATCCACGTCACTCTCCACTTGTCTTATCCTAAACAATAGGCAAAAAACTTGAAAGAATGAGCCTAGTAGTGTACCGAACCAAGGAAACAAACTATCTCAGAACATAAAAACACTTCAAAAGCAGAGTTTAAGAGAGAGGAGCGACCTCTCTTCAAGTTGGCAGTTACTCATGGCTTCCTAATATTATAACTCCAAACTTCCCCTCCTGTTGCACAACTATTTACAATCATGCCATCACGTTCTTTGTTCCCATTCCCACCACCGCCGTCGCTGGTGGCGCCACCGATTATTCACCGTCACAACCACCACCACCGTCACGTGAATCTACTCCCAGCAGTACTTGCTGGAAGTCTAGTTATAACCGTTCTCATCCTCATCGTTGTTACAATTTTCACTTACCGGAAACTTTACCGTAACCGTACGGCTCCGTCGGACCTTAAATCTCCTAACCACCACCACCATTGCCGACGATTTTCTTACTGCCTCATTCGTAGTGCAACGGCGTCCTTTTCTCCCTCGAACCGGCTTGGCCACGGTGGCTTTGGTTCTGTTTATAAAGCCATAGTCCCGTCGTCTTCGCAACCACTCGCCGTGAAAATACTGGACTCTTCTGGCTCACTCCAAGGAGAGCGTGAGTTCCACAACGAGCTGTCGCTAGCGTCGTCTCTCAAGTCTCCTTACATTGTTTCTCTACTAGGCTTTGCTTCAGATCGGCGAGGTCGTAGACTTGTTTTAGTTTACGAACTGATGGAAAACCGGAGCTTACAGGATGCGTTATTGGATCGCAAATGTGAAGAACTTATGGAGTGGAAGAAAAGATTTGAAATTGCGGTTGATATCGCCAAGGGGTTAGCGTACCTTCACCATTCTTGTGATCCGCCCGTGATTCACGGCGATATTAAGCCCAGTAATATTCTATTGGATGGTGATTTTAACGCAAAGATTGGAGATTTCGGTCTTGCGAGGTTGAAAACTGAGGATCTGGCAGAAGGTGAAAGTCTGAAGAAGAGGGAAACTGAGGAGGACAATGGGTCGATCTTGGAGGAAACTGAGAGTGTGGTGACGGCTTCTGAAGAAAATGCCGGTGGTGTTGGTGGAGGGGGTGTTGACCGGTCGCCCGAGAGTTGCGTTGTTAGAGTTTTTGAGGTGTCCCCTGAAACTGTAACTTTGTCCCCGGAGGTCGGAGTTGATAAAGGGAGTGTATCCGAAGCTTGTTTTGATAAGGTTAGCGTTGAAAGTGGGAAAGATTTGATAGGAAATAGTAAAAAAGGAGGTTCAAGGAGGGATTGGTGGTGGAAACAGGACAATGGAGGAGGTTCAGAGTCTGGAAGAGTAAAAGATTATGTTATGGAATGGATTGGGAGTGAAATTAAGAAGGAAAGACGCAAAAATGAATGGGCTGCGTCCCCGAGTTCAACTGAAAATGATGTTTCAACCTCAAAAATTGAGATGAAAAAGGAGAAAATTAGGAAGAAAGAAAAGAATCGAAGGCCGAGAGAATGGTGGAAGGAGGAGTTTTGTGAAGAACTAACGAAGAAGAAGAAAAGAGGGTCAAATTCAAGTCATGGAGGAGAAATGTGGTGGCAAAAGGATGAGGAAGTTGTGCACGAGAGGAAAAGGACGAAGAACAAGAAAAATAGAGGCAGCATTGATTGGTGGCTTGAAGGTTTCAGTGGAGAATTAAGGAATGGAAAAAGAAATAGCCAAGATTGGGCTAGTGGAGATATACCCAAGAGTGGTGGTATTAGTAGCACACCGAGCATGAGAGGAACCGTTTGTTATATCGCCCCTGAATATGGTGGAGGCGGGCTGCTGTCGGAAAAATGTGATGTTTATAGCTTTGGGGTACTCATTTTAGTTCTAATTTCAGGGAGAAGACCTCTGCAAGTAACAGCTTCGCCAATGTCGGAATTCGAAAGGGCTAATTTGATTTCTTGGGCTAGGCAATTGGCTTATAATGGCAAGCTTTTGGATCTTGTAGACTCCGCTGTTCATTCATTGGATAAGGATCAGACATTGCTTTGCATTACAATTGCACTTCTCTGTTTGCAAAGATCGCCAAGCAAACGACCGACAATGAAAGAGATTGTTGAGATGCTTTCCGGTGAAGCCGAGCCACCTCATTTGCCGTTTGAATTTTCACCTTCACCGCCGAGCAATTTTCCCTTTAAATCTCGGAAGAAAGCACGGTGAGTTTATCGGATATTCTGTTACATTTAATTATATCTTTGACTGTAGATTGTGTACTATTGTAGGCCATTTCTGATTATTTTGCTCTTGTAGAAATTTTGATCCAAAAAAGGAAAAAAGAAGAAAAAAATAGTCGATGTGTGTTTCATAAAATACGGGTCTTTTTCTTTTCACTTGATTGTTCATTTGTTCGACTTGGCCTATAAATTTTGTTCCAATATAAACTTTCTGAAGAACTATGATTTTGAGGGACGACCCACTTGGACTTTTGCTCTTCCAAATTGTTGAATTTTAGGAATCCTAGGTCTAACGGTAAATTTAAAAATGCATGGGTCCTGGTTGTTATGCCATCGCAAGGTTGGATTGATAGACTTTTGCAGTGCCATGAAGCACTTTGCTTTTCCTGACTTTTGGAGCTATTGGGTCCAGAAGATATTGCCTTTTTTCTGTGTGTCTGCAATCTTTCAAAAGTTGCCTGAATTTGAGCTCAAGCAAGCATAAAATTCAGGGGGAAGGAACCAATCTTGGTCCCAGCCTCTTCTTTTTGCTAAATGATTATACAGTTGCTAATGCATCGACTCAGAAACCAAGCTTAATATTCCATACTAAGTGAAATCTACAGTTGTAAATTAATCGCCAAGCAAAGTCATTAAGAGTTGTCGGTACTGTGTTAATGTAACCAAGTATATCTCCTTGCTGGTGGCTCTACCTTTAAACCATTAGTAATCGCAGTTGTTCACCTTTTCGGTTGGAAATGCCACGCTGGTGATATCATATTTTTGAGAATTTGTGTTACTTTTTTAATTTGTATTTGACTTGTAATGTTCTGATGCTCTCCGTTTTTTTCTTTAACAAAACATTGAATGTGATTCTCCATAATGATGGGTAGATAGAGTATCAGAATCACTTTAACCTGACTCCTATAAGTTTTGACAAAAAAACATTGATATTCTGTTTGTGCAAATTCCCATTCAAATGATGTACTACGAGTTATCAAGTTGGTAATATAAGTCAACAATTTTAGATATTATTTATCACACAATTTATAAATGTTATGATATTTAGATTTGGAATTTGTGAGAAGAATTGAAATGGATTTAATTAGAATTTTTCATTCATTATTCCAGCTGACTTCTTTAAAATTGTATTGCAAGTGATCTTAGCCTGCATGAGTTTCGATTTCTTGGGCTCAGCCACCCAAAGAAAAAATTTGGTAATACAAATTGGAACTCTCTCTTTTTATTATAAAAATAAACAAACACTTCCTTCATAGTGACGTTATATATTTGTGTACGGATGATATTTTCAGTAAGTTGCACATACTAGCTTTAAGCTTCATAAAATAAAAAATAAGGACAAATATTTCTAAAGCAGAATTGAAAAAAAAAAAGGTAATTTTCAATGAAAAATAAAGAGAAGAGGAAGGGTACAAAGAAGGGCATTGGATTTTCATAAATAAAGATACAATTTATGTATTGGAAGTAGGGATCGATGTATATGATTTGATTTGATTTGATTTGATTTGATTTTTCTTAAAGAGAGACGGAAGTAAAAAAAGTTCAATTTTTATAATTTATAACTAAAAAAATGAATGTCAGATGCAATTAGGGTTAGTTATTCTATTAAAATAAATTTTAATTTCAATTTTAAATTATTCTAATATAATTTTTATTTTAGTCTAAAATTAAAATCTTTTAATTTTGAAAGTCATATGATTTTTTTTTTTTTATATATAATTGATTTAATGAGTTAGACCATTCAATTTTACTTTTATATTTTTAGATTTTTTGTCTGTTTTAATTGTAAGAGCGAATTAGAGTCGATAAACGGATAAATAGATACAGATATTATCCAATCCATGCTCATATTCGTTTTTTAATTTTTTATTCGCATCTATATTCGTTTCTATGTTTATCTTATTATTTGTATTCGTATCCAAAAAAAAAATACAGATATTCATATTGTACATATATTTATTTTTATTTTCATAATTCTTTTAAATAATAATTTTAAATATTTTAATTTTAATTTTATAATTAATAATTTCAAATACTCTAAATTTCTTTTCCTAAACTAAATAAAAACTAATACAGGGGGTAAAATTGCACCAAACCAAAATTAGTTAACTTACTAATCTAAAAATTTTCCTAAAATCAACTTTATAACTTGTAACTAAATAAGTCAACAAAACTAATAAGAAGATCATAAACAACTCAACATGCAAGAATAAAAATTTAGAAATCAACTCAAAATTAAATATTTTAATAAAATATTCAAAATATCATCACCATTAAACAAATTATTGTAATACTGCAATAATGTTATTGAAATAAAAAAAAAAATGCATTATACAGCACTAAAAAGGCTTTGACTGTAGCATAACCATATGTAGCTACAAGCAATACTACTAACACCAACCCAAAATGCAACCAATCAGATTTACTGACATATTACAAAGGAAAGCCGCCACAAAATGATACACAACAGTAAAAGGACTCCAGCAGCAACACAATTAACTTGGAGCTACGCATCAACAGTTTCAACGGCAACATAAAATGCAACTTATTAGTCTTAATCAATAAAAAAAAAAATACATTTTATGTATTTTGATCAAATCCAAGATAACGTCATTTTAAAAAACAAATAAAATAGATATCTATTTATCTGTTGTATAATATTCACAAATAATTTTTTTTTTTTATTTGTATTCGATTCTTTTTTAAAATAAATATTTATTTTATCTATTTTTAATATCTATATTTATATTTTGCAAAGTATTAAAAAAAATGGAGTATTCACAGATAAAATTATCGTTTTTAGACAAAATCTTTTGATTCAATATGTTTCAAATCTAAATTAAAATTATAACAAATTGAACAAAAGCATTGATTTAATTGCATCATTTTCAATTTGTTTTATTTCATTTCAGTTTTTTCATCAATTTAATATAGGCCTAACAATTTACTTGAATAAGTCCAATCGTATTAATTGTGTTTAATTTTGGATTAATTTAACTAAAAGGGTATAATTTTCCACGGATAAAAATTAAATCAAAATATTCACTTATTAGAATTGATTGTAATTTATAAACTCTTAAATCAAGCATAAACCAATTATATTCAAATCCTTCTCTATAAATCCAGGAAATGACCCAATATATTTTATGATTAAGCCGAATTAAAATTTCTTTTTTACTTGGTTTGATCCATATTTTTTTAGATCCCAAATTCATTACATCTAATAAATTTTTATATAACTTTTTCACTGTCATTAAATGACAAAATTACCTATATATATTAAATATAAGAATATGTAACTCAAATTTTAAATGATTTAAATTATTTCTATACGAAATAAGTGAACAATCCACATGAATCATCCCAACTTCTTCCATCTAGAACAAGATTCATAATCAAATGCCATCAGCAAATCAAAGCCCGTGGGCAGTGATCTCGTCAAGGGCTACAGATCTTGGGGGATGATTAATAATTGGGTTACCATCAATTTATTTAATTTTTTTTTTTATGACAAAAAACTCGTAATCATTACGGTGGCAGGTCAGGCCAGACCCTCGTCCTTTTAAAATACGTATTCGTAAATCACATAATACCTGTTCTGAATAAATTAAAATTATGTACAGGGATCATATTATAGTAGTACCAAGTACAGAATAAAATTCGGCTGTATCAAATTCTTATATCTAAATACACTCTAAAAAATTCGAACTCAAAATTAACACGTATACTTTCCAGAATAAAACCGCTTAGCTGCGCGCACCAGTGGGTGCCAATTTATTGTTTCAGGTTTAGAATCTTGACAATTTAGCACACAACATGATTAATTTTGTCAATGTCATTCTTGTCGTCCTAAGTCCGTTACGCTATTTAAGGTTAAGTTGGTCATTTCCCCCATGTGACACAGACAAGCCAAAATTAACAATTTCAATAGGTCATAATCGTCAATTTGCTTGAGGTATAATACAAGACCAAAGGTTCCAATTTGATACAAAGCCACTAAGCCTACGCGTACCCGTAACGCTTCGGGCCAAATACTACCGACCAACGAGACCTAAATGGACCATTTCCAACCAGTGTTGAGCTCGCCATCCCACGGCAGGCTTGATCCACTCTGTCTGCTTGGGGTTCGGGTCTGGGGCACATTTCAATCTTTGTTCGTCTCTGCTAAGTTGGAAACTCCAGGTATGCTTCTTTCGTTTTTTCTGCAACAATATGTTGTTTCATTGTTTTTTAATCATCAATCGAGAGAGTTTACTGCTGTTGACGTTGATTTTGTTCTGGATTTGTGCGTCCTATGTGAACTGAAACCCAGAGTTTCGGTTTATGTGAAGAATGTGATGGTGTAAAATTTTTTTGAGGGTTATCAAATTTTCGGTGCATTGGTTGTTAATATATGTGGAACTACTCTGCACGTGGTATTGCGAATCTTAAAGGTCGATTTTTGGTTGTGATCATGTTGGTTTCTATAATGACAGTGATCAGTTTTTGTTACCCTTTTGTTTTTGTCCGCTGATGATGACTACATTTCTGTTGGTTTGTCCGATGAAGATGATGATGATATTATTGTGGCCTTTCTCGACATTGTTATTGGGTGTACGATGACTAAAAACGAGTATTCGTCTGCGTGGGGCAGGAGATGACTAAAACAGAGCACAGACCAATGTGGATGCTCTAATGAGGTACTGCAGAATGCCTCGGCTAGCCGCTCTGCAACTTAGCACTCCTGTCCTTCAGTGATACTCCACGCACAGTACCGCAACATGCAGTTTAATCAATTAGAAATGTTTGTATACTATTACAAAACTACAATTACTCTTATATTTTCTATTTTTAGATCACTTTTCTTCTTCGGCTTCCAAAATGTTATCTCGCCCATACGTCAACCTGGCTAGGACTTGGGGAACAATTCTCTGGTATCTTAGTGAAAACATATGAGCTTCGATTCTCTGATGCAGTGACAATAACACCTTTATGAGGGTATTTTTTAGGTCTTTTTAGGTTGGAATTCCTTACTGATTGTATATGTAATTCTGGTTTTAGTTGATCTGGATATTACTGAATCAGGGATTCAGAGGGCTAGGGTTATTTTTGGGCCATATTGGTGATGTGTGTATTTAAGGTTATTGAATACATGCATGGGTCCGATCATAAGATTGGCAATTAATACTTGATCATACAAGCTCAGAATATGTGCAACTAATTCTTTTTGTAAAAACAGTGTAAATTGAACTTTATTTAATGAATCAATTTGTACTACAGATTGCTACTTTGCTTACATTCATGTTTTCATTGCATTTACAATCTAGAAACTTTGCAATTAATCCGACACTGACATGAACAGCTACACTATCAGCATGTCTTCACCCATCTGAGATCATCTTTTATAGCTACAATGCCTCTTGGAACATAGTCGAGTATAGTTTCTGCATGTGATTCACTTTTCTGGAATTCTTCATTGTCCGGGTTCCACCACTCAAAATATGCACAATCTCCTGTTGTACAAACAAAAAACAGTTTATGAGGGTTAGCTTTCAATTCTGAAACTTTAGATATTGCCTTCCTTTGACACCTGCAGATTTGAACTTCAGTACTGTCCTATTCACGGTTTCATTTGCGGATAGTTGGCATTTTGGGTGCTGAATTGCATGTGTGCGGCAATGAATGGAAGTTTGGTTTATGGTGATGTTGAATGAAATTTGAACTCATTTAAATTTTATGCATTTCATGTGTTTCTGGCCCTGGATTTGTTCTCGGGCTTTGCTGCTGATTTTGAATGTATGTGACGAGGAATGGAAGCTGGGTTTATGGTGATGTTTAATGGAACTTCCAATGATTTGGATTTCTTGGATTTTCTGTGTTTTAGGAACTGGATGTTGCTGCTGAATTGCTAAGTGCAAGGGCTTGGTTTGGTTTGTTGTTGTATTTGGAGGTGCTGGTGCTTTGTTGGATGTCTTGTTGAATTTAGATGCTGACAAGAAAATGACGAAAGGAGGAAGCACAGTCGTCTGGGAGAAACTTTCGATTTGCCGTTGAATTTGTATGTGCAGGTTACGGCGTTTATATAATGGGAGATGCTGCATAAGAAAGAAAACGATTTTTTTTTTTTTGCATTTTTTGGTTCATTGTGCAGGCCTAAATGTCTACAGTTGGTAAGGGTGCTTTTGATTATTAGCATTTTCAACGCGGATGGTGATCTCGTAATTGCATAAGAAAATTGGACAGGATTGGACGCCAGGCATGACATTGATAAGATTGACCATAGTGGGTCATGAATTGATAAAAGATTAAATCGCAGGGACGAACCTCATATTAACCCATTAATAATTATAAAGCCATTTTTAAAAGGTCTTCTTAATATCTTTTATTAATTTAGAAAATCTTTCATAAAAAAGAGGCCAGTGAGACTAGCTAAATGCCTAGGTGTGCTAAAACTACAATATCTATCCCGTACACTTTCGACCCCATGTTTGCTCATCCTTAGATTTGAGAAACTACAATATCATTAATGCCTTTTGTTTATAATTCACCATCAACAGTCAACTTGTGTTAGTTAGCAGAGATGTAAAGGAAGTGGTCCATAAATGATTGCACGCCTATATAAATTCATAATGCACAGTCTCAATAAAATCCATTGTTACAAGCCGAGCGGTATGGCATAAGATTCTCACCATTAGTATACCGTCTTTACATTAATATCCAACGTCAAACAACTAATATATACAGCACGTCAATTGAATACATAATGATGATACGACAACATAATACAACAGTAGGTATACCAAAAAATATCCCTTTTGTTTTTGCCATTATTTGCATTTCCCTCACACTTCTTGCTATCAAACGCCTTCTCTATCTTTCTCTCTTCAACCAATATGGCAGAGGCAGCAGACCAATCTTCTTCCTCCGTGGATCCTTCAAAGTTTCCATAAAGCGTGACGGTTCACTCAACAGGTCCGGCTCGTTCCCCATAGTACCGCCATCAGAGACCGAAGGAAACACAACCGATTCTAACGCAACCCATCTCTCGCAGTCCAAAGATACTCCCCTCAATCCCACAGACAAAACATTTCTTCGATAATTCAAGCCCAAAGATTTTCCTAACACCACCAAACTTCCTCTCATTATTTACTTCCACGGTGGCGGATTCGTTCTCTACAGTGCTGCCCCTCTATTTTTTTGCAACTCGTGCAATCAAATAGCCGCTAGAATACCAGCTTTAATCATATCCGTTGAACACCGTCTTGCCCCTGAACGCCGCCTTCCTGCGGCGTACGATGATGCCTTGGAATCCGTCATGTGGGTCTGTCAACAGGCGCTGGGTATCAACGGGTGTGATCCCTGGCTGAGAGATTACGCCGATTTTACCAAATGTTTTCTGATGGGTTCGAGTTCTGGCGGTAACATAGTTTACCGTGCAGGTTTTCGTGTATTGGATATAGATCTTTCGCCATTGAATATCCACGGTATGATAATTACTCAGCCGTTTTTTGGCGGGTTCCAGAGGACTGAATCAGAGAAAAGAGTAATCAACGATCGGATTGTGCCGTTGGCTGCAGCTGATCTGATGTGGACGCTTTCATTGCCTATGAATGCGGATCGTGATCATGAATTCAGCAATCCATTATTAAGCAGCTCCAACAATGACAAAATCAGACGTTTTCCGATCATTCTAGTGCGTGGACACGACAGAGTTCCGCTGGTTGATCGAGGGAAGGAATCGGTGAAGACGTTGGAATCGCATGGAGTTCACATTGTGTCCGTGTTTGGTGACGGACACCATACCAGTGAGCTGTTTGATCCTTCCAAGGCGGAATCCCTGTGCAGCGTTCTCGAAGAATTTGTTGACAATGCATGTGATCCGGCTAAATCAGGTCTGTGAATTCAAAGTTAAAATTTGAAATTAATGTGTCATGTGATATCCCATTTGCCAATGCTTTAATAGAAATAATATCTATAAATTTGACATGGATATTCAATTGTTAGCGTTTGATTGGAGTCTTTTTAGTAAAAGTTAAAATCTAAATTCGAGTGATGGGTAAAATGATAAAACGAAACTGAAAAAAAATATAATATGCATTTCAGCGTTCATTTTGCTCGTGCAGTCTCCATTAATTCAGCTGTAAGTGCATTGTTACAGCTTCGGCTTTCATTGGATCATGCACCTCGAGCTTCATTCTACTTGTCTCTAATATATTCAAAACCTCTGTCGGCCTGTTAACCAGTGGGTCCCTTTACGAAGCTCATTGTAAAACCGGAGTCATGCTGCAACACGGTATAATTTCCAAGTTTTTTTTTTAACATTTTTTAATTATTGTTTTACTTTCTAAATTTTTGAGCTATAATTGTAATTTACAAAAATATAATATTAAAAAATGCAAGGAAATTATTTGAATGCCAAATATTTTTTCACTAAGTGGTAGGAATTAGGAAATAGAAGGGTAAGTCTAAATGATTTGATATTCTTTTGACACGTTAAAAGAAAATAAATTATTATAAATATTAGCTCAGATATTATTAAAAAAAAAGAGTTAAAAGTATAATTAAATTAATTAAAATAAATTTAAAATTTAAAATTTTTTTTTTTTGTTTTCTTCTTTAAAAATAAATGTAGGAAGTATTTATTTATAAATAGATAAAGTTTCCTTACTAGTAGAATTTTTGAAGAAATTTTATAAAATTTCTAAATCAAATTTTATAAAACTTCCTAAAATAAGCTTTATAACAACTTATAAGTGAAGTTATTGATTAAACAAAACAGTAAAAGTTATATTTACAATACTCTTTTTTAAATTTTACGATTTTTAATTAATTTGATATGTACTTGTATTGCTTTATTAAAAATTTTATTAGTAAAATTTAGTGGGTCAAAAAATTGATTGAAAAAAAGAGTACAATACATATTTAGTCCTCTTTAATAAAAATCTCTCCCTCAGAATAATATATATTAGTTTATCAATTTATGAAGATGGTGTATACTAATATTTTATACCATCTTAATATGAGTAGAATTTTGATAAAAAAAATCAGTAATATTATCAAAGGAATGGGTCTATTTGATATCAATCTGTTAACTTTATTGAAATTCACAAATATAAAAGAATTTAAATGAATTATGTTTAGTTCTATCATTTTTGATATATTCTCCTCTAATTTGAGTAATATAAACAGTATTATTTTTATAAATTATAGTTAGATTCTCTAAAGTAAAAGGCAAGTTGCATATACTCTAAATAGGATGTATAATAGAATATAACCATATACATTCAAGATTACCTTCATATACAACAATAATTTCAAAATAATTTAAAGATGTCATAACAAAAATTTATTTCATAAATCGTCAATAAATTGTTGTATTGTTATAAGTAAATACATATTTCGTTTAAGATTGGACTTTATAAGAGTCAAAAAAATAACCAACATCTGCATAACCAATCAAATTTAAATTTCTTATTGATTCATTAGAATAAAATAATTTTAAATTTGTCATTTTATAAAGATAATATAATACATATTTGATGTTATTATAATATCTTCGATTAGATTTAAAATTAAATCTGACTAATAAATTTATAGTAAATGCTATGTCTAATCTGGTATATTGTACCAAATATAATAAAATACTAATAGTATTAAAATATGATACTTTTGGACTTAATATCTCTTTACTATATTCTATAGGATAAAATTGATCATTTTTAAGAATAAAAAAATGAACAATGTAAGTTCTATTTTTTAGAATCAGAGGTATTTTGGTTATTTTAATATTTAAGAATATTTTATTATTTTATTATAGTGGCAATCTGTTTGTAAATGTGTGTAAATCGTGTGGTATTAAAATAAAAGTATAAAAATTTTGAAAAAAAATTTGTTTTAGGATGACTTAGTGCAAAAAGGGGCATTTGTGAATCTCGTGTATATAACTTAAGATTAATATAATCAATTTACATGATAATTAAGGCTATACTTGTGCTCAAATGAAAGGTTATTAATATAACGATGAGAATGAATAATTGATTTTAAAATATAGTTGAGTAATGTAGTGTTTGAAAAATCGAAAACATAGGGACCACAACAAAATTAAAAGTATGCTTTATTTTTAAATGGACTCGAATGAAATTTGCTAATTCAAGACTATTCGTTTGACTAAATTATAAAATTCGTTCGATCGAATATGTGAATGGAATTCGTTTTAACAAATGAGGATTCATTCGACTGAAGTGCGTAGAAAGAAGAATTCATTTGATCGAATAGATAGGTATAAAATTCCAAAAAGCTAGAAAATATTCATTCGACTGAATCTTGCATTCATTCGACGTAATAAGAAAATTCATTCAATCGAATTAGAAGATTTTTCGACCAAACTTTGGATAACAAGTATTTTAGAGAGATCGAAATAATTCGTTCGAACGAATTTAGGACAACCAATTTTTAGAAAGGGTTAAATGATTCATTCGAGTGACTTTTAAAATTTATGTTTAATTAGGTCAAATTGAATATGTATTTGATCAATTAAATTAAAAATTAGTGAATTAGAGAGAAAAATGATTCAAATTGAAGCTTAAACAAAAATGGACAAAGTTAGTATTCTTAAATACTGTTCATAGGCATTATTCATCCAAAAACTAGTTTTTTACTGAATTTCATTCGATTTCTAGAATTTATAAAGTTATTGTCGTATATATATATTTTAGGCGTCAAAAAATTGAATGACAAGTTGACGAGACACGAAGAGTAGAGAAAGTGTATACCTTATCTATTATATAAATGGATTTTTTTAAATTTTTCTTATTTTTAAATTAAACTTTCTTTTTAAATGCTATAAAATGATAAAATTATTTTATAAATATATGATTTGAGATCATATAGGAGGTATTAGATTTATTATTGTGGTGGAGGCTAAGAGGGTCTCCTTATTTATGGATTTAGTTGTGACTATTGATTTAAACTATGTTTTACGATGCCATTATTTTCTTGATATCCTAATAATTTTTATGACATATGATTTATAATTTCATATATATATGCATGGTCGAAGGCCAATGGTGATATTTTGATATTGAAGTTTTCTTGTAAATTGAATATTTAATATGATTATGACATTGGACTATTGTTTGGACTCATAGATGAGATTATGATGATTTTATGACCAAAAAGTTAGGCTATTATTTATTTGATTTATATGATACATGATATGGGCCAAGAAGACCCTGGCCGTAAGAGCTAAAATTGTAACTATGAATTAAGTAACCTAAGGACAGACCTATAAAGAGGTCGCCTAGGTGAGTGCATTATCAGTGAGGCTGGTATAAGGGCGGTAGTGAGCCTATTTTAGATGAAGTGAATTGTTGATAAGATTATAGAGTTACTCATGTGAGGATTCACAGTTTACTCTAGGCTAACATTAGTAGTGGGCAGGAATTTTAAAAAGTAATCATGCATCATAAGTTTTATTATATAAACTACATTTTTATCGAACATGCATCATGATTTTACAATATAGATTATATTTTCATCGAACATTTATTATTTTATATGTATGAAAAATTCATTGACAGCTTAGGTTTGCTCTTAATCAGAGTAATCGCTAGGAAGGTGGCTTATCCAATGATTTTCTTGACTATTTTAAAAGTTTTACTTGATAATTAAAATTTTTTCTCATTTCGTCTTTTTGTAAATATTTTATTATAATAACTTAACTATTTCAAAAATTTCATTTTAATTGGTTTCCTCTTATATATGTTGAGATAGATATTCAATAAGTATATACCTATTTTTTGTCTACTCATAAAGTATACTCCCGTATACTCACCTCTTCACTCTTCAATTTTAGCTGATCGAGTACAATAGAGATAGTGCGTTAGTAATGGTAATCAAAAGCAAGCTTAGAACTATTGGCATATACCTAGAGCATGATTTGTATTTGAAGAAAGTTGTCTATTGAGAATTATTTTTGCAAAAATTTTTATGATATGAAATCAATATATTTAGATCATATGATTTAAATGTTTGTAAACTGTTTTACATGTTATTTTGAAAATTATCTTTATTAAAATACATAATTGGTATGATATGAAGCATTTTTTATCTGTTTATTTTGTCGTATGATTTCTAAAAGTCTCAGAGAGACATCTATGATTATGTTTATAAAATGATTGAGAAAATATTTAAAAGTATATATTTATGACTGCACAGATAACAGGTACCTGAATAGTCTTACAGGCCTAAGAGACATATTTAGGGTTAGAGTGTATCTCAAGAGTCTATGACGATTGTCACATATGGACCCTACAAGTGGGGGTGTGACACTTAATGCACTATAATTGGATTTTAGACCTGGTATAATACAATTGCTTCCTACTTTTCATGGGTTAGAGAATGAAAATTCATATGTTCATATTAGAAAATTTGAAGGAATTGTTGCTATATTTCATAGTCAGTGATTCTCAATTTAATTATCGTACCCAAGTATAGGTAGTCTTGTTATAGTATAGTCTAGTGAGTCCAAGTGTGGTATTCACAGTGAGTATTTTTCTAAGAATTCAATTAGTTTATGTCCAAGGTAAGGTCTAATATTAAAGGTCCAAATCAAAAATAAAATATATAATAAGAAAATTTTAAAAGAGCAATTGTTAAATAGAAATTAAATATAAATTAAAATACTAAGGTTTTAGAAATTAATATTTTAGGATGATGGTTAGTAAACTAGATCCCTTTTTATAACTCAATTCAGATTAACTAAAGAGTTGTCTTAATCGAAAGATAAAAGTCATTTTATTCACAAAATATATATTTTCTTTAAAAAATCAATGCTTGATTAAAAATATGTCTTTGAATTAATTGATAAAATTATTTACGAAAAATATTTTAAAACATGTTAAAGTTCAAAGCATCCTTTATGTCATATGTCTACAATAAATCAAGGAATTTATTTCTAAGCATTCAATGTGCTAAATGTCTATAAAGAATCAAAGAGTTTAAATGTTTTAAAATAATTTTTAAAACATGAATATGCAATTAGTAAAAAGAACTTAAACATTAAAATCAAAGGTGGGAT
>JAWDEX010000002.1:13024218-13036185 GCA_035221805.1 Trichilia hirta | reverse complement strand
TACTATGTAGGTATCCGAGTTCAGAGTTTGAAGGAAGGTCAAATTATAATGGATATTGATTTTCGGTGGGGTGGTGACCCAAGCATTATTTTAGGTGTTGAAGCTGCACTTGTTGCCTCAATACCAATCCAGGTAGGAGTTTGTTTTTACTAACTTGGATGTTGTATTTTGTTGTTTTTTCTTTACTGCATTTTTAATCATATCTTTCAAGAGGTCATTGATTTTTAGTGTTTCCTTGTGCACTGTTCTACAGTTGAAAGATCTTCAAGTTTTCACTGTTATTCGTGTGATCTTTCAACTTGCAGAAGAGATACCCTGCTTTTCTGCCGTTGTCATAGCTCTACTTTCTGAGGTACAAGTGGAACAACTTTGGTACAATGTGTAAATATTTTCAAATTCTTTTGATCCTTTCAAAAATTATGTGAACGACTGAATTGGATTAAGAATATATATTACTTAACACCTGCAAAGTTTTCAAATGATATTCAGTTTGTTGGTGGCCTTGTGAGTTTGATATTTAGTGTTTTCACAATTTAATAGTTGTCCTTTTTGTTTACAACAATTTTTGCATATATTGCATGTGATATTGTTTCTATAGGGAATTTTTGAAAAGATAATTATGTTATTGATGTGTTAATGTCTTAAAAGAAGATAATAGCCACGACACATTTAAATAATTCACGCGGTTAATAATAAGTTTTGTAGATTATTGATTTATATTTCCTAAATATGATGTGCCTGCATATGTTTCGAATAATGAATGAGTTAGTCAAACACAAGGATTTTTGATTGTCAATTATTATGATGTTGGAATACATGAGTAAAGCTACTAGTTTCCATGCTTTTGAATTCCAGTTGTTTTGAATTGACTATTTCTTATGTACTTTCAACAGCCACCACCAAGAATTGACTATACTCTGAAGGCTGTTGGGGGAAGCCTAACAGCCATTCCTGGAATCTCAGATATGATTGATGTAAGTTTTCTTCTTTGCATTTTAACTGATTTTATTTGTAATATTTCCTGTTTGTTTTTCTATTGCTACTTGGATTCATGATTCTGCTTTTGTTGCATTTTGTAGGATACTGTAAATTCGATTGTCACAGACATGCTCCAGTGGCCCCATAGAATTGTTGTTCCAATTGGCGGTATACCTGTTGATACTAGGTAATTCTTAATCTAATAATTTTGTTCTTGGTTGCTAGGAGTCTTTTTTGCTTGCTCACTTCCTGAGAATGAAGCACGGCAAAGTACTGAATTGAGACAATTAGGTTGAATTCAGTCCCCTCATTACACCTTTTTTCTCATTTTCTCCTTCTATCCACCAAATTGGGTCATGTCTTGTGGACATATTTATGATCTGAGGATCTGTTGGAGCTAACCAGATATGAATTGAATTTTTTGGAAAGAAGTCCTCTTATGATATTTTGAGGTGTTGGACATTTGATAAATCCTTGATGTGATTAATTTAAATTTACTTTCGTTCATGGTCTTTAGTTTTTTTCATACAGATGGTGGGTATTTTTCATTTTTGGCTTTTTTCTTTTTTCTTTTTTCTTTTTCCTTTTTCCTTTTTTTAAAACTAATTTATATAACTTTCTTTATGTTATGCAGTGAATTAGAGCTTAAACCTCAGGGAAAGCTTGAAGTGACCATAGAAAAAGCAAATAATTTGAAGAACATGGAAATGATTGGAAAATCAGATCCTTACGTTGTTCTGTATGTTCGGCCCCTATTCAAGGTTAAAACACATGTTGTTGACAACAACCTGAATCCTGTTTGGAATCAAACATTTGAATTGATTGTAGAAGACAAGGAGACGCAGTCACTTATTTTTGAGGTTTTAACTTGCTTGCACTTTCTCTTCTCGTTGATGTATTTTTAAGTGCTTCTGAAAATGCTACCTCTTTTCTAATATGTATATTAACACCTTACTGATAGGAATTATTATAATTGACATGTGGATTTGAGACTGTTGTTTGTCCTTAATGCTAGAATCTATTGATGATAGTTCTGAATCTTCAGACAGGCAACAAGGTAGATGCGGAATCATATAAACAAACATACGTATTTGGGGTAGTGTTCAAGTGAAGCTATACAATTGTAACTGATCATAAATACTTTTTTTTTCTTTGAGGAAAAACTGGAAACCTAATGATTGTTTGATTGGGATATTCTTAGATTTCTTCCATACTCAAATTTTTACAGGATAAGGATGTAATAGATCTATTTTCCTTCAGCAAATAATGTTCGTTTTACTCCTGGAACAGGTTTTGGATCAGGACATTGGACAAGATAAGAGATTGGGAATAGTGAAATTGCCTTTGATTGGTCTTGAACCAGAATCACCGAAGGAGTTTGAATTGAGACTGCTACCGTCACTTGATATGCTGAAAATAAAAGATAAGAAGGACCGAGGAACCATTACTGTTAAGGTAGACGCGATGTAGTTTTTATTGTTTTCAAGTTTGAAATTTCAGTTATCATGTCAACTATGGTATTTTATTATGATGCTAGATAAATATTGTTCTACTTCATTCTGTTGCTTTTCAGTTCAAGACAGTCTTCTTTGCTTGTATACTCTCGTCTGTGGTTTATATATCCTTTGTTACAGATCAAGGAAAAATAACGCTTTTGAGCTGACTTTTTTAACTTTTCCTATGTGAGTTTTTATTGAATACTGCCCACGTGTCGTCCTTTCTTAGAATGATAGGCTCATGATGGCCCGCCACCACTTTTCTCCCTTGCAAGGTGGCAATCTGAGTTTGAGTTCTAGCAGAATCATCATCGCTACAGATTGTTTTCTGATGAGAGAAATCCATTTTTCAATGGTTACCCAGTGTAGTTATTCCTGTTTCTTTCTATTACTATGAGTCTTTGATTATCTTTTATGGGTTGTATTTGGTTTATATTTCAGGTATTATACCATGAATTTAACAAAGAGGAGCAGTTGACTGCTCTAGAAGAAGAGAAGAGGATCTTGGAACAAAGAAAGAAACTAAAGGAAGCAGGAGTTATAGGAAGCACCATGGATGCACTTGATGGAGCAGCATCCCTGGTTGGTTCTGGTGTTGGAATGGTGGGTACTGGCATTGTTGGTGGAGTTGGACTTGTTGGAACTGGCGTTGGTGCTGGAGTTGGAGTTGTTGGGAGTGGCATTGGTGCTGTTGGCAGCGGCTTGAGCAAAGCAGGAAAGTTTATGGGCAGGACTATCACAGGACAATCCAGCAAAAAGAGTGGCACTGCAACCCCGGTGAACAGCATCCAAGAAAATGGTGGTGCAAAGCCGCTACAGTGACTTTTGTCCTAGAAAGTGATCATGCAAAACCTACTGTAGTGCCACTTCTCAATTATGTGAACTTGGCCTGTTGGGTATTTTATAATTATAGTAGTTTCTGCGATGCTATTCTGACTGTTTGGAAATTAATTGCATAAATATTAACTATCCAAGTTTTTTTAGCCTAATCTCCTCCTCTGTTCAGGTCTTTGTAATTGTAACTAAATTCGTGCGTACTCTCTGTTTTTAACTAGTAAGAGTTTCTGAAAGTATGTAAGAAGTTTAAGGTTCCAATCTCTGAGGTAGGTATCAAAAGATAAGACATGGGTTTGCAAAAACTATATGCCTCAGATGTTTCTTTGACTTTGCATACATCCTAATGAAGTTATATTCTGTTTCATGTCTTATTTGTATAGCACAAAAATCTTATGCCAAAATGGAACCATTTGGAATTATTTATGGAATATACGAAAATCTACAGAGCCTTAACAGTAGCGGGTTTCAATTATGTTAGTTTTTGTTTTTTCCCCTTAACAGAAGCAGGTTTCAATTATGTTATTTTTTGTTTTTTTTTTCTATTGAGTTGGACTGATTGAAATCCGTCAATTTAAGTGTTGGCAGGTGACAGGTTGGTTGTGGATGTAGGACCATTCTAGTTCATTCATCCAAACTTAATTTATTCTTAGAGTATGTCAACAAATTCAATCTTATGCTCCATTCCGGATGCCTAATTGTCCTGAAGCCCGTGAATTCTGTACAAGAACCACCAACCTGTCTTCCCTGAGACCTATGTCCTGTACTGTATATAAACACCATGTCCTGTACTGTATATAAACACCATTGACAAGACCATAACTATCCAATGGTAAGCTTACCACCATCCGTCATCGATTATCTTTACGAATTACAGTTGGAATGTATTCATTTAAAAAGCAATCAAATTAAAAAAGAAAAATGCGAAATAGGACAAGGTTGCTCGATCTTTGACACGTGGTTCATCAAGAAAGTCGTATCGTATACAATCTTTGGAAAGGAATCACATCATATTTCAAATCCTTCGTTATCGTTTGTGGTTCGTTGGCAAGACCAAAAATTATTTAATAGCTTAAGCACTTGTTTAAGATCCATCATCGTGCATCCCCCTCGGGTCAGCTCTCCCGGACAGATGTAAGCTGGAAGACTTTGACATACGAAGTCAGGATTGATTGCAAAAGTGGGTCTCACATGATCTCACTATCCCAAGTCCCTCCGTTGGACGCTTTTTACGAAGCCGACAAAAGTCAATAAATTTTACCACTAAATTACCACAATCACCCTTTTATAGTTTTTATTTTATATCAGTAATCTTGGGTATTCTGGTCTTTTAAAATAGAAAAGAGACCCGAAAAGGTGCCACGATTGCAAATGCAGAAAGCAAAAAATAACTATCTCTAGTTCTATAGGTCAAACTTCAATCTGAGCAGTGCCCGAGCACTGGCTTCAGCTTACGGTTAACGTGCATGGCTACAAATTTAACCGCAATCCTCTTGGAATATATACAAAACAACAAAGGAAACTATCTCATGTGACGCCAACAGCGCGTTGTAAGATACGTCAGGGTATTTGGCTAACCCCACTCCCGTTTGTCGGCTGTATGAAAGCTTCGAACCTTGACTCGCACATGTACCACGCGCAGTTAAAAGTGCGCGACTCGCTCTTCTCCACCGCAGGACGGTCTAATAACTATCTAATCAGCCATCACATGACAGTTACAGTGAAAAAATAACGGATCTATAAAATATCACCACTTACACAGAAAAAGTCAAAGAATGTCCTCCTCTGCATCCATATCTTTCTTATCCTAACCAATGGAAAAACTAAAAGAATGTGTCCACTTGTGCACAGAACCAAGGAAAACACTACAAACAGAGTTCGAGGGGGATCAGCGATCTCTCTTGCACTTGCAGTTGTGCATGATTGACTAATATTGTAACTCCGAACTTCACCTCCAGTTCCGCAACTATTTACAATCATGCCATCGCGTTCTTTGTTCTCACTACCGCCACCGCCGTCTCTGGTTGCGCCACCGATTATAAACCATCACAACGACAACCACCTACACATGAGCCTCCTTCCGGCAGTACTTGCTGTAAGTCTAGTTATTACCGTTTTCATCCTTATCGTTGTTACCATTTTCACTTACCGGAAACTTTACCGGAACCGTACGGCTCCGTCGGACCTTAAATCTCCTAACCATTACCACCACTGCCGAAGGTTTTCTTATGCTCTCATTCGCCGAGCAACGGCGTCGTTTTCTCCCTCGAACCGGCTTGGCCACGGTGGCTTCGGTGCTGTTTACAAAGCCATAGTCCCGTCGTGTTCGCAACCGCTTGCCGTGAAAATACTGGACTCTGGCTCACTACAAGGCGAGCGTGAGTTCCACAACGAGCTGTCGCTAGCATCGTCTCTGAAGTCTCCTCACATTGTTTCTCTACTAGGCTTTGCTTCGGATCGGCGCTGTCGTAGATTTGTTTTAGTTTACGAGCTGATGGAAAACCGGAGCTTACAGGATGCATTATTGGGTCGCAAATGTGAAGAACTTATGGAGTGGAAGAAAAGATTTGAAATAGCCATTGATATTGCCAAGGGGTTAGAGTACCTTCACCATTCTTGCGATCCACCCGTGATTCACGGTGATATTAAGCCCAGTAATATTCTATTGGATGGTGATTTTAACGCAAAGATTGGAGATTTCGGCCTTGCGAGGTTGAAAACTGAGGATCTGGTGGAAGGTGAAGGTCTGAAGAAGAGAGAAACTGCAGAGGATAATGGGTCGATCTTGGAGGAAACTGAGAGTGTGTTAACTGCTTATGAAGAAAGTGCCGGTGTTGTTGGCGGAGGAGGTGTTTATCGGTCGCCCGAGAGTTGCATTGTTAGAGTTTTTGATGCTGAGGTGTCACCTGAGACTGTAACTTTGTCCCCGGAGGTTGGAGTTGATAAAGGGAGTGTATCAGAAGCTTGTTTTGATAAAGTTAGTGTTGAAAGTGGGAAAGATTTGATAGGAAATGGTAAAAAAGGAGGTTCAAGGAGAGATTGGTGGTGGAAACAGGACAATGGAGGAGGTTTAGAGTCTGGAAAAGTAAAAGATTATGTTATGGAATGGATTGGGAGTGAAATTAAGAAGGAAAGACCCAAAAATGAATGGGCTGCGTTTCCGAGTTCGACTGAAAATAATGGTTCAACCTTAAAAATTGAGATGAAGAAGGAGAAAATTAGGAAGAAAGAAAAGAATAGAAAGCCGAGGGAATGGTGGAAGGAAGAGTTCTGTGAAGAATTAACCAAGAAGAAGAAGAAGAAAAGAGGATCAAATTCAAGTCATGGAGGAGAAATGTGGTGGCAGAAGGATGAGGAAGTTGTGCATGAGAGGAAAAGGAGGAAGAACAAGAACAGTAGAGGGAGCATTGATTGGTGGCTTGATGGTTTCAGTGGTGAATTAAGGAATGGAAGGAGAAATAGTCAAGATTGGGCTAATGGAGATATACCCAAGAGTGGTGGTATTAGTAGCACGCCGAGCATGAGAGGAACTGTTTGTTATATCGCCCCTGAATATGGCGGTGGCGGCCTGCTGTCCGGAAAATGTGATGTGTATAGCTTTGGTGTACTCATTTTAGTTCTTGTTTCAGGGAGAAGACCTTTACAAGTAACAGCTTCGCCAATGTCAGAATTCGAAAGGGCGAATTTGATTTCTTGGGCAAGGCAATTGGCTTATAATGGGAAGCTTTTGGATCTTGTAGACTCCTCTGTTCATTCATTGGATAAGGATCAGGCATTACTTTGCATTACAATTGCACTTCTCTGTTTGCAAAGATCACCAAGCAAACGACCAACAATGAAAGAGATTGTCGAGATGCTTTCAGGTGAGGCTGAACCACCTCATTTGCCATTTGAATTTTCACCATCACCGCCGAGCAATTTTCCCTTTAAATCTAGTAAGAAAGCACGGTGAGTTTATCGGATTTTCTGTTACATTTAATTATATCATCGACTGTAGATTGTGAACTGTTGTAGGTCATTTCTAATTATTATGTTGTTGTAGAAATTTTGATGGAAAAGAGAAAAAGAAGAGAGAAAAAAAAATAGTTAATGTGTGTTTCATGAAATGTTTTCACTTGATTGTTCATATGTTCAACCGGGCCTACAAATTTTGTTCAATAGAAACCTTCAAAAGAGCTATGATCTTTAGGTACAACCTAACTTGGAATTTGCTCCTCCAAATTGTTGAATATTAGGAATCCCAGGTCTAACGGTAAATTTAAAGATGCATGGATATAGACATACATGGCTTTTTCTTTCCAGATGGTTATGCCATCTTAAGTCTGAATTAATAGACTTTTATAATGCCCTGAAGCACTTTGCTTTTCCTGACTTTTGGACCCATTGGGTCCAGAAGATATTACCTTTTTTCTGGTTGTCTGCAATCTTTGGAAAGTAAACTGATTCTTGAGCTCAACTAAGCATAAAATTCTGCAGGAGGAAACTAATGTTGGTCCTGGCCATTTATTTTTGCGAAATGATTATGCTTGTAAATGCGTCAACCCAGAAACCAAGCTTCTTATTCCATACTCCAACGAAATGTACAGTTGTAAATTAATCACCAGGAAAGTTGTTAAGAGTTTTTGGTACGACGTTAATGTAACCAAATATACAGCCGTGCTGGTGGCTTTACCTTTAATCCATTATCTTCTCAAAGAGAAGACAGCACCAAGGAAAACTTGGTAATGAGCCCTACCATTACACGGTGTCTATCATTTTCTATTTTTCTAGTCGAGTCCCTACCAAAATCATTGATTTAAGATATTTTGAGTATTCATCTCTTGGTTCTTATGAAATTGTTTATGTCATCATAGTCCCGAATTCAGCTGTGAAATTTGTAAATTTTGTTACTATGTGAAAACTACAGTTCTTTGTTTATTATTCAGTAAACTTTGCTGGATACTTTGGGCTTCAGTCCCTACTAATCAGAACCTTTTATTTTTTTGAGTTAATGAGATTGAGGTCGTATTACTGTGATTCATAGCAGAAACTATGGCGTTTTAGTTTTTTGGTTGTTTGTGAAGGTTCTCAATTTGATATGTAATTTATATTCTATAATTAATTAATTGAAATTTGTTGGTGTTAAGTATCATTTAGTTATACTTTAGAAATTTATAATACACTGAAAATGAGAAGTTGACAACCATCAACAAAATGGAGTTGGATTCATTAATGGTGCCAGCAGGCTTCCTTAAAATTATTTTGCAAATGGGTTTAGCGTGCAAGAGTTTCTAGATATTGGGCTCAACCCAAAAAGATGTGATAATGACCATTGGAGCTCTATCATTCTATTAAAAAATCGAAACAAACATTTCATTCAATAACTTGCACATAATATAGTGGATTCTTTAAGCTTCCTCAAAAATCTCTCTTTAACTTTAAGTCGTCTTTTATTATTATAGTGGATTATTTTAAATAATAGAATAATAAAAAAAATTACATCATATTAAATAAAAATAATAAAATTATCTCTAAATATCACAAATCTAAATTTAAATGAAAGATTATCATAGGATTCAATTTTAGGTGGAGTCTTTTATTCATGAAAAAGATAATGTAAAAAATAAGAAAAAATATTACGAAAGAAATAATTTTCAGAGAGGAGGAAGAGTACGAAGAAGGGCATTGGATTTTCATAAATAAAGATACAATTTATGTATTGTAAGTAGGGTTTGATATATATCGGTTTGGTTTGGTTTGGTTTGGTTTTTCTTAAAACTAGACCAAATTAAAAAAATTCGAATTCTACAATTTATAACCGAAAAAATGAATGTTAGTTTCAATTGGAGTAGTCATTTTTTAAAAATAATTTTAATATATTTTTATTTTAATCTGAAATAAAATAAAATAAAATAAAAAACTTTTTTAGTATAATTGATTTCAATTTTATTTTTATGTTTTCTATTCATTTGTGATAATTTTAGTTCAATGTGTTTAGGATCGAAATTGAAATCAGATGACCGAATTGAGTTATTTTCGATTTGTTTTATATTATTTCAATTTTTTCATCAATTTAATTTAGTACTTAAAATTTTATTTCAATAAGTCCAATCATATCAATTCAATTCATGAATAACAACTAAATCACAAGGTTCAGTTATTAGAATTAGTTGAAGTTTATAAACATTTAAATCAAGCATATATCAATTCTTCTTTAGAAAACCAGCAAATGAGCCAATATGTTCTAAAGATCAAATCGAACTGAACTTTTACACTCAGTTTGGTCGACACTTTTTTAAATCCCTAATTTATTACATCAAATAAATTTTTCATATAATATTTTTTATTGTTATTGAATGATCAAATTATCCGTATATATATTATAGAAATATTTTCGCTTGTTGATGATATTTATCGATCCAAGACCTAATTCAACTGAAATTTTCCGACTTCAAACGTCACTAAACAGAAGGTCTAATCCGACTCTAGTCACCTCGGTATCTCAACACCCGTCTTGATCACCGAGGCGACCCAACGTCTTTATTTTAAAAACGAGAGTTGTGGATGAGACCGATAAATACATTGTTCGAATAACTGTTTAGGCGTTCCATCATATTAGGGTGTGCCATGCCCTGCAAGTTGCAGACACGTATTGTTACTCCAGACCTAACTTGAAAAAGTGGTGAAAAGATTGACCCAACCACCATATCTACTCTTATCTAATCAAACTCTCGTTCTTTGATGCTCACACGTATAGAGGTTCTATAAAAGGTGAAAGCAATACATGAAAGAGGATTATTCTGGAGGAGAATTCCTTAAGAGGGCTATCTTTGAACTGCGAAGAGAGAGAGAGATTGCATTCACAAATATTTTCCGAACTCAGTCTCCCAAGTTGATAAAACACTTAAACACTCATTTTCTCTCTTTTCATTTAGTCTTGCACAGTCCATTGACTTGAGCATTGGAGTTTATTCGCCAGTAATCCGGCTTCACTCCTAACTCGTTGTTTTGTGATTTCAGATAGTCCTGAAGGAGGTTCTACGTCAATCGCAATAGTAAATCTGTATGGTGCGTTGAGTTTTCCATCCTTGAAAAATTTAGACATCAACAGTTAGTGCTGTCCATGGAAAATGAACTAAAAGCCTGAATAAGCACTTCATCAAGTGATAATTTGATGGAAGGAGAGTGGTAGTCTTTTTTCTAAAATCTCCTCCTTTCCCCTAAAGTTGAAATTTTTGGATGAAAAGCGATAAAAGAGATCATCCCAGTTAGAAGTAACTCAAGGCAAAGAAAGATTATTTTGGATGACTTGTGCAAAAGTTGTTCTAAAGCCTCTAAAAATGTGTTTCATATTCTGTATGAATGCAGGTTTAGCAAAGGAGTGTGCAAAAAATAAAAGTTAGTGTGACGATTTTACAAGAATGCAAAGCACCCTTTTTGATCATGTGTAAATCTCTTACAGAAAACCTAGATAAGAAGGATTTCGAGGTCTTTCTATTACTATATTGGTCTATTTAGCCATCTCAAAATATTTTCCATTTTGAGATTAAAATAGAGAGTTCTGATACTATCATAAGTAGAGCTTTCAAGATTAGTCAAGTAATAGAGAGGTCAGAAGTTTTTGGGTCCGCAAACATCTCTCAACTAGTAATATAGTTTCGCTGCAGTGACAGCACCCCCCTCCTTGTTACTTTCTTCAAGCTTAATGTTAATGCAGTGGCATTCCACTGACTTGAATTGAATTTTATTGAAAATCCATTAATATTTTAACCCACGAAACTTTTGAATTTGCTCATGTAATTCTAAGCTGTAACTCAACTGCCACACCATCTTGCTAAGATGGTACTCTCCTCATGGGATCCTTCTGCTCGGGGTTTGAGATCCTTGAAAAAGATCACTATATTGATTCATCCTTCTTAATAGAACATTTAATTCCCCAGCCTACAGAAAGAAAAATGCAAGGCTAACATCTATGCTAGTAAGGGAATAAGTGGTTACTGTGAACTAATGATTTTCGCCACTCCGTACAGCCTTGGGAGAGACCCAAAAATAAGCACTAAGCCAAAATGTACTGCAGTTGACCTGTGGTAGCAACTAAATGAGATTAGGTTCAGGGATTACAATGCCTGCTCTGCTGATCTACGAATTATAGAGACTTATGTAAGAAAGATACTAGAGAAAGTCCAGATTGGATATTTTATCTAATTGTGCTTCTATATTATTTTGACTCGGATCAGTAATATCATCTACTTGTGCTTCTACATTATTTCTACTCAGATCAATAATATCATCTACTTGTGCTTCTACATTATTCCAACTCGGATCATAAATTATCCACTTGCATTTCTACATTATTTCGACTCGGATTAGTAATATCATCTACTTGTGCTTCTACATTATTCTGACTCGGATTTTTACATTATTTCAACTTAAATCAGTAATATCATCTACTTGTACTTCTACATTATTTTGACTCGAATCAGTAATATTATTTACTTGTGCTTCTACATTATTTCGACTCGGATCAAAAATTATCTACTTGCATTTCTACATTATTTTGACTTAGATCAGTAATATCATCTACTTGTGCTTCTACATTATTTCGACTCGAATCAGTAATATCATCTACTTGTGATTCTACATTATTTCGACTTAGATTGAAAATATCATTTTCTTGTGC
>JAWDEX010000002.1:12984297-13019486 GCA_035221805.1 Trichilia hirta | reverse complement strand
AAATAACCTAATTGGTCGTGCCATAATATAAATAATTTTAAATTATTAAACTTTTGGTTCATTATCGTGTAATTTTTAATTAAAATTATGATTATATAATACAACTCAGATACGATAGTTATAAACTTTTCAATATGTATTTTTTACCTAAAATATTAGAAATAATGCAAAGATATTTAATATTATTCTTATTTAAAGTTTCAAGATAATATCCATTTCTAAAGATATCTTTAAAATTAAGTAGATTTCTTTCAGATCTACATGAGTATAAGAAATTTTGAATGTATAATCTAATTTTATTAAATCATAGAATTATGACTCTTCTAGAGCTTTTAATTAGACCTATAAAACTTAATATGGTATTTACCTTTATTTTAATATTTATCAATTTTAAAAAATATTTTTTATCTCGTAAAATAATATACAAATATGCATTGTCTATTAGGCATATATCTTTATTTTTTTTTTTAAAGAGAGATAATATATTAAAATTCATTTTCTTTGTCATCATTAATAATTTTTTGAACTTATCATTGTGATACTATTTTTCATAAATATTTTACTTTTAGTGATTATATTTATTTTGTCATCATAAAGATTTTTGACCATTGTAGGGTGATAAATATTTTTTTTTTTGTGACTTTTGTTACGTTCATAATTATTAGTAGTATTTGCATTTATTTCTGAAAATGACATCAATTTATTTGGACGTTTTAATAATTTTTTAATAAGAGTTCATTATTGCTTTAACAAGAGTTAATTCATATTTATAATTTAGCAAATATTATTTTATTCGGCACTTCGAGACCTTATAATTTTGCATTTAGGACTTCAAGTTCAAAACTTTTTTTTTGTCTTTAACAGAAAAATATTCTTTTGACAATCAAATTTTCATTTAAATTTTTCTACAATTGAAATATTAGACTCTCATGTAGATGATAGCATAAAAAAATCATAATTTTATATTAATTTTGGAGGGGATGATCAATTTTTTTTTTATTTTAATAGTATTCTCAAGTTTAAGAGCTTAGAGATACATTTTTTGTATTTATAATCTAAAAAGGATAGTAACTTCAAGTAACATCAAAAGTAAGAATTTTTAGATTTTTAAAATTTGATATTTTAGTATATTTATTAGAATTAAAGAAAAAAATTAATAACATAAAAATAAAATATTTCACATAAATAATAAAAATATAATAACTTCCATATATATGGTTGAAACTTCAAGTCCATAAATGACTTAAATTTTATATTTTAATATGTTAATTATTATATAGAATTTTTTATTCTAATTATATCAAAACTTTATATTTAACATGTTTAAATTTTAGGTCTAAATTTTATATTTTAATTTATTTTTAAAATTTTAGGTCTTGTTTAGTTATATCAAAACTTTAAATTTGATATATAATAAAAAAATAACATAAATAAAATATAATACTATTAAAATTTAAATATATATATATATAAATATTTGGAACTTTTAGCCTATATAGTATTTTAGATTTTAATTACGGTTATTCAAAATTTTAAGTTTGATTAAAAATTTTTTTTATGAAATTAATTCGAAATCTCAAGTTTTAATTACTTCTTTCTCTTATTAATTTTTATTAATAAAATAATATTATTAAATAATATATACTATTCTTATTTTTCGATGTAGAATATTCATTTTAATGACAATCATAAGGTATACTTATATTAAAAATAGAATTTTTTTTTTCCCTCAATCTTATAAAATGGATATACAAAGCGTCTATTTATAGATTTATAAAATTTATCTACTAATTTAGCTTTCAAAACAAGTTTTACAAAATTTTTTAAGACAAATTTTATAAAATTTTTCAAAAATAAAGCTTAATAAAAATCTATAAGAGAACTTATTGATTATTCAAAATAGCGAAATTCATATTTACAAAATAAATATATAATTCTTGCAAATTTTACTACATTACAGGAGATGTCACCTCTCGTAAATTTCTCTGACGGCCATCTTATTTTATTTTCCACGTATAGAGCGGAATTTAACTGATTCCAAACAAATTAAGAAAAAAAAAAAGGGAAAAATTTTAAATGATAAAATCCTTAATAATTTTAAAAACAGCAAGACCACGTTGCTGATCAACTATATCTAGTGAATGCAAGCCCAATTCATCAAACTGGGCTTCCACCTGTACCCCATTCAACACCAGCATCTGAACAAAATCTTGCTGCCTATCGAACAACGGATCCATCCCAAACCCGATTACCAATGACCTGGGCAACAACCCGATCTTATTCTTGTGGGGTATATCATTCATCGGATTAGAATATCGATGGTCACGATCCGTTCCTTTTGGCAAAGATAGGTCCCACAACGTATCCAACACTGGCAACGGCATGGCATTATCGGCAGCGTATTTAATCTCACTTTTCGATCTCTGAACTCCGCCAAACATTGGCTGATTAAATACCAACCCGGCGATTTTCACCGGACCTAAATCCAAATCCAAAGCTTTCATCGCCGCATTATAGACAATATTACCGCCGCTTCCACGGCCGGTAAGATAACATCGCGTAAAGTCTCCGTAATTTCTGAGCCATTCTTCGCCTTGACAGTCCAAAGCTTGCCGTTTCACCCAGAGAAGTGCATCCAAGGCGTCTTCGTAACAAGCGGGAATTCTGTGTTCCGGAGCAAGACGATAATCGACGGAGATGGTAATGGCTGGGATTTCACTAGACATTTGTGTGCAGCTTTGATGACATAATGCGTCAACACCGGTGTAGAGTACAAAACCTCCGCCGTGGAAGTAAATGATTATGGGAAGGAGAGCGACTGTGTTGTCATTGGAGGGAAGTTTTACCGGCCGGAAAACTCGCATTGTTGTCTTGTTTTGTTCGTTTAGAATGACGTCTTTGCTGACGATAGGGTTTCCCTGCTCAGGCTCTGGATTGTCTTCAACTCTGGGGAAGCTACGGTTGCGATTGATTAATCCATCTGCATTTAAAACGATACCCAGATGAGAATAGGAATCGAACCGCGCCATTGTTTTTGGGTTCTAGAGAATGAGTTAGAATTTGGACAAAAGGCTTTATCTGCATTTAGTTATTGTTGCATGACTGATTTAATTAAAAAAGAAACGATGTTTCCTAACTAAAAATCCTGGATGTATGGAATGGATGAATCTGTAGAATTGGTTTTTGTTTGAGCTAATTTTCAGGATGCCGTTAACAGAATGTGGTTTATGAAATAATTGCATGAGTTTGTATAAATGAATCTACGTAAAGTCTTTGTGTAACCATAATCTAATCATGCAAATTTACAGTTTGGACAAAATTAATAGATATCAACTAAGATTTGGGTATAACAGTTGAATTACGAGTAGTTTTTTTTTTTTTAAATACTATTATATTATAATCAAATAAAAAATAATATAAAATTGATATACTTAGTATAGAAGTCCGGATCAAGTTCTCACAAATATGTGGAACCCCTCATATTTTGGCATGGGTGGAATCGACCTTGGCTTTAGACCTCACATTGGAGGGTGAACTTCCTAATAACCTTGGGCAAGAGATGAGTTTAAAACCAATAGATATAGTCCAATGAGTTTGAGATATTCAATTACAATCAATTAATTTTTATTTTTAAACTGATTTTCTTTAATAAATTTAATAAAAAAAGGTCCATGTATAATATTTTATTGTGAAATTACTAACATAATAAATAAGGATAGTCTAATTAAACACAATTATTTTCAATCATGTGGATCAACTAAATTTTCACTGTTCAGATTTTTTTGTTATCATCTTTTCATTTTAAAAATCTTTTAATACTTATCTTTTTGTGGAAAATCTGGAATATAATATTCCTCCCAAGCTGAACTAGCATAACATATGGACTCGTTTCTCTAATTCCATGGTAACAAGATTTGGAGGCTTAATCCAATGATTGCCACCTACAATATAATAATCCTCGACTTTCATCATTTTTGAAAAATTTGAACTTTCAAAGAAAAAAAATAAAATTGGAGAGCATAGAGCCAGAAAATTTAAATCAGTTATGTTTAGAAAATATGACTTTTTAATGCTTTATAGGGGTTTGGTTACCTATGGGGTGTACCACATTCCTTTCTATCAATTTTATTTATAGTCCATCAGCCCAAAATACTTAAAATGGACAGTGGACCATGGGTTTTACATTACACTTTTGTGATACAAATATTGCCAACTCTCAGCAAAACTAC
The DNA here is from genome assembly GCA_035221805.1 of Trichilia hirta. Classification (NCBI taxonomy): domain Eukaryota; kingdom Viridiplantae; phylum Streptophyta; class Magnoliopsida; order Sapindales; family Meliaceae; genus Trichilia; species Trichilia hirta. The sequence continues at coordinate 13,015,257 of JAWDEX010000002.1, read as the reverse complement.
AGGAGTAAAATGAAGGTAAGGAGTTTCATCGTCGAGCTGTAAAACAGGAAATGCAGTTCTAATATCGTACGGTAACTCCTCCACTGCCATATGACAAATCATCCACATGCGGACGACAAGTAGTTCGTGGTGGGTAATCTTCTCTTCTATCATATTTATTGGGCCCACCATCAGATCCGACGGTCATGATTTTATATTCACGAAGACTAAAGAGTCAAGGCCTCAGGTTTTTCATGCGGGTAACTATTCTAAACCTATACTTGCCCAGTAAGTAAACTGAATAAACTGAAAGTCTGAAACGACTTGTACAAGATCAGATGCTCTCTCAGTGTCTCTCTCTTCACTCTCCAGGGTAAAATCCTCACTTGCTGGGAGGGATCCGCTGCTATGGCCAGCGGTGGCGGTGATCCGCAGCTTACGCAGGCATGTAACGCCGGCGAATTTCTTCTTTCTCTGCTCCAAAAATCTCAGCAACAGTCACAAGCACCGTTGCAACAATTACCCGCTGGAGCGGGTGGTCCTATAACTCCACCGCAACAGCCATCCTTCCCCAACGACCCAGCCGTTGCCGCTGTGGGGCCCACCATAAATTTCCCACCACAGTGGCCAGCCAACGTCCGTGATATTCCTCCACCCTGGCCCCACACTCCTTCTCCTCCTTTCCCTCCCAATTTCCTAGGGTTTTCTCAAAACCCTTGGTCGTCTCCAGCAAATCAACAAATGTTGTCCGAGGATTTTGGGAGGTTAGGCCTTACGAATGTGAATTATGCACATCGCAATCTTATTGAGCCGCCGCCGAAACCCCAAGACCAGCAGCAGGGCCTAGTGTTTGGTTCTTTTCAAGGACAAATACAAAACCGTATCCAACCGGAGAGTTTATTGAATTTGAATCCTTTAGATGATTTGAAATACAATTATCCAAGTGGATTGGACAGGAACCGTCAATTTGACCCTCGAACAAGTTCTGTTATGAATCCAAATTCTTACCAACATAGAAATTTGGAGAATTCTCGGGAACAAGATGGAAGACTAGGCAAACAGCATCATGGTTCAACACCGCCGCCAGGGTTTTCGAACAAGGCAAGAGGAGGAGGCGACAATAGTAGAAGGGGCTTTGAGCTTGGTGTGGATAAGAGTAACAGGAATATTAGTTCCAGTGTTGAAGACGGGAGACTGAGGAGATTATCGTTTGAAGATGGTAAAATGCGAGGCAATGCCGTGGGGTTCATTGGACAGCTTGATCACCCTGGCCCGCCTTCAGGAAGTAATCTGCATTCAGTTTCGATCTTGGATGCTGAAGAGTTTATCTCGGATTTGCATAGGGAGGATCGAGAAAGGGGTTGGGGGCAGGAGAAGATGAGGAGGGAGACTGATGCTGGGTATGTTAAAGGTGGCAATGGGGATGACATGCATGATTTTGGTGAAGAGCTTGTGGATTCTTTACTGCCTGAGGATGAAACTGATTATAAGAATGATAAGCATGAGATGAATGACAAGAAAAAACCCCGGAATTCAAGGGATAAGGTTAACACTTTTCACTTCTGTTGTCTATTTATGCTATATACTCCTTTATTTTCATTTGAAGTAACTAGAGATTGAATTGGAATTAACATAATGTATTTGTGCCTTAACATTTTCATTATGTGCTTCCATGAAGTAGTCACAATTTTTCTAGACAATAGTTATTTGTAAAAATCTGCTTATCTTTGCACGATTCAATTGGAAAATTTATGGAAATGTGGAACTGGTGTAAAAGTTGGAAAATTTGCTTCTCCCAGTTATCTGATATTTTCTAAAATTGTGAGCGGATAAATTGTTTTGACGTGTGACTCACAACTGGTGTTTGTTATCAGGAATCCAGATCAGATAATAGAGGAAAAAGGCTTCTAAGCCAGAGGATGAGAAACTTGAAATGGCGAATCCGATGTCGTGGGGATATAAGTAGGCTAAATGCTCCTTTTCTTGCAATTTATAAGTCTCTAATACCTGCAGAGGAGGAAAAGGCAAAGCAAAAGCAATTATTAACATCATTGGAGAAATTAGTTTGCAAAGAATGGCCTGATGCGCAATTATATCTGTATGGATCGTGTGCTAACTCATTTGGAGTTTCTAAGAGCGATATTGATGTTTGCCTTGCAATTAATGATGCTGAGATGAACAAATCTGAGGTTTTGTTGAAGCTGGCAGATATCTTGCAAACAGACAATCTCCAGAATGTACAGGTGATTCTGCTTACTTTGTGGTTTCCCATTTTGCATTGTACTTGGTGGTAATGGAGTTTTAGTTTAAACTTCAGTGATAAAAAGTGAAACTGATGGTGTAGATAAACTGAAAGCGAATTATTAATTTTTGAATTGATTATTTTAAATTAATGTCACATTACTTTCATACATGCTTCATTGCTGAAAGAAGTATATTTAAATAATTGATGCCTCTACTATTTGTTGTTGACTGCTACCAGTAATTGTAATTGAGGATCTTATCTCACCAGTTTAGTTTACCATTGGGAATTATGGCTTAGTTCTTTTTCTTTTTCTTTTTTTGAGAAAAACTATCCTTAATTCTTACTTGTGGATTTCCATTGAAATTAGGATTTACTGTCTATGCCGATTTTTTTTCATTGAAATGGATTTATATACAGTGCCTTAATGGCTTCTGACTATTTTAACAGAATGGTGATGTCTGAGGATTCTTGGTTTCAGAATGATTACTTCTGCTATTATGAACTCTTTTCACTAGAACTGATCATCACGATGTTTTACCTGTCCTGTGAATACTCTTGATTGAGTCTATCTTCACATTGCAACCTTTGGTGTCGTGGTTGGTTGTAAATAAAATCCCTACAGTGCCAAGTATTAACAGGGTACAGGATTGTCTGTAATTACATTTTTGGTAATATGTGATAAAAATCATACGTTTGACCAATTGGAGATATGTTTTGCTTGACATCTGTGGTGCTCTTGGTAATTTTGTTCTGTGGAGAAATAAATTGATACTCATTGCTGTTCAAAGCTATTGACCAATATGGTGTGGGGTTGCATGTGTATGTGTTTACTTTTGCTACCAATGATTGAGTGTGTATCTTTGTTTCCCACTCTATTCCTAGATAATATGAGGTTTGGGAATTGAAAGTCAATTTCCAATCATCCTGCTGTTGGAGTGTGTGAGATCGGCTCTTGTTGTATCTTAAGACTGCTCTCAGTTTGCCCCTTGGATCAGTCTTCGGAGTGAGTTCTATGTTTTTCCCTTTCAGTTGTTGTCCAATTCTGGACCCTTGGATCAGCTTTGGTTAATTTGTGCAAAGCAAGCAGTGGGTACTTGGATTTCTAAGCAAATAGTTGCCTTATTTGCATGGAATGTGCTGTTCTTTTGTTTGTGTTAGTTTTTTTGGTTTACTTTCTATGAATGCACTGATTTTGATTTTAAATTCTAATGCAAATTTCTTTTTTCAAGTTTTTTACAGGCATTGACACGGGCAAGGGTCCCCATAGTAAAGCTTATGGATCCAGTCACTGGAATTTCTTGTGACATATGCATAAACAATCTTTTGGCTGTTGTAAATACAAAGCTTCTTCAAGATTATGCTCAGATAGATGTGAGATTGCGGCAGTTGGCTTTCATCATTAAACACTGGGCCAAATCAAGAGGAGTGAATGAAACTTATCAAGGAACCCTCTCTAGCTATGCGTAAGTTATCTCTTACTACTATACGCTCATTTCCAAATTCAGCAAATAAATATTCGACTGTCAGATGCCAGTGTTGGCTGTCAATACATTTGCTTGTGAACATAAACAAAAGCAGCAGAGTCTAATGTTTGCTAATTTTGGTAGAACTGCACCCTAAAGCAAGTAGGTTAGATTTGCAATCAGCTATCCTTTATGAAATCACAGTGTTAAAGGCCTCTGAGTTGTATATTTCCATTTTTTGTGCTTATGAACCTTTATTGGAATATTCGCTTCTGGTCTTCTTTCAGGTATGTTTTGATGTGCATTCATTTCTTACAGCAACGTAGACCTCCTATACTTCCATGTTTACAGGTATTTATTCTTTCTTTGCTCCTTTAATTCACAGCATGAAGGTATATGTTTGATTGAATGAAGATTTTGGATGTGGGATGTGCCTATTGGATACTTGATGTAAAATTTCTGAATGTAAATAGATTTGCAGAAAATTTTTGATGTGTTTCAATCCACTTGTATTGCTTTAGAATGGAAAAGGAATATATAAAGAATGGAACAATGTGATGAGATTGCAGAAATTAAATATTTCAATTGTGTCAAAAAGTTTATGAATCCTGTAAATTGAATCTTTGTATTGATGAAATTGTCTCATTCAAGCAAATGAAATTTCTGTCAATAAATGACTTGTGAAATTAATGCTTTTACTGTACAAGTGCATTGTTTTGTCTATTTTGAGTTTTTCAGCTGTAAACCATACTAGCATTTTTTATATATATTAATCATGTCATTAAATTTCTTAGGTTCTTTTTGGCTTCTATACGATATATATATATATATATTTTGGCTTCACATTACTAAAAAGTTGATGTATGTGAGACATGTCTTATTTTGTATTTGCGCTCAGACTTTGCTTTGCATTTCCTCGTATATCTTTACACCATTGGTTGTTTAATGTTATACTTGCTGAATTCTCGTTCAGGGAATGGAGAAAACATACTCTGTGACTGTGGATGATATTGAATGTGCTTACTTTGATCAAGTTGAAAAACTTCGTGATTTTGGATCCCATAACAAGGAAACTATTGCTCAACTTGTGTGGGCATTTTTCAGTTATTGGGCCTATGGACATGATTATGCCAGCAATGTGATATCCGTACGCACAGGAAGTATAATAAGGTAAGTTATATTACTTAAATTTCACTATTTTCTGATATGCATTCATGTTTGTGCATATGCATCTCTGTCTCACTATTTTATTTAACTTTTTTAGCTAAGAAACTGATTTGGAATCTGTGTGGAAGTATTAAAAATATTTAACAAAGCATTTTATTTTAGGTAAATTGACATGTTATTTTGTCCTTGGTTTTAGGACAATTCCTATAGTCCCTATCAATTTATCTGTAGTTACTGAGATGGGATGCTGAACTGAATTTGATATTGGATCTATCCACTGTCTGAGTTATTGATCCTGTTAAATCTTCCTAATAAAATTGAACTCTTCAATATTCTTCCCATATGTAGGATTTAGCTTTTCTTTTTATATGATTGAAAATTTCATTTGGTGTACACGTATTGGTCATTAATTGTTGTTTACTTAGATTTGTCTTTTAAAATATTATCACTGGGGTTCTGTTCACACCTCACGCTTTGAAGCTGGTAAATGACTTATTTAGGTAGAAGATATGAGCTCAATTTTTACTCAAGCAAATGACCTATGTTTCTTGAATTTGACATACAATGGATTGAGTTGGTATTGATGAGACGTTGTAATGTCATTTGATCTTTATCATGATTACCAAATTCAGCAAGGAAGTTGGTACTCGCATTGTCCCTAAACATTCTGCGGTGTTACTTTCTATAAAGAATGGTTGCATGAATGAGCATTCTGTCTTGTTAATAATTGCTAGCAGTGGCTCTATTTTCCTTTAAACATTGAGACATTGGACATGTGTATACCGTGGCATCATTGCTGACTATGGTTTATGACTAATGGATAAGGTATTGAATTGCAAGTTATGGCAGCATTTGCGATTAACAAGTCATCTTTCATGCAATTTACCAACTGTTCCTGATTGTGTTTTTCGTACAGCAAACTAGAAAAAGACTGGACGAGAAGGGTTGGGAATGATCGTCATTTGATATGCATAGAGGATCCCTTTGAGATCACTCACGACCTAGGTCGAGTTGTGGATAAGTACAGCATAAAAGTTTTGAGGGAGGAGTTTGAGCGTGCTGCTGAGATCATGCAGTGCAATCTGAATGCTTGTGCGACACTCTTTGAACCCTATGTTCCAAATTGACTTACCCAGCAGTAGTTTGTGCATGTGAAGATGTAATTATAGTTAAGAGATTATTCAACATTTTGAGCCTGCTCTGTTATTTTGTCTTCCTACTTGTGTTCAAAGTACGTATTTAATGCTTCATAGTAATATTTATTAGTCTTTGGTGTGAAGAAGAACTATTTAATAAATCTTTTCTTAATGCTATTTTTTGGCTTCCAATTTTTTTTTTTTTTTTAACTCATTTAAAAAAGTTGTTACAATAATCAATCTGAATGCTTTCAAGAATCCTTGCTCGGATCTATATATCAAACATATAATCAGCGCATATATCAAGTATTTTCTTGTTTTCTTTTAAAAGAACAGTATTTTCTTGTGCTTCTTGCATGTAGGAATTTTAGTATGTTGATTAAGTTTCGAAGTTCTTTAATAAAACTCTGTGATATTAAATTCTAATAAAAAATATGAATAAATTTTATTAAAAGGTAGTGTTGAACAAACATTTTTTTGTCTTTCAAAGTTGAAGAGGAAGCTAAAAGTGTTGAACAATATAATTAATAGTGTAGTACTATGTCTTAGAATTAGTGTTTGCATAAAATAAAAATAAAAGTAGAAATAAAATTAGTACTTATAATTTAATTCTTCAGAGTATTAGTTGATAATATTTTTTGATTTCTAAAAGGTCTAAAACATGATTGGATATAATTTTTTTGAGCACAATTATTAATTAAACAAGTATTTAATCTATTTTTAAAAAATAATTAGGAAAATAGGAAACAGCAATTACGCCATACAGCCCCATATTTGTTTACAAAAAGTATTTTGATTTATATTTGTTTTTATTTCACAAATATATTATTACTATTTCATTTTTATCTTTTGATGTCTACGGAAGATTTGAACAGATTTCATGATAGTTAAAAGCTGGATTACATTTTTTTCTGCTGATGCTTGTTTCTATTTTCAACGAATCAATAAGAACAAATAATTTCATTTATGAAAATGTATGTTAAGAAGAACCAGACCTGGAATTGGGTTGATCATCTCCTTCTCCATCTCCCCCTGTTGTCGACATCGTCTTTCTTTTGTGGCTTCAGAACATACTAGTGACGGAAAGTCAGAAAGAAAATCAATCTCACACACACAGTTGTTCTTTGCAAGACCAATTGCTTTTCAGATTGTATGGAGAACAATTTTCAATTAAAAAAAAATATATTCCAATTGTTGAAATCATACGAATCAAAACAATTCTTTACAACAAATGCTCATTCAGTCAAGGGAATGCTCTATGACCATGCTACCATGATGATGGAAGATACTCTCCACATACTTCTGAGACTTTTGGCTCAAGGAGGAAAAAACCACCCGTTCAATATCCTTTCTATTTGGACGTCTGTGAACTTGCAGCTAAGATCGATGTCCTTACTCATAATTTGTTGTGAATTGACTAATGAAAACATGACATGATTAATAAGCAAGTCCTGAGTGCATCGGTGAATAAAGGAATCATTGTTTATGTAAGACGTGGTGCTACTATTGATGACAAGGAAATGGTAAGGCATTTATGGCAAGGAGAGACTGCAGGTGCTGGTTTGGATGTGTTTGAGAATGAGCCTGAGGTTCCTAGACAAGTCTTTCCCTTGGACAACGTTGTGCTGTCACCACACACAGCAGCATTTACACCGTAATCTTCGACTGACGTGTGTTTCAATAGACAATTTGGAAAGGTTCCTTTTCAGACAAAACCTTGCTTTCTCCTGTTATCCAGGATTGAGTTTGTTTACTTCTCATAAGAATAAGACGAGTTGCATAAAGAAGGATGTTTATTGATGTTTATTGCAAGAAACATCCAACACAACACCATTAGGCAAGGATGATTGCATAAAGGAAGCATTGCTTGCATCCATGTAGATTTTACATACTAGTGGCTACAGAAAGTATTTGTGGACAAGCCGGCAGCTTTTCACACTCCACTTTTGGTAAAAATTTTGTTACCTGGGATGAATGTAGATATTCACAGAGGAAAAGAAGAATTGCTACCTTAGCTTCAAATTTAGATATCGTCTTGGACATGGCTATTTTGATCAACCATTCTCATCAACCACATCAACGGATATGATCATGAATGGTCAGATTGTATTATAATAACCTTTTTATCAGTTGTGAGAAATCAGCCAATGAGAGAATTCAAACAAGAGCTTGATAAATTGTCATTTCCTCCAAGGGATGGATCATGAAGTAGAGAATGGAGAAAACATACTCTTGTCACCGTGAATCCAGGATGATATTCTATTAGCTTTCTTTGATCAAATTGAAGAAACTTGTGTGATTTGGATCCCATAAGATGGAATCTATCGCTCAAAGCCTGTAGATGGGCTTGATTAATGCAGTTCCGTTGTATCTGTTTGCACAGATACAAGAAGTGTAATAAAGCCTAAAGCTTAGTTATACAATCCGGTATGCTTTGTAAGAATTCTCTCTCTTTTTACTAAAAAAATGAACATATTGAAATAGAATCAGAAGAGAGCACACTAGAATCAGTATAATTTACCAATTATAGAATGGATAATAGGTTATTATTTAAAATTTCGTGCTCTCTTTTCACTCCACTTTCCCTTCCCAAACTCGCATCACATCATTTATACTGATATTGATGCCGGCTCATCAACAAAATCAATCCCAAAACCGTCCACAAGTTCTACTTCTGAGAGGCTTCGCAGTATTCGGAGAGCAATCCTTTACCACTAACAAATTCCAGTTCTTGAAATCATACGAGTCAACTCTTACTCTACAACAGTTTTTGTCGACTCATGCACAGAATGTCAATGCCATCTTCGCCTGTGCAGGCGCACCAATCACGGAGATCCTCTTTCTTCTCCTTCGGGTGCGGCTGGTCCTAACCGCAAGCGTCGGACTCGACCATATAGATGTGGCTGTTGCCAACGGTGCAACATTTTCCCAGAAAATGCGGCAGATATGGCAGTGCGGATGCTCATTGATGTACTCAGAAAGATTACTGTTGCAAATCGATCTATAAGACAACAGCTTTGGCCTACCAATGGAGAATATCCTCTTGGTTCGAATGCAATCAATTTTACTTCATTCACGGTTAACGTTGCTATCTTTTGTTGATGAAATTTAAGGGATTCGATTTCATCTGACAGTGCGACATAGGGAAGATTAGTTATATTTTTTTGGAACAATAATTTTCTCATAATTTATACAATAGATTTAATTCTTAGATATAAAAGACAGGTTCTAAAATTGTACCTAGGTGGGTTTCGGCGGACCGTCCGCTTTTTATTGCTATATTTGTAGCCATGAAACAAGTAGAATTGTCATGCATTAATATCTTGTGAGAAGAGTGAATTGATTTATTGTAATATAAATCTGACATGACCCCAAAGGGCGAACAACATTGAGGGCCACCTCTTTTGATTTGTGCAGTTTAGATTTTGTTATTTTCTGGTCACCGAGCTTTTGACATGGATTTCCAAGGTCCTAACCATGCCTCTCCTTGGTCTCAGTAAGGTTAATATCGACTTCATTTTCCAGCTGCCAATGAGGGGGAATAATTTGTTAATTCAGTACATGTTTTGTGGCAAAAGTCCTATGTTTGATTTGGATAATGGATCAAAAACTCAAAAAGGAATAATTTAGGTGAATTAGCTTGCATTCTCGTAGTGTGAATTGCTCCAAAATAGCATAGAGAAGAAGCTGATAGTGTCATTGCTCTTATAATTTTAAGCATTGATCATGCAAACATTCGTTAAAAACTGAAACCTTAGTCCCATCCTTCACTAAACCCAATTCTAAGTAGCTTTGATCATTTCAGCATATCATAGGATATACGTTACAGAAAGGGTTCATTTTAGTTTTTGGTGTTTGACAATTATAGTTAGGTGCAAAAATGTTGGTTTGGGGAGCATTGGATCCAAAGTTGCTAAATGGCTAGAGGCCTTTGGCTGTTCCATTGCATACAACTCAAGGAAGAAAAAGACATTGTTTCCATACTCTTTCTACTCGGATGTCTGTGAACTCACAGCTAACAGTGATGTCCTTGTCATATGCTGTGCATTAACTCATCAAACACATCACATGATTAATAAGCAGGTGCTGTTGGCACTGGGGAAAAAAGGAGTCATTATTAATATAGGACGAGGGGCTATTATTAACAAGAAAGAAATGGTAAAGTGTTTGTTGCAAGGAGAGATTGGAGGTGCTGGTTTGGATGTATTTGAAAATGAACGTGATGTTCCTAGAGAACTCTTGCAATGGATAATGTTGGGCTGTTGGCACATAAGTCCGTCCGTCCATACATCTAAATTTTACAAGAACGTGAACTTGCAATAAGAAATTGGAAGCTTTCTTGTCAAATAAGCCATTACTTTCTCCTGTCAAGGATGATTGAATCGGTGTTGCTGGTTCTGTCTTATATATTAAAGCATCTGCTGTATGAGCTCAAGGCCTGTAACTGGTTGTTATTATCTGGCAGAAAGTACGAGTTTCAACTGGCTTTGTTATTGGTCAAGTTTGTTTATCATTTTTTCATACAACAAGACTGGAGACTGTCCGAGAACTGCTGTATGATCATCAACAGGCTGTTTTCAGGGTTTACAGCATTGCTTACAGTGCTTAATAGATTATGCAGGTACTCAAAATTTAAGGTGCAGACTTTATAGATTATGCAGATACTCAAATCTCTTAATAGAACACAGATGGTGTATCTCTAGAAATAGGACTTTCTTGTTTGTTGTCGACAAATGATAAAATTTGGCCAAGAATTCTAATACTATATGTACCAAGATATCCTCTCCACATCAATTAAGGAAGTGGAGAATGAATTGACACATTCATTCTTGTTCTTTTTATGTTCCCTTATCAGTGTCTACAAGAATCTTCAACTGTCAGGAATTCTCAGAAAATAGAATGGACGAAATTTGTTTGTATATATTTTTCCTTTTGCAAGAATTTGAATGTGCATAAATGTGGATGGCGACTTTTGGTTGAAGCGCATATCAGAGGACATATATAGCCATTATTATATAGCTTTGCGGTAATGCAGTCTTCTGGTTTCATGGACATAGCTGACCATCAATTCATTGGCTTCCCTTAGGTTGATCAGATACTTCTTTTTCGGTGATATTATGATGTAGCCAATAACCATTGTTATATAGCTTTGCTGTAATGCAGTCTACTGATTTCATGGGCATAGTTGACCATAAATACATTGGCTTCCCATAGGTTGATCAGATACTTCTTTCTCGGTGATCTTATGATGTAGCCAATTAAATTTGAATACCTGCTGATGAGAGAACGAATCAAAATTCCAACAGAAAAGATAAAAGGTTCATTTTGCAATGGGACAATTGTCATCTCAATATATCGTCACATGCCTACGAAAATATTGGAATAGGAAATCGACTCTTAATAATTATTGTTAATGAAGCAAAGCAAATAGCAACTGGGACAAAGATTCTCTTAATCTCTTCTTCAAGAACTTCTTTCTCCCAAATTACCAAAGCATTGATGACGGCAATTCGCCAAGAAAATCAATCCCATGCCAAGAACCTCCCTCAAGCGTTACTCCTCAGAAAACCAGTAGTTTTCGACGCGCTTGGAGAACAACTCTTCACCTCAAACAAATTCCAATACTTGAAAGCAGAGGAGTCAACTCTTCCTCGAATACTTGACAACAAACGCACAATCAGTCCAAGGCATCTTCTCCAGTGCCGGTGCTCCTGTTACTGCCAAGATCGTCCGGCTACTTCGTGAGGTGAAGGTGCTGGTTCCTACAAGCGCTGGACTTAACCATATGGATATTGGAGAGTGCTACCGCCTCGGTGGTGTTTTTCACCAATGCTGGTACCGTTTTCTCAAAAGATGTAGCTGATTTCGCCGTGGGTTTGCTTATTGACGTTTTCAGACAAATTTCTGCTGCCAATCGGTTTATCAGACAAGGGTTTTGGCCTATCAACGGAGAATATCCTCTGGGTTCTATGGTAACTCAATTCTTCTTCATTCCTTTTCTCTAATCGATGGTTTCTTCTTTTATTAAATCGAAAATGTTTGATTCTAGAAGACAAAATATTGGCACTTGCTCGTGCTACATTAGAGGTAGCTTCTGTGTTGTAGTATGAATTGAATTTTATGCTTAATTCATAGCCACCGATTGCCAGAGACGGCGGAGATTTTTTGAAGAATGTCTTTCCTCTGATGTGAGTAGGCCTAATATCAGTTTCCTTTTTCTAATGGATAAGGAGGTGGAACATTAACAGCCGTAGAAATGTCTAGTACATGATCAGATCTATATTTCACTTCGATATCTTTTGGATACCGATAAATTTAGGCCAGTGAGAGCTTCCATTCAGATGACATGAAAAGATAATTGAAAGTTATGCTACAAATTGGCATAAGTAAACAAGAGTTAGATTTCATGTTTATTGCTGTTTTATATCTTTTATAACTAAATTTTAGAATGTAAAAAATCCACTTGATGCTTAGATATGTACTCGTTGTTTTTCCTTTTGGTAATTTTAGTGGGGTGCCAAACGAGTTGGAATTGTTATGTGGGTGGCATTGGGCCCGAAGTTGCCAAAAGGCCTGCGTTTCATGTGACTCAAGGAAGAAAAAGCCTTCTGTTACGTATCCTTTCTACTTGTCTGTGAACTTGAAGCTCAAAGTGATGCCCCTCATAATTTGCTGCAGATTAACTCATGAACTCATCACAAGATCAATAAGCAAGTCCTAAGTGCATTAGCGAAGAAAGGAGTCATTGTTAATGTAGAAAGTGGCCCTATTATCGAGGGTAAAGAAATGGGAAGGTGTTTGTTGCAAGGAGAGATTGCAGGTGCTGGTTTGGATGTGTTTGAGAATGAACCTGCCGTTCCTAAAGAACTCGTTGCCTTTGACAATGTCGTGCTGTATGTCCACCTGAATCTCTTAAGGTGTGAATTTGTGATGGCAAATTTTGGAAGCTTTTTCTTCAAACCAACCCTTGCTTTCTCCTGTGTCGCATGATTGAATTTTTTTACTTTGCTGTAATTTTCTACCTTATTTCTGGAAGCCTTATTATGTAATGTTCCACTCCCGCTGTTTTAGTCATTCTCTGGCAGAAAGTGAAATTGTCATTGAATTTGAACAGGTTAATTCGTGTTCCTGAACTAATGCAATATTCATTTACAAGATTTGCATTCCTGTCTTGAAATGTAGATATAATGTTAGACATGGTTAATTTGAACCATTCTCATCAACCACATCCACATGGGATATGATCATATGAAATGAATGATCAGATTGTAGAATAGCAATCTTACTATCTATGGATAAGTGTACATCTGAAACTTACCAGATGAACTAATTCCACATGGGTCCAGCTCCTCCTGTTCGTTAGTATTCTCCGATAAATGACAACAATCAAATCAACCACTGGATCCAAAATATGAACACTCTGAATCACCACGGCTATTGCTGATAATCTACCCCAAGATTTGCCACAAGTACTACTTTTGATAGCTCCGCCAGCCTTTACATTATTTGGAGATCAATTCTTTTATTCCAACAAATTCAAATTCCTGAAAGCATACTAGTCGTGACTCCCACTTGACCGTTTCTTGAAAATTCATGCAGGCTCCGTTCAAGCTATTCTAACCTCCGGTGGGGCTCTAGTAACTGCTGAAATACTGTGTCGGCTGCCACTTGTGCATCTGTTTGTCACCACCCACGCTGGCCTGACCACATCGACCTGGCGGAGTGCCGCAGACGTGGAATCGCTGTAACTGATGCGGAAAATGTCTTCTCTGAGGATGCTGCCGATCTTACGTAGGGTTGTTGATTGATGTGTTGAGGAAAACCTCTGCCGCAGATCATGTGAGAGCTTTGGGTCACCAAAGGAGACTATCCTCTCGGTTCCAAGGTTAACATCCGAAAGAAAAGAAATTGATAAGTATTTGATTGTTTATTGATATGTGGTACGGCTAAATCTGCTGATAAAATTTGATTTTGCAATTTCAGCTGGGAGGTAAGAGAGTTGGGATTGTTGGATTGGGAAAGATTGGCTTAGAAGTTCTAAAAGATTGGAGAATTTTGGCTGTTTTATCTCCTACAACTCGAGAGACAGAAAACCCTCCGTTTCATATCCTTTCTATTTGAATGTATGCCAATTAGCAGAAAACAGTGAAGCCCTTATCATTTGCTGTGCATTAACTGAAAAAAACACACCATCTGATTAATGGAGAAGTCTTGTCAGCATTAGGAAAGGATGGAGTGATTGTTAATGTTGCACGTGGTAGTATCATTGATAAGCAAGAACTGGTGCGATGTTTGGTTCATGGAGAAATGAGAGGTGCTGGTTTGGATGTGTCTGAAAATGAGCCTAATGTTCATAAAAAGAGCACTTCAGATTAGATAATGTTGTTCTATCCCTGCATAGTGCCGGATTTACCCTGGAGTCTTTCAACTATCTAAGCCGACTTGTGGTGGGGAACTTGGAAGCCTTATTCTCAAATAAGCCCTTGCTTTCTGCAGTTGCAGTTGCAGTTGATTGAATGGATTTGCTTTGTTTTCTGTGACAAGCACTCGTAAAATTATGTATGAAGCCTATGAACCGACAACTGATAAAAAAGGATGCTTCTTGTTAGGTATTGTGCGAAGTATTTGAAATACGGAAAAGAAATACCATTCGTTTCATTTTATATTATATAAATGCAATGTCATTGATGTTAATTGCTGTTCACCATATCATTGTAACTATTTATATTTATGAAAAAATTTTATATGTGACGGATATGCCATATTATTCATATTAGATAAATTTTAATCATATATATGTTTATTTTGAAATTTATTAATTTTATATCACTTATTTTTATTAAATAATCTAAAAAAAATTCTCCTAAGTTATTTTAATATTTTATGCAACCTTGAAATCAACTATGTCGGATTCAGCAGCGGATTATTTCGGGACTCGAAGGACTGAAAAAACGCGTTTTTTATGAAAGACGAAAAAAACGTATTACTTAAGCAGAAACAATGTCACTGTGTAACGATGCCGTTTCAACCCGGCATGAAGATTTTTTATTTTTGTTTTTCCGTTGCTTCAGTTCCCAGATCCCCAACTTCCAGAAACCAAATCAAAATGGAAGCTCGTAATAACGAGTTCGATGACCTACCAAAAGTACTCCTGCTAAAACCACCGCCGGACTACAAACTGTTCGCTGATGAATGCTTTCCGTCAAACAAATTCCAGTTCTTGAAAGCTTGGGAGTCAACGCTTCCTCTTGACCAATTCTTGAAAACACATGCACAGTCGGTTCAAGCAATTCTCTCATCCGGTGGAGCCCCGGTCACAGCAGAGACTATACGGCTGATGCCAGCACTTCGGATGGTAATGACCACTAGTGCTGGACTCGACCACATCGATATGGACGAGTGCCGACGCCGCGGAATCTCTATAGCAAATGCCGGAACCGTTTTTTCCGAAGATGTCGCGGATTTGGCCGTGGGGTTGCTGATTGATGTGCTCAGGAATATCTCTGCGTCTGATTGCTATGTTAGACAAGGGTGTTGGGCCAGTACAGGGGACTATCCTCTTGGTTGCAAGGTTGTCTCCCATTGCTTCACTTTCTTGGTTTATATTTGTTCAATGGTTCTACGAGTTATATCAAATAATTTCTAAAATCAAGAATATTTAGCCATTTTTTGAAACTGTTCTATTAGTATATACTCTTAAGAATAATTTGATCATTTTTATAAAATCTCTTGTTTTGACTCTGTAAGAAACCCTATTAAAACCATGAACGGAGCTTGCCTAGTTTATGACTAAGACTGATTCTCTGACACCCGCGGCGTTTGTTCAGAGATTGGCTCAATTTGGCATCAATTAAGTAAAGGAGTTCCTTGGAAGTTGAAGAATCCATTTGTGTTAATTAATATGGACATCACGAAAAGAAATGCGTGGCAAATTATCCGCTTTCATATTGATGCTGTATTAAATTATAAATTTTAATTGCTAAAGCCACTTTCTTTCTTTCTCCTTTTTTAGCTCAAAGAAAATGAGGTATAAGAATGAACATCAATGTTATCTAGAAGTTGTGACAAGTAGCTGCTCTTACAAGTAGAATTCCTTCTAAGTGATGCTGTGATTGTTCAAATTCATCAAATTGTAATCAAGTTACAAAATGTTTGCATTTCTTGATAATGTATAGTTGTTTAATTTCAGCTGGGAGGTAAGCGAGTTGGGATTGTTGGATTGGGAAGCATTGGCTCATTAGTTGCTAAAAGACTGGAGGCTTTTGGATGCAGCATATCATACAACTCAAGGAGGAAAAGACCATCTTTCTCATTCCCTTTCTATTCAAATGTATGTGAACTTGCAGAGAATAGTGATATCCTCATAATTTGCTGTGGATTGAATGATGAAACCCACCACATGGTTAATAAGGAAGTTTTATCTGCACTGGGGAAGGAAGGAGTCATTATTAATATTGGACGTGGGGCTATTATTGATGAGAAGGAACTAGTTCGGTGCTTGGTGCAAGGAAAGATAAAAGGTGCTGGATTGGATGTGTTTGAGAAGGAGCCTGGCGTTCCCAAAGAGTTTTTTGCATTGGATAATGTTGTTCTATCGCCACATTCTGCCGTTTTCACGTGGGAAACTTTCAAGGATCGTCAAAAACTTGTGGTGGAAAACTTGGAAGCTTTTTTCTCAAATAAACCATTATTGACTGAAGTTAAGAATGATTGAATGCGTCATGTGGATGTTATTTTCTATCACATTTTGCAAGGCATCTTATGTGTGCTCCTTTTCCTTTTGGAAGTGAGGTCTCTCACCCAACAAACTCTGGTCATAAGCATTTTAATTGGAACAGTGAACCTGATTGATTTCCGTCCTTTGTGTAGAAGAATCATATTCAGTGACTTCCCTGCTAAACTAACTTGTGTTTCATCTAATAGGTAGAGCGTGACGTCTATGACTCATTAGTTGTAGTTATAAGCCTATTTTGCATCCCTTCTCTATATTTACACTTGTTATTTCTCTGTGATATATAGAGATGATAATTTCAGTAATGACACTATTATTCAACACGAATTAAACGATAATAATTATATTTGTATTAAAAAAAACTGAAAAATAATAAACGAATCGTATTTGTGTCAATTATTTCTTAAATGAATTGTGTTTCTATTTGATATCATCAATTCGCTAATTCATTTAAAACATGATTAGCTAAATAAATTGTCTCTGTTGAATTTGTGTCTTACTTTCTGTATTCTTCCTTTTCAAATGCATAGTTCATGGCAATTCAATGAATTCACAAGAACCTGACGTCTCCCCAATTCTTAGCGGAGAATGAGCCGCACTGACCACAAATTCCTTTCACTAATATAGAACGATATGCTGTTTGGTTTGTAATTTCACTGCACACAACTAACTTCACGATCGTATGCAGAATATCTATAAGATGGTGTTGCCCGACTAAATCTCTGCCTGTGACACAGTGATGGTGTCTTCTTAAGGCAAAGAAAAATTAAGTAATAAAAGTTGCTAGGTTTTTGGGAAGAGAAACACTGATCAGGCTCTTAGGATTTGTAGTTGCAAACCAGCTTGTGTTTAATTCTATAAACAGTGTTTTTAAACACGTGGTCTAATTTAATAGTTACATAATATTGATTTGAGTTTGCAGTTGGGAGGAAAGCGAGTTGGAATTGTTGGACTAGGAAACATTGGCTTACAAGTTGCTAAAAGACGGGAAGCGTTTGGCTGCTTGTTGTATACAATTCAAGGAAAAGCCAGTATCTTATACCTTCTATTCTAATGTTTGTTAACTTGCAGCTAACAGCGATGCCTTCATCAATTGTTGTGCACTAAGGAGTGAAACGCGCCACATGATTAACAGAGAAGTATTGTTGACAGTGGGAAAGCAAGCGTAATTGTTAACGTAGGACGCGGAGCAATTACTGACGAGAAGGAAATGGTGCAGTGTTTATTGAAAGGAGAGATTGCAGTTGCTGGTTTGGATGTGCTTGAGAATGAGCCTAATGTTCCTAATGAGTTATTTGAATTGGATAATACTGTGCTTTTCTCACCACATAATCTTTCTTAGACTTGTGTGAACTTGTGGTGGGGAATTTGTAAACTTTCTTCTCAAATAAGCCGCTTCTTTCTCCAGTCCCGGAAGAATGTTCTCATTTACAGGTTTACTACTACATTATATTTTGAAGCAATTATACTTATTAGGCTCTGTTTCCACTGTAGTTGTTTGCAAAAAACTGCATGTTTTATTGGTTCTGTTGTTAGGCACAAGCTAGTTATACTCCAATCTCTCCCTTGGGGTTATGTCATAAAAGAAATGAAGCCGTATGCTTCATACAGGCCAGTAATTAAGATTAAGCAAATGATAGCTGCAAACATTTGATAGCTTCATATTGTTTTTGTTCTCAGTGGAGAATCGGGGATTGACTCTTTGGAATCTATGTTCTTTATAGGTAAGAACAATATAGTAATTATTGTTATAATTAAAAATTTTAGCATTAAGGATGACGAGAAAAAACCAATTGCTAAATGATATTAATTGGTAAAATCACTTCGGTAATGTCTGTATTTGTTATTTTCGATAGAATATTCATCCATGAATCTTGAGCCCAACAGCACAATTCCCGCTGAGAATGGCCTTTAAAATAAGAAAAGTTCCTATTTCTATTTGCACCTACAAAAACAATTTACTGATTTGCCCGATGGATCAAACATAGTAGTGATGTTGAGACATTTACCATTCAGTGGATCCAACAAATACCAGTTCTTTTTTGTGGAGAATTTGTCTCTTCCATATTATTGTTATTATTTAAAAGGACAGAATAAAAAGACAGAAGCAACCGTTTAACAGTAATAGATATATAACTATTTATTATGTTAACTGGTGTTAGAAATAAAGAGTGTATAACCGTATTTGTTGTTATGAATAGGAAAGCAATATAATATATACCGAATTAAATATTCTATAAATTTATCTGGAATTGTGGATGGCGATTAGAGGAAGTAAACAGACGGTTTTTATTTATTTAATTGAACAATGTTGATGTTGATTTTTGTTGTTTCCTTCATTTTAACTAGGTTTATCATTGTCTTTATCTTCATTCTCAATTAACCAATCATTTATTTATATTTAATAACCGATCTTATTTTAATATTTTTTTGACAGCATCTCTGTGTGGACAGAATAGAATCACGAATCCTTATCCTTTAATCCCTTGGGAAATATTAAAAGAATAAGAATAACATTATAAATAATTTTTTTTTTTTTTTTTACATATATTTTAGTTTACAAATAAATATTACACAATAATATTAATTGTATTGTAGTTTACATTATTATTTGTATATTAATTATATAAATTAGCATTATCATACTATAAAAATTTATATCTCTAACATTAATCTTGTTAAAAATAAAACAATCAGTATTATTCGAAGAAATTGAAAACATTTTTCACGTAGAAGCGGGATGAAAGGCGTTAGCCTTTCAAACGAACCAAAAAAATTATATATATCAAAGGTGTTGCATAACCCAGCGATGATTTGGTGTGTTCACTGTATTGTATATTTTATTTTATTTTATTTTATTCTTTTGTGGTAATTTACAAGATTATAACTCTTTTATTGTAATTTATATAATTCTTAGTTTATGAAAAACAATAAAAGAAATATTAAAACGAAGAATTCATAATAGAAGACTGTTGAAAAAATATCACATTCACACACCAACTAAATTTCAGAACACAGACATTGGAAACGAATGGCTGGCTATATTTGCCCGTCCCTTGACATTATTAATTCATTATGAAAGCTGTCAACACAACGAACAATTCAATGCTTTTCACCACTAAATACTAAATAACCATCTCTAGAGAGCAACATTCACAGCCGAGTGCCATGCGATGTGATGCATTGCAAATAGCCATTCCCTGAAAGTTAAATGTGATCCACCAAAAGCAATACATGTAGCTTACATAATTGAATTATGGGAAAATACTAAAACCTCTCATTCTTGAAGTGCCTCGACAAAAATGTATACACTCTGCGTATTATAAACTGAACCAAAATATTTTACTCCAATCAAACCAAAAATTAAGTTAAGAACATTTTTACCTGGCAGAATATCAGAAGACCAACCCAAAATCAGAACCTCTTCAAGTGACAGGCACTAGAAAACTGAATACTAGCAATAATAATCAAGATAGCTTCTGCCACTGCCAGGTCGTCAAACATTCAAGCAATCGGCAGTCCTCTAATATTATTTGCATATTATAACTCATTAATTTAATAAATAAATAAAATTAATGGCAAAATTTTTTAAATATATTGCTTGATTTTCTACTATAAATTTCTTGAAAAAATATTCAAATAATATCAAAATTTTCATTTTCTTGGCTATAATACTTTGCGGGTCCTTTGATGTTTGAAGTGTTTCGGCTTAGGGGTTTTGCTAATAGTGTCTGCCTACTACTTCTTCATAGTATGCATGCTTTCTTAGAAACACCATCATTTCAATTTTCAGCACCATCACTTGCATGTATAGAAGGAGAAGAGATATCACCATCACTTGCTTACACACCTTACATCCAAAATTTGCAGGCTGCCATCCTCCCATCACCAATTGCCGATCCGCCGTCAAAATAAAAAGCTTGACTGTTCAAAATCTCTAAAAAGTCAAGCCCGCTGCGATTATTTCGTAGCTGTCAGTCGTGCTTTGAGCCGCAACGACTTTTAATCAACTCTCCAGTCGTCGATCTACAGATTATCACTGTAAATTTAGTAAGAGAGAGTTTCAAATTTTATTTTGGTGGTATTCGAAGAGGAGTTCTCGAAAAGAAAACAATGAATGGTGTTTTGAGTAAATATAAGTCATGTGTAACATTCAAAATACTATCATATTGTGATTTTAAACTTAATCATAATTTTTGCTAAATATAATAATTAATAGTATTGCTGAACAGTGTCTTTAGAACACTGATTAAAAATTTTATATTTACTATTTATAGTAATTTTTTGTATTTAATATAATAATAAAAAATGTTTATAAATTAAAGATTATAATTTGTTAAATATAATAATCTTAACAAGTATTTTAAAGATACTGTTTAGCAAAATCCTAAAATTAATTGAAACATATGTGAATAATTTAAAATAAAAATTAAAATAGTTAACAAAAATTTTAAAACAAAATTAGTTTAACAATACATCAATGTATTATAAGCAGTTTAAATTTAAAAACCAAAGAAATCAAATATCATGTAGCTTGAAAAAAAACTATAATTTTTAAGATGACGGGACTATATATACTGCACAGTGCACACTCATGTGATGTAGTATTAATTATATCAGGCAAGATTACGATGCATACGGATGTATAATATCTCTTCTTCTTCTTCTTCTTTTTTTTTTTAATGTATAATATTTTAATTAATTTTTAACTTTTTTATTTTAATTATTAACTTTGCATTGCATTTAAATAAAGTAAGAAAATTATAATTGAAGAGTTAAAGTGAAAGAGTTTTTTGTTTGTTTTTCAAAATTTTATAACGAATATTTGAAAAAAAATAAAATATATACATCATTTATTCAATTGCACCATAGGATAAGGCAATATAATATTGATAGGAGGGTCGGGTAAATTAAGGTCATCATCGTCAATGAAAATTTATATGAAACGACAATTAATTGAGCCAATTGAAATGTGATGTATGAAATCCAAACGACAAACCAAGCGTGGTTGAGATTTTGGGACCATACTAAAACCTTATAACCTAAATTCTTGGTCATCATTCAACGTTGCACCAAACTCATATCTACCAAGATCAATGGCTAGCAAAAAGAATACTTTCACCGTGGGTTTGGGAGGACTAAATTTCTCCACTTAGAGGTAGAGATAGGTAATGTAATTTACATTAAGATACTCATTCTCAAGCAAATATTATATTGCAATCTGTACTTTGTTTAATTAACAAAAGGCACTGTATAACATTTGCTTAAGAATGAATCTCTCTATTGCAATCTATCTTTTGTTAAATCTCTCTCTCTCTCTCGCCCCCGACCCCCACACCCTCTTAAAATCTTGAAGTCCCCATTAAACACAAGTATATAGAACCCTTTATTTACTGTATACTTGATTTATTTATCTCTTTTCCAACTTGCTATAATTGTTTAACCATTTTTCTCTCTGTGTTTATTTGCAGTTATTAAAGCTAAAAGTCACTAGGCCCTTCCTCTATTCTTGAAAAGAGACCAATGAGAATCGGAGAATCGACTCTCTATATGCCCTTTGGACTGAACAATAGCATAGCCTTTGAATGCTTTCAATATCTATTTATAGAAGTATGTAGTTTAAGAAGAAATAGAAAAGTAAAACAGGCAGATGATCACATGGATGCTTAGAAATTATAAAATAATTAACATATATGTTGTATGTGTATACAGTATATTCATGCCCCATGTGATTGAAGATTAAGATGGTAATTAAATGAACCTAACAAATGTAAATCACATTCACATCAGAATCAAGTTAGTGGGGTGGAATTAATTGACAATTGATGGAGCAGAAAAGAGAACCTTTATTCATGTTGATAGGTCCTCCACTCATTTTGAAACAAAAAAAACAATAATAATTAATTTTTATTTGTTATAATTCTTGTTTTTCTAATTTAGTCTTTAAGGACACAAAACTTAATGAAATACAAAAGCCAACAGCGAATCAAGATTCCGATATATTTGTTCACCGATTTCCCCAATGAACGGCCTTGGCTTTCCTTTGTTATTTTATTTAACTCTCTCGTCCTCCATTTTTTACTGTCATTACCCATCAAATCTTTTCTCTCTCTCTCTCTTTCTCTCTCAAAAACAAAAACAATCTTTCAGTTTTCATTAAATATAACATATATACATCCATTTACTCTACAATTACATTATATAAATTATGTCCACAGATTGTTGCAATAATTCTAGCAATATGCCAATGACAACAACAAAGATTAATGAAAATGGGCTGTCTTTAGTTTTTGACGCATCCCAACGTCAATATCAATCCAACATACCTTCCGAGTTCATGTGGCCTGATCATGAAAAACCTTGCCTTGAGCCTCCAGAACTTGTGATTCCTCCTATTGACTTGCGGAGTTTTCTCTCAGGGGATCCTCCTGCTGTCGCGAAAACAACTCAGCTTGTCAATGAAGCATGCAGGAAACATGGGTTCTTTCTAATTGTGAATCATGGTATTGATTCAAAATTTATTAGGAAAGCTTATGAACATATGGATTTTTTCTTTGGCATGCAACTTTCTGAGAAACAAAAGGCTCAGAGAAAGATAGGAGAACATTGTGGATATGCTAGTAGCTTCACTGGGAGGTTCGCTTCCAAGCTTCCATGGAAGGAAACACTTTCTTTAAGATATTGTGATGATAAAGAGAACTACCCAAAAATTGTGCAAGAATATATCTTGAACACAATGGGCGAAGATTTCAGACAATTCGGGTGAGATTTGAGAGCTTAGCACAGTGTATCTTTTTATACCTATGCATGTAACATTCTTTAATTTTGATACAATTTTCTTGTATTTTGAACAGAAACATATACAAATTAATGATTACTAACCAGATAATTAAAATTTATTGCGTAGGGAACTGTACCAAGAGTACTGCGAAGCCATGAGCAATCTCTCCCTAACGATCATGGAACTGTTGGGAACAAGTCTGGAAGTTGGCGGAGAATATTTCCGAGATTTCTTCGAAGGAAATGACTCGATAATGAGATTGAATTACTATCCCCCATGCCAGAAACCAGACTTGGCTCTCGGAACTGGACCTCACTGCGATCCAACCTCCTTAACAATCCTTCATCAAGATCAAGTTGGCGGCCTTCAAGTGTTTGTCGATGAACAATGGCAATTCGTTCGTCCCAACCCAGAAGCCTTCGTTGTAAACATTGGCGACACATTCACGGTAATTGACTTGGGTTAATATACATTTTCATTGAGTTAAACTAATACACCATTTTGAGTTTGAAAAAATAATTAATTAATCCTACTTCATTCTCTTTGCATTCAGGCTCTATCCAATGGCATTTACAAGAGCTGCTTGCACAGAGCAGTGGTAAATAATACAAACGTGAGGAAGTCTCTTGCATTCTTTCTCTGTCCGAAGATAGACAAGATGGTGACACCTCCTTCTAGTCTGGTCGATGCTGAGAATCCAAGGTTGTATCCGGATTTCACGTGGCACAATTTGCTCGAATTTACACAGAAATATTATCGAGCTGACATGGAAACCCTTAATGCCTTCTCTACCTGGCTGCCACAGCAAGTCAATTAAGAAGGTATTAATCTATATATAGATTTATCATATATATAATATGAAATTATAAGTTCTTTCAGATATTATCTTTGTATTTTATCGTGAAGAGAGGATATTATCTAAGACAGTACTGAGGCTTGAGGTTTAAATCAACTTACTGAATATATATTTCGTTTTATATATCTTGTTTAAAAGAATTAATTAAATGTATCAATTAAGAATGGTATCTGTAATGGAACGAAAAGAAAAGACAACAGAAAGACGAAAACGAGGGAGGTCGTGTCTGTTCAATTTGTGCAAATAGCTATTAGTGGGTTAGTAGTGTTGGCGAGAATATACAAATATGGAAGAACCAAAATTTGTGTGAATAAAAAAGGAGCCGAAAAGCTCCTACTTGTTTTAGTTAATTTTCTTTTGTTAACACAAGATCACTCCCTTGTACTTTCGTTTTTCTTGCGTACTAATAATAGACATCCATGGATCGATTTTCATATATATATATATATATATAACAACGATATCTTTCAGTCTATGTAATAATCAATAGCTTATCAACTAATGTAACAATTTACAACTATATATGTTCATATATTTGTTCGAATTCAATAAAATTCTCATGTGATGCTTCTAATGAGGATAGTTTAATAAAAAATCCGATCTTAATTTGCTAATTAAAATATTATCACACCCAAGTAAAATGTTAAATATAGGAAATCATAAATAAATTAAATTAAATATAATAGGCTAAATGATTTCCATCTTTCTCTATAGATCCGTATTATTAATCTTGTTTCATTCAAGTTATCAAGTGCAAGTGCTGTCAAGGATTTTCTACAAGAAGTCATGATTTCGTTATCCAGAGCTATCTTTGATTTATTTATTTATTAATTAATATTATCATTGTTAAAGTTTAAAAAATTTAAAATCATGATTATGAAGAAAACAATGACTGAGGTCAGCTAAATTAACATGATTATATAGAGACAGAGAACATCTCGTTCGGATACATAAATGAGAGGTCAAAAAAATATTACTATTTACTTGAACCCTCCTTTTATATAATATCACTGTTATTTTTATCCCATAAATTAATTATATAGAGACATAGACAAAGAACATCTCGTTCAGATAAATAAAGGAAAGGTGAAGAAATCTGGAATAAAATATATGAGTTGTTTCATTGTATATACAGAGTTTGTATCATGCTCATGATATTTATGCATTTATAAAGAAGATAAAAGAACAATGCATAATTATCACTTTGTCATTATTCCAAAGCTGAAGTTATTCTGAGATCTCCCCCTTTAAGAATCCATAATGACAATATTATTTTCTCCAACCCAACATAACTTTATAAAGAAGATGGAACTAATCATTGAATCCTCTTCTAACAAATAGTTCTATAAATTTCAATGTTCAAACAGAAGCTAATGACTAGGTGGGAAGCAATCAAAATGTTATATGGTGCGTGGAGAGCCACATCATCCATCTAGACAACTATACAATCAATGCAACATCTTCTCAATATAAAAATAAAGGAATATCTTACCTTATGTGAGCATAGTTTATACACGTAATCCATCTCTGTTTTCTTTCTTTTTTAACAAAAATTATATGCTTCAAGATTCACCATTTTTTATAAATAAAAAATTCAATGAGAATATAACAAGAAGACAATGAGAATGACAAAGTTGGCACCACCATTACAATTAATCAGCTACGTATAAATTTACCAGAATTGTTCATTTTGTTTTACAGGCATGTTTAATATAATAAGCTTTTATTTGTCTTTAAAAGTAAATTTGTAAAAGGTATTTGATAATATTTATACTAATTATTAAATAATTATTTAGTTTGTCAATTGAGTTAGAATCTAAAAACGGATGAAATGAAAATATAATTACTAAAAATGTAAAATAATAAAGTAATTATAACACTTAAATTTTAGGTTAAAAAAAGGATACGTGATAAATTCTCATGTAACTTGTCTGCTTCACTTCATAAATGCCATATATATGTATATTAAACAAATGGAAAATGAATTTATTTTCGAAATCAAAGGATAAGAAAGAAATAAAAACAAAAACAGAAGGAGAGGAAAAGAAAACAAAAGGAGGAGGAAAAAAGGGAAGTAAAAGAAGCAAAAAAAAGAACATAGAAAAGAAAAAAAATGAAAATTTTGTTAATAATCTGTTTATGAAATTAGAGCAATTATACTTTTCTTTTTTACAGTACTTATCAATTTTAATGGTTAATTTTTAAATCTTATATTTTGGAATCAATTATAGGCAAAAGATACCTATGAAGTTCCTAAAATACCCATAATTGATTTGTAGGTTGATGAGTAGATATTTTTATACTCGTTTTTGAATATTATTCATATATGAATTAATTACATAATATTATAATTATTATTATACATAAGTATCTTTGAATAGTATCATTATATATTTGATGTATGTATTGATTAAAGTATTGCATTACACGAGAAATGATATTTATAATGAGAGTTATATTTGATATACGTATAAAAATAATTGTGATGTGATGATATTATCATAAAAGTATCCATACGTTTCAGTAATGTGTTTAAACGCCCAAATGAGTATTGGACTTTGTGTTGAGATATTTTGTATTTGAAAGGTTACACCTATATATTTTAATATGATATTTGGCTGATGGTTTGATGCTGTTGGATATATTAAAAGTTTTTTTTTTATTTTTTTTAATTTTTTATGTATTATGCGGACAATGATACTAGGTCGTTAAGTGATATTTCTAGGATACTGAATGGAGCGGTTTGATTACATATATATGTGTGCATTGAAAAAATATATTGCATGAAAAAATTATGATAAATAAGTTACATATAAATTATTATATTTTTATTATATAATCTAAAATAATATATTTTCCTACACTTAAATCTATTCACTGAAATATAAACTTACTTTTTCCTTTTATTTCTCATTTTGCTTTTCAAATCACACAAAATTCGTGCAGTTGAAAGTTTTATCATCAGAAGTTAGTTCTGCTATGCGCATATTGCATGAGTTCCCTTTTATCACATTTTATTTTTATATGTTCATAATTTGATATGTATGTGAGTATTTGTGACACATATGACTATGTATATATGTTGAAAAAGCTTTTTTTTTTTTTGTGTGTGAAAATAATGAAAGCCTAAGACCGGATGTGTTTATATTTGAGTATTACATCATATGAGGACTATAAAATTTAAAGTAGGACAAAAAAATCGGAATTTATTATGCAACATGCGCTTTGAATTTTAAAGAGTTGGGACAAATGCAGTCAATAATTGTGTAATTACAACATTTTAATACTAAATATAGTTGTACATCTTTTACGCTCAAGCAGTTGAAGACCAGCAAATTTCCGTAAAAGAAAAAATAAGTGAGTTGATGTTCTAAGCAGGAAATATTTACGTCAACATGATATCAATCATAGGATCTTCATAGAAGATATAAAGATAAAACCTTGACCTTTTTCAATATTATTGACCGGTCTACAGTAAACACTCAACAAGAAAAGGCAAAGCAACAAGTACGGTAGTTTTGTTTGTCATGACTCTGACGCCCTGGCCATGCCAATGCACGGCGGTTCGCATATCATTTACTCAAGTCTTTGACAAAGAAGATTCGAAAGACAAACCACTAACATATTTTCCCTTTTTAAACCAATGAAATATAGTATTTGTTATATTACATTGATATATTCATACATCAAAATAGTTTTTAGCATGAACTTAAAATTTAAAACACAAATTTTAAGACCTAAAATATAAAAATCTAGATTTAATTTCATATTGAAAAGTACAAATTTTAATTAAGACCTAAAATTTAAAAAGCTAGTTTTAATTTCATATTAAACAGTACAAATTTTAAATTTTACAATTTAAGTTTCAAATTTTAAATTAAATTTATGTGCAAATAATAACTAATGTATTCATACATAAATATATAATAACTAAATCCATGAGGCCGACTTACACATGAAACCGTACAAAATGAGAAAACTGGGGGTGACTTGACTTCTTAAATGACGGGGAACAGAGCACCGATTCTTTATTTTGCCTACGAAAGCATACATCTTGCGATAAGAATTTTGAATCAATCTAAATCCAACGGAAAATAAATGATCCCGATTTGGATTCTTAAGCCTGCAAGATCGTGAGAGAAAACGCGTCTGACGAATCACTTCACATCCAAGGTTTCTAGGAAAGATCAGCAGGACTAAAAATTTATAGAACATCTCCTAGAACCGCAAGTCTAGTTTCTTAAACAATATTAAACGAACAAATAAAAGACAACGCACAAGACAATGATTCTTAAATCCAACCCTTCATTGAATATGTATTCATTTTGCCGGTTCTTGAGGGGACTACTTCAATCAATTTCTGGCTAAAAATAATAATCAAAAAGTCAAGCTCTATAACCTTTTATGACAATGACATCACAATTTAAAACGTATGTATCATTTTTCATTTTTCTTTTTTCTTTTTCTAAAAGAGACTACTCATTACTACAAGAACCATCACGTTAGAATTGAATTTACTCTACTTGTTAAATCAATAACAAAAATGAAGCCGGACATCATAAAATTAAATTTGATGGGTCGCAGTCGCACACATGATCCATCGATGCATGACTTAAATTTATTCACATTTCTCAATTTCAACAGACTGAGCATGTAGAATGCAAAAATAGGCCCACAAGGATTAACTGTAAGCCAGCCAAATGACACGAACAAAAACGTGGAGACACGTTCAAAATCATCCATCTTGAAGTCCACAGAAGATTAGGAAAGAATATCATTCCGAAGGATTCATTCATGTTTTTGAAAAAGCAATTATTCATGAAATACATCGTGATTAGCACATTGCTACGCACTAAATTACAAAAGCAATATCTCGCTCTTATTTCACTATTGGGAGCAACCTTGAGTAAGAGAAAAACTCCACAGCAAATAAATAATTTTGTATTTAGCATAAACTGATTATTAAATAAAAAATAAGCAAATAAAGAAAGAAGATCTCAGGTCAAATCTCAGCCCTGTAGCAGTAGCTGATATTTCATAATTGAGACTTGGCCATGATAAAATACACCATCATTATTCTCGGATCCCTTTTGTATAAACATAACAAAGAAAGCATTGGTAGAAAATAAATAAAGGCAGGTTGAATATAAGAGACCATAGAGTGGAATAGTTGCATAGAAAATAAAGAAGAAAAACACGGAATATGCATTACTTTCAAAGCATTCAGGTTAGACAACCAACAAGCAATCAGTACACTTAAAAATTGTTGAAAGACAGCAAGTCCTTGAACTGAGTAAAAGTATGAAGACCAAATACGTCACATTCTCCAAAGAAAATATCCTCTAAAGAATACAGAAAATTCACATTTATCCAATCTTTACTATTTCCCTGTCCAAACTGCACTTAGCTCCCACAAAAATGAAAAAACACAAAAGGGGAAAGAAAATCTTAGGATGTTTCTACAGGTCAACATTGAATTTGTCATCTTGTTTCAGTTGGCGAGCAAAAGTGGGAATGAATTTAATGAATTACAAAGAACAGTAAACAATGCGGAATGAAGAGATGGAATATGCAGCATAAAAAATTGAACCTCATCCCTTCTAATGTAATAAACCAGGACAGACTAACCCATCAACTGTTCAGAGAGAAAGGGTATTTTGTTGTACCTTATTGCCCAATATCAGGTTTATTCACTGAAATTGCAGTTCCGGAGGTATGAATGATCATACTTAATGTACTTGGTCCAGTAAGACCGATACTTAGTCATTGACAACTCCAGCCAAGGTTTCATGTTGCCATTATAGTGGATAACCGCTGCATTTTCAATCTCTGATCGATCAATGCTGGGATTGTAACCCAAACCAAGAACATGCCATGACTTCTCAAGAGGATGTGTTAGACCATAAAATGTAATTAACCCTGGAGGCAGTGTTCCAAGCTTCCAAAGTGCCCTATCCTCATTCTGATATAAGAAAGGAAGATACAGAAAATCAGAACATAGAAAGGGACTAATTGCTCACTTTTACATGTAGCACATTCAAATTCAACAATGTGAAACCAAAAATTTTCCCCTTCATGCACATTGAGAGAAAACACCATATAAACCACTGTACCGGAGGTTTCCATGGTCATCTGACTGCAATAATAGTAATTATCAGTACAATAAAACCACCTTCGTTTCAATAATGATAACTCAATCAATAAATTTTGAAGTAGATCCAGGACAAATGCATACACAGACTGGCTGCTTCTTCCCATGACAGGTGAATCAAATCATATGTCATTAAGCAAGCAAAATAAGTGTAAGAGGAATGGGAAAAGATACAATTATCAAAACTAACCATGTTTTGCCACTTGTGATAGATGCCAGTAATATCCTTCTTTTTCCACTCCTTAAGGTCAAACATATTCATCCCATATGCCCAACCACATGCGTTTGGATCAAAGTGTCGCGCAATACGAGGATTGGTAAAGTTTAGGTACTTGTCAAAACGATGAAAGCTTTCACCACAGGTTTCCACTGCCCCATTCACTTTTCCATGAAGATTCACTGACCATAATTTGGTTAAGTCTTTTTGGACAACAATATCATCATCCAGAA
>JAWDEX010000002.1:12958598-12984197 GCA_035221805.1 Trichilia hirta | reverse complement strand
TTTATTTTATAATTTAAATTTATAAATATTTTATTTTATTTTTAAAAATAAAATAAAATTAATTTTAATATATTTTTAAATTATTGAAAAACTATAATACTTTATCTTATAAAAAGTTTAAATTTATAATTTTATAATTTTAATTTTTTTATGAAAATCAAATAAAAATATTTTAAATTTAATTTATATTTTTTAATATAAAATATTATAAATTAAAATATTAAAATTTAAAATTAAATTTAAAATATTTTTAATAAAAATTATTTATTTTAATTGAGGGGTTTATAAGATAAAAATCAAGAATTTATATGATAAAAATTAGAGATTTATATAATAAAAATACTTATTTTATTTTTAGTAAATGAGATATTTATTATTTTAAAAAATAATAGGGAGATTTTTGTTTCAAAGTTTCTGACAGGTAGGTGTTTATTATTTTAGTAAGCTTTTCCTTAAAAAAAATTTAAAAAAGGAAAAAAAAAAAAATTCCTATGTTGTCGGGATTGAAACGGCATCGCGAGATAGTTTTTATGGGTTCGACTTTGTAGCTTACTTGAAACGTCTGTTTTTGTTTTTTGTGTTTGTCTTCGAATCTTTTCAAATTCTTAAAATAATTTGATGCTGCATTACCAAACGCCTCGCATTATATGAAATTGATGAGTTTAAAGTTGAATCTATATATTATTAAAATTTATTAAATAAATGTATAAACAGCATAATATGTTTGCCCTACTTAAAATTTTTAAATATTTATAATAATCTAACAAATCATGAATAGAATATCTATTAAAATCAATGCAATGCATTTATACAAATATAAAATGAAATGTCAGCGTTTCCATTATCAAGCAGCAGTGCATCACTGATGAGTTTTATAAATTTTTTGCCACACTTTTTAACTAAAAGAAATGAGAAATGAAAATGATGATTAGGGCTATAAAGAAGGTGCTGATATCTGTTAGTGCTTATGTCAAGGTTTTCTTCATCTTCTTATTTTACAGCCATGCCAGAAAGGTCCAAATTCGTCATTCTATGATCGAAGTCATGAAATTTTAGTTTTGCTTAATTCTGTGTAGCGTCAATGAATTCCACTTATTTCAGCCGGGTGGTAAGCAAGCTGGAACCGTGGGATTGGGAAGCATTGTCTCATTAATTGCTAAATACTACATGCTTTAGGATGCTGCATATCATATAACTCAAGCAAGAAAAACACTTGTGTCTCGTACCCTTTCTATTCGAATGTCAGTGAACTGGCAGCTAATAGCGATATCTTTATAATTTGCTGTAGATTGGCTGATAAAATCCACCAAATGTTTAGTAAGGAAGTTTCATCAGTATTGGGAAGGGAAGGAGATGGTTTGGATGTGTTTGAGGATGAACCTGATGTTCCTTGAGGGTTATTTGCATTGAAAAATGTTGTTCTGTCACCACACTTTGCCATCTTACATGGGAAACTCTGAAGTATCTGCAAAAACTTGTGGCGGAAAAATTGGAAGCTTTCATCTCAAATAAACTATTACTAACAGAAAGTTGTGTATTATTGAATGGATCATTTTGATGCTATTTTCTGGCTAAACTTCTTGTGTAATGCTCTTCTTCCTTTTGGAAGTGGTTTCTGGTGAAAGTGCGAGGTTGAACTGGCTGTCTTATCGAACAAACTCTGGTTATAAGTACTGTAATTGACACATTATCATTGATTTCTATCCTTTGTATGAAAGAATCATATTCAACGACTCGCTCACTAGACTGACTGCTATTTTTGACAAGTAGAGAATGACATCTATGACACAGTAGGTGTATTCATGGCTTCTCTAAATTTTTCCCCTTCTTTCTTCATTTCGATTGTTTCCACAAGGATGATTCCTATAGGAACTTGTCACAGCAACAGAGCATTGACAATTTTGTAATTCTTGAGTGAATACTGGTCACTTAGAGCTGAGACAATTGTAGAGAACAATTTGAAGACTTAAGATTGAGAATTGTTTAGTGGTATGAAAAGTCGTGATGCCTTTGTTAATAGTTAAGACAGATTGTCAAACCAGTTTTGTATTGGAGTAAGATAACAGGTTTAAATCTCAGACTGCTCTGTGCATTTTTTCTGCCATTGTCGAGACCGAGAATCAAATTTAAGATTCTGCTCTACCCGCTAGACTACGTCAAAATTAATCAAACGTCCATGGTGACGTGTATGTGGGTTATTCTCTTTTATTTTATATTTTTTTTATAAATATAATATAATTTATCCTTACAAAGACTTAAATACTCCTCAATTTTCCAATTAATATCTGTAAATCCCAAAGAACTTTTTCCATTTTTTCATATTCTAACGAATTTCATGCCATTTCCCAGAATATTGTACAGCGACAGAATTTCCTCTTCCTTCTCCACTCCACCTTGTTACAGTTGAAGTCACTGAGTTTCTAAAGTTAACAATGGAAATTCATCGACAACATGAAGATCACCAATCCAAACACTTGCCACATGTCCTAGTGATTAAACCTCCTGCACCCTTGACGCTTTTTGGTGACAAATTCATCTCAAAAGAATTCCGACTCTTGAAAGCATATGAATCACCTATCCCTCTAGATCAATTCTTGAGGAAACACGCGAATTCGATTCAAGCCATTCTATGCTCTGGGGCTTCTCCGGTCGCTCTGGACATTCTCAGGATACTGACATCACTGAGACTTGTAGTCACTGCCAGCGCAGGAATCAACCACATCGACTTGGGCGAGTGTCGCCTGCGTGGAATTACTGTTGCCAATTCCGGGAACGTGTTTTCTGATGACGGTGCTGATGCTGCTGTGGGATTGTTGATTGATGTGTGGCGAAAGATTTCTGCTGCTGATGGGTATGTCAGACGAGGGTTTTGGGCTACCAGCGGGAATTACCCTCTTGGTAATAAGGTGATCATCGTTCTCTAAACAATGTTTGCTTTTGGTTTCTTCCTTCTTCATATACATAGTTCATAGGAATTTAAC
The DNA here is from genome assembly GCA_035221805.1 of Trichilia hirta. NCBI lineage: Eukaryota > Viridiplantae > Streptophyta > Magnoliopsida > Sapindales > Meliaceae > Trichilia > Trichilia hirta. The sequence continues at coordinate 12,981,216 of JAWDEX010000002.1, read as the reverse complement.
GGATTCGTTGTGAAGAAACCTGACATTTCCTCAATTTCTACTGGAGACTGAGCGGCATTGACCATAAATTGCTTTCACTAATAATCAACGATATGCTATTAGGGTTGTAATTTCCACACTAAACAACTTAACTCTCATATGCAGAATATCTGTAAAATGTTGAGGTGCCCGATTAAATGTCTGCTTATGGCATTGTGCTGATGTCTTCATAAAGCAAAGAATAAGTAATATAAGCTGTAAAATTTTGGGGAAGGAAAAATACTATGATCAAGCTCTTAAAATTTTGTGGTTGCGAACCAGCTTGTGTTGAATTCAATAAACACTGTTTTTAAACACATGGTCTCATCTTTTCGGGGGGAAAAAAAAAATGGTCTCACTGTATAGTTAAACAATATTGATTTGGATTTGCAGTTGGGAGGAAAGCGAGTTGGTATTGTTGGACTAGGAAACATTGGCCTAGAAGTTGCTAAAAGGCTGGAAGGGTTTGGCTGCATTGTCCTATACAACTCAAGGAAGGAAAAGCCAGTATCATATTCCTTCTATTCTAATGTTTGTGAACTTGCGGCTAACAGCGATGCCCTCGTCATTTGTTGTGCACTAACGAGTGAAACTCGTCACATGATTAACAGAGAGGTGTTGTTGGCATTGGGAAAGGAAGGTATAATTGTTAATGTAGGACGCGGAGCAATTATTGATGAGAAGGAAATGGTGCAGTGTTTAGTGCAAGGAGAGATTGCGGGTGCTGGTTTGGATGTGTTTGAGAATGAGCCTAATGTTCCTAAAGAGTTATGTGAATTGGATAACGTTGTACTGCAACCACATGGGGCAGTTTTCACCACAGAATCTTTCTTAGACTTATGTAAACTTGTGGTGGGGAATTTGGAAGCTTTCTTCTCAAATAAACCGCTGCTTTCTCCAGTCACGGATGAATAAGTGTTCTCATTTACAGGTTTGCCACTCCATTATAATTTGAACCAATTAGACTTATTATTAGGCTTTGTTTCTATGGTAGTTGTCTGCAAAAACTACATGTCTGCCTCGGGGTTATGTCATACATTGATTTAGTTTTCAATCTCCAGAAAAGAAATAAAACCATATGCTGCATGCGGGCCATTGATTCAGATTAAGCATATGATAGCAGTAGCTGCAAACATTTGATAGCTTCATGTAGTTTGTGTTGTCAGTGGAGGATTGGAAATTTCTTTGGAATCTATGTTCTCTGTGGAGGATTGGAATTTCTTTGGATTCTATGTTCTTTATCGTTAAGAACAATATAGTAATTATAGTTAAAATTTTAGCATTAAGGATGGCAAAAAATAAAAATAATAAAAACAATTGCCAAATGATTTAATTGGTAATATCTTTTAAAGCAATCTGTCTTTGTAATTCTCGATACAACATTTATTATACAGGCATCTTGAGCCCAACTACAAAATTCCTATTAAGATGGGCTTTAAAACAGCACAAGCTTCTATTTCTCTGTTCACACACTGTAATAATTGACTGACTTACCAAACAATAAACATGGTGGTGATATTGAGACTATTGCCATTCAGTGTATCCATGCAACAAATCCAGTTCGCTTTTGTTTTGTTGTCAAGTTGTTCTTGTACGTCTCTCTCTTCTTAACAGAGACTAACGACAAGATTACAATTATTTTATTTCTTACCCTTTTTTTTAATTATTTGAACAATGGTGATGTTCATTTTTGTTGCTTCCTTCGTTTTTACTAGGCTTATCATTATTCTTTATTTTCATTCTCAATTGACCACCCATTTGTTTATATTTAATAATCAATAATTTTATTTTATAATTGTCAGCATCTATTTTTAATGTTTTTATATTTAATAATTAAATAATCTTATTTTATAATTATGTGCTTCTCTTTTTAAATGTATTTGTTTTGACAGCCTCTTATCTGTGGACAGAATAGAATCATGAATCCTTATCCAATTATTAATTCCTTGGGAAATATTAAAATAATAATATTATAGATAGAAATTTTGATGTATTAATTATCTCATATTTCAAACTATTGACATCATTTATTCGTATTAATCATTTAATTTTATATATTTATTAATTAATATTATTATATTATATAAATTTATATCTCTAACAGCCATTATTTTTCGAGGAAATTGGAAACATTTGCCATATAGAAATGGGATGAAAATAATGCATTGAGCGTAAGGTCAAAGGGGGTAGCATCATAAAAACAAAAAAGTGTTGAAAAATGTTATAATTAGGGATAGCAATTTGACCCGTCAAACGGATATTTAAAGCGGATTTGGTAATTTTTTAGTGGGTTTAGTATTAAAAATAAATATTCATAATAAATTTAAGTTCAATCAAATATTCATTATGAATATTTAACAGAAAAATTGATACTTTATATATTGTTCAATGTATTTAGAATATTTTTATTTTGTTATAGTAAGTCAATTTTAAACCATTAAAATCTTAAACTTTTGTTTAATAACTTTTGCTCAAAATACTTTCACCTTTCACTTTGTAAGGAGTTTTGTAATTAATTTACTATGATTAATTTAGATTATTGTAATGGATTGATATGTTTTATTTAAGATTTTAGATTTTTGTTAATTTGTATGAACTTGCTAGAATAAATTAATTTAATATTGATGAGTTTTTTCTAAAAAAGATATTGACAGATTTAATATTTAATATGTGATATAGTTTGCGACTTTTGTTATATATTTTTTGTTATTGACTACGGTATATGTTACTAGTTTAATGTATGTGCAACATATAATTTGAATAAAAAAATTATTTACATATTTTTATGCTTTACTTTAAGTAAAATATAATTATAAATTTGTATAATTAAAAATAAAATATTCATTACAAAATCATGAATATCCTAATAGGTTTAGTAATTAATAAATACCCATTTAAATAAATTTAATAATAAGATATCAAATCCCTATGATTATGGTATTAGTTTGATATTATTAATATAGAACGGATAACATACAATGATGGTAATAGTGTACATGCATGTAATGTAGTACTAATGAAAGATTATGATGCGTCCAGACGTACGATACATTTCTTCATTTTTTTTCTTATTTCTGTTTATCTTAAAATCGAATTCTTTAGTCGTAATTTTTAATATTTTTATTATAATTATCAACTGTGCATTGCATTTTATATAAATTTAAAAAATGACAATCAAAGAGTTAAAACTGAAAGAGTTTTTTTTTTTTTAATTTGTTTTTTAAAATATTATAACCAAATAATTTAAAAAAGTAAAAATAAAATATCTCATTTATTCAATAGCACCATAGGATAAGAAAATATATTGATAGGAGGGCGGTTAAATTAAGGTCGTCCATATCAATGAAAAGTTATATGAAAATGATAGTTAATTGAGCCAATTATAACATTTAATGCATGAAATCCAAACGACAACAAAATGTACTTGAGATGGTTAAGATGTTGGAACCATGCTAAAATCGAACCTAAATTCTTGGTCATCATCCAACGTTGTACCAAACTCATTTATGTCATAGTACCAAGATTAATTACTAACAAAATGAATTCTTTGACTCAACTTTCTCTTGAGCTTTGCCTTTCTTGGGCTTGTCCTCAACGCAACATCAATCGAGCACAGCATGAGCTTAAACACATGGGAGGGCTACATTCTGCTTTACTTAAAGAGGCAGGCAATGAAATTACATTAAGGTATTCATTCTTAATGAAATATTTTGTTGCAACGTGTCTTTTTTTACTTATATATATGTTAAGGAACACACCCCATTTCAAATTTTAAAGTCCCCATTACATATAAGTATATAAAGCCCTTTATATACTGTATACTTAATTTATTTATCTCTTTTCCAACTTGCAATAATTTTTTCTCCATTTTTCTCTGGTTTTTTTCATCTAATTAAAGCTAATAGTCAGTCTATACTAGTCCCTTCCCTTCCTCTACCTCTAAAATGACACCAATGATACTCGGAGAATCTATCTCTATATCCTCTGTGAACAGACCAAAATTACAGCCTTCGAATGCTTTCTATATCTATTTATATGAGTGTTTAATTTGAGAAGAAATAGTGCCAGATGATCACATTCACATGAATGCTTAGAAATGTATACATTCTACTCTTGCCCACGTTAGTTGACGATTAAGCTGGTAATCAAATGAACCTAACACATATAAAGCAGACCAGAATGCGAGTTGTTGGGGTGGAATTAATTGACATTTGCTGGAGCAGAAAAGAGAACCTTTATTCATGTTGATAGCATATAGGTCCTCCGCTCGTTTTAAAACAAAAATAAAAACTAATTTTTATTTGGTCTCATTCTTGTTTTTCAGTTCGTAGTTGTTTTTCAAATTTAGTCTTGAAGGAGACAAAACTTAATGAAACACAAAAGCCAATAGTGAAACAAGATTCCGATATATTTGTTCACCGACTTCCCCAATGAATAGCCTTGGCTTTTCTTTCCTCTTCTATCTTTCCCTTTTTCTTTTTCCTTTTAAATTTAACTCTTGCTTCCTCCATCTTTTACTGTCATTACCCATCAACTCTTTTCTCTCTCTCTTTCTTTCTAACAAACAAAAACAATCTTTCAGTTTTCATTTAAAGTAATAGATATATGCACCCATTTACTGTACAGTTACGTTATACGAATTATGTCTAGAGATTGCTGCAATAATCCTAGCAGTCTGCCAATGACAAAAAAAAAGATTAATGAAAATGGGCAGTCTTTAGTTTTTGACGCATCCCAACTTCAATTTCAATCCAACATACCTTCCGAGTTCATGTGGCCAGATCATGAAAAACCTTGCCTTGAGCCTCCAGAGCTTGTGATTCCTCCTATTGACTTGCGGAGTTTTCTCTCCGGAGATCATCTTGCCGTCTCGAAAACAACTCAGCTTGTCAATGAAGCATGCAGGAAACATGGGTTCTTTCTAATTGTGAATCACGGTATTGATTCAAAGCTTATTAAGAAAGCATATGAGTATATGGATTTTTTCTTTGGTATGCACCTTTCTGAGAAACAAAAGGCTCAGAGAAAGTTGGGAGAACATTGTGGATATGCTAGCAGCTTCACTGCGAGATTTGCTTCCAAGCTTCCGTGGAAGGAAACGCTTTCTTTAAGATATTGTGATGACAAACAGGACTACTCAAAAACTGTGCAAGAATATATCTTGCGCACAATGGGCGAAGATTTCGGACTATTCGGGTGAGATTTGAGAAGTTAGCACAGTGTATCGTTTTATACCTACGCATGCAACATTATTTTGCTACAATTTTCTTATAATTTGAACAGAAACATATACAAATTAATGATTAATAACCACCTTAATTAAAATCTAACGCGTAGGAAACTTTACCAAGAGTACTGCGAAGCCATGAGCGAACTCTCCCTCTCGATCATGGAAGTGTTGGGAACTAGTCTAGGAGTTGGCGGAGAATATTTTCGAGATTTCTTTGAAGAAAATGATTCGATAATGAGATTGAACTACTATCCCCCGTGTCAGAAACCCGACTTGGCTCTCGGAACTGGACCTCACTGCGATCCAACCTCCTTAACAATCCTTCATCAAGATCAAGTCGGCGGCCTTCAAGTGTTTGTCGATGAACAATGGCAGTTCGTTCGTCCCAACCCAGAAGCTTTCGTTGTAAACATTGGCGACACATTCATGGTAATTAACTTGGGTTAATATATATTTTCTTTGAGTAAATTAATATACTAGTTTAACCTTGAAATAAAATTAATCAATCCTATTTCATTCTCTTTGCATGCAGGCTCTATCGAATGGCATTTACAAGAGCTGCTTGCACAGAGCTGTGGTAAATAATACGACCGTGAGGAAATCTCTTGCATTCTTTCTCTGTCCGAAGATGGACAAGTTGGTGACACCTCCAACTAGTTTGGTCGATGCTGAGTATCCAAGGTTGTACCCGGATTTCACATGGTACAATTTGTTCGAATTTACACAGAAATATTATCGAGCAGACATGGAAACCCTTAATGCCTTCTCTGCCTGGCTGCCACAGCAAATTAATTAAGAGGGTATTAAGCTACATAAAGATATATAATCTATATAATATGAAATTATAAGTTGTTTTATATATTATCTTTGTATTTTATCATGAAGAGAGGATATTATCTAAGACAGCGAGATTTGAGGTATATATATATTGTTTAAAAGAATTAATTAAATGTATTGATTGAGATTGGTATTAGTAATGGCACCAAAAGAAAAGACAACAGAAAGACCAAAAAGAGAGAGGTCAGGTCAGTTCAATTTGCGTACTTAGCTATTAGTGGGTTAGTAGTGTTGGCGAGAATAATACAAATATGGAAGAACCAAAATCTGTCGGAATAAAAAATGAGCTGAAAAGCTCCTACTCTACTTGTTTTGATTAATGTTCTTTTGTTAACACAAGATCACTCCCTTGTATTGGTTTTTCTTGGATCTTAATCCTATACAAGGATAGATCGATTTACGTGTGTGTGTGTGTATATATATATATATATATATTTTCTGCATGTAACATCTTTGGATTTCCCAATAAAAATAATCGGCAGCATGGGTAGAAGGACAAAGATGTCTTTCAGTCTATGTAATAATTGATAGCTTATCGACTCATGTTACGATCTCCAACTATACATGTTCATATATTTGTTCGAATTCAATAAAATTTTCATGTGATGCTTCTAATTACGCTTGTTTAAAGGAGATAAAATGAAGTCATAAATAAAATAAAATAAAATAAATATAATATGCAACATGATTTCCTTCTTTCTCTAGAGATGTATATTATTAATCTTGTTTCATTCAAGTGCAAATTTCCAAGGATTCTCTACGACAAATTATGATCTCGTTATCTAGAGCTGTCTTCGATTTATTTATCAATATTATTTTTTAAGTTTTAAAAAATAAAAATCATAATTAAGAACTCCATAACTGAGGTCAGCTAAATTAACATGATTTTGGTGGAACACTACACAATATTACCCTTTTATATAATATTACTGTAATTTTTTTTATCCCATATAGAGACAGAGAATATCTTGTTCAGATAATAAAGCAAGAGTGGAGAAATCTGGAATAAAATAGATGAATTGTTTGTTTGTTGATACTGAGTTTCGATCATGCTCATGATATTTATGCATTTATGAAGAAGATAGAAGAACAATACAGAAGGATCACTTTCTCATTATTCCAAATTTGAAGTGATTTTAAGATCTCCCCCTTTAAGAATCCATAAACATTACTCTAGTGGTGGCAATATGATTTTCTCCAACCCAATATAACTTTGTAATTAAAGAAGATGGAACTAATCATTGAATCCTCTTCTGACAAATATTTGTTTACATTTCACTGTTCAAACAGAAGCTGATGAATGGTTGGGAATCAATCAAAATTTCATATGGTGTGGTGTGTGGAGAACCCACGTAATCCATCTAGACTATACGATCAATGCAACATCTTCTCAATAGAAAAATAAAGAAATATCTTATCTCATGCGTGCATTTCTGTTTTCTTTATTTTTTAACAAAAATTATATTTTACAAGATTCACCATTTTTTTTTTTTTTTATAAATAAGAAAATCAGTGAGAATATAACAAAAGGAATATGAGAATCACACCGTCGGCACCAATAATAGAATTGACTAGCTATGTATAAATTTACTTGAGTTGTTTATTTTGTTTTATAGACATGTTTAATATAATTAATTTTTATTTATTTTTAAAAATAAAATTATAAAAATTATTTAATAATACTTACAGCAACTGTAGAGCAAAAATAATTGCTGATTCATCGTCTCAATCTTAAATATAATAGTATATCTTTGCTGTAGTAGACCAACAAATTTTCGCAAAAGAAAAAATAAATAAAACAGGATGAGAGAGAGAAAGTTTATGTTCTACAGCAGGAAATATTTACATCCTAAAACACGATATCTACAAAAGGATCTTAATAGAAGATCTCTTTTTGTATCATTGACTTATCTACAATGAAGAACTCAACAATAAAAGGCCGAAGAACGAATGGTATGGTGGTTTTGTTTGTCATTACTCATGAGGCCGTGGCCCGGCCAATTCAAGGTCGTGCACGTGGTTTGCTTATCATTTATTTCGACAAAGAAGATTCCAATGACAAACCAATGAAACATCTTTTTTTAATTTTTTGAACCAATGAAATCGATTTACAAGAAACCGTACAAAATGCCAAAAACGATGGGGACTTTTCTTTAAATAACGGGAGACAGAGAACTGATTCTTTATTTTGTTGATGAAAACATACATCTTAGGATATGAATTTTAGTTCAATCCAACAGAAAACAAATGATCCCGATTTGGATTCTCGAGTCTGAAAGATCGTGAGAGAAAAAGCGTTCGCCGAATCACTTCACAAACAAGGTTTTAAGGAAAGATCAGCAGGACTAAAAATTTATAGACGATCTTCTGGTCTAGTTTCTTTAAAACTATAAAACGAGTTAAAGTAAAAGACAACACACAAGACCATGATTCTTAAATCCAATCCGTCGTTGAATATGTATTCATTTTTGCCAGGTCTTGTGGCTACTTTAATCTATTTTCAAGTGGAAAATAATAATAAAAGAGTCAGGTTCTTTTATGAAAATGACATCTCAATTTAAAAGGAATGGATCGTTTTTACTTTTTTGCTTTTTTTTTTGAAAGAAAAAAAACTACTCACTACTCCAAGTACCATCGCTTTAGAGTTGGATTTACTCTACTCATTAAATCAATAACAAAAAATTAGGCCCAGACACCATAAATTTAAAGTTGATGGGTCGCAAGTCGCAGAGATGATCCATCGGATGCATTACTCACAACTTATATTTCCCAATTTCAACAGCCTAAGCGTATAGACCGTAAAATAGGCCGACAAGAATTGCCTGTATGCCAGCAAAATGACATGAACAAAAACCTGGAGACTCGATCAAAATCATCCATCTAGAAGTCCAGAGAAGAATAGGAAAGAACATCATTCTGAAAAATTCGTTCATGTCTTAGACAAAGGGCATTATTCTGGAAATACATCTTGATTAGCACACTGATACGCACTAAAATTATAAAAGCATTATCCTTGCTCTTATTTCACTATTCGGAGCAACCTTGAGTAAGAGAAAAACTCCACAGCCAAATAAATAATTTTGTGTATAGCATCAACTGATTATTAAATCAAACACAAGGAATAAAGAAAGAAAATCTCTGGTCAAACCTCAGCCTGGTAACACTAGCTGACTTTACATGAGATATTTCACAATTTCAGAGCTAGGCCATTATAAAACTGCAGCATCGCTATTCTTGGATCCCTTTTGTATAAACATAACAAAGAAAGCATTGGTAGAAAATAAATCTTTAGGCAGAGTACGGCAGGTTGAATATAAGAGACGAAGAGTGTAGTAATTACATAGAAAATAAAGCAAAACAAGGAATATGCATTACTTTCAAAGCATTCAGGTTATACAACATACCAGCAATCAGTACACTCAAAAAAATGTTGAATGACTGCAAGTACTTCATTTGAGTAAAAGCATGAAGACCAGATACATTACATTCTCTAAAACAAATCTCCTTTTCCCTGTCCAAACTGCAATTAGCTCCCACAAAAGTGAAAAAAACACAAAAGGGGAAAAAAATCTTAGGATGTTTCTAGAGGTCAACATTGAATTTGTTATCTTATTTCAGTTCGTGAGCAATGGTGGGAATGAATATAATGAATTACAAAGAACAGTAAACAATGCGGAATGAAGGGAAGGAATATGCAGCATAAAAAATCGAACCTCATCCCTTCTAATGTACTAAACCAAAACAGGCTAACCCATCAACTGTTCAGAGAGAGAATATTTTGTTGTACCTTAAACCCAAATATCAGGTTTATTCACTGAAATTGCAGTTTCGGAGGTATGGATGATCATACTTAATGTATTTAGTCCAGTATGGCCGATACTTAGTCATTGCCAACTCCAGCCAAGGTTTCATGTTGCCATTATAGTGGATAACTGCTGCTTTTTCAATCTCTGAGCGATCAATGCTAGGATTGTAACCCAAACCAAGTACATGCCATGATTTCTCAAGAGAATGTGTCAAACCATAAAATGTAATTAACCCTGGAGGCAGTGTTCCAAGCTTCCAAAGTGTCCTATCCTTATTCTGATATAAAAAAGGAAGAAACGGAAAATCAGAACATAAAAGATAATAATTGCTGGCTTTTATGTGCAGCATGTCCAAATTCAACAATGTGGAACCAAAAAGTTTCCCCTTCACACACAATGAGAGAAAATACTATATAAAAAACTTCACCTGAGGTCTCCATCATCATTTATGGTAATAATAGTAATTATCAGTACAATAAAACTACATTTGTTTCAATATCGATAACTAAATCAATAAATCTTGAAGCAGGTACAGAACAGATGCATATTGTTTCTTCCCATGACAATTGATCAAATTTTATGTTATTATGGATGAAAAATATTTGTAAGCAGAACAGGAAAAGATATAAGTTTCATAAACTAACCATGTTTTGCCACTTGTGATAGATGCCGGTTATATCCTTCTTTTTCCACTCCTCAAGATCAAACATATTCATCCCATATGCCCAACCACAAGCATTTGGATCGAAGTTTCGTGCAATATAAGGATTGCTAAAGTTTAGGTACTTGTCAAAACGATGAAAGCTTTCACCACAGGTTTCCACGGCCCCATTCACTTTTCCATGAAGATCCACTGACCATAATTTGGTTAAGTCTTTTTGGACAACAATATCATCATCAAGAAAGAGGATCTTGTTCAACTTAGGATAGACCTGTGGGAGATAGAACCTGAGGTGATTAAGCATGGATAGATACTTCGGATTCCGATATTTCAGATTTGAAGTGCCAGAAGAAAGAGTGGTTGGATGGTCTGCCTTGAAATAATACTCTTTCATAGCAGCAGATTCGAGCTGCCTCAGAACAGGGCAATAGGATGAATTAAGCCATTTAAATTCATCAACATTTTCAACATGAATAGCAGCCTTTCCAGGAGAATTCAAAAGAAACCACATGTTCATGGCTCCAAAGTTAAGTTTATCAGTAACTAGATGAAAGACATGTTTTGAGGGATCCTGCAACACCACCAAGACGCATATTCGAGTCAAGATTGGATCTCAGGCTCAGTTCGAACGGTTAATTCTCAATTTCCATTAAAGTATATGGATCATGGCACAAAAAAAGCAAATGACAAAAACAACAGATTGTGGGACATCCTCACTATTCAAAAGAACTTATGACAGTACAAAAGATAAGTCGCCCACTTACCTTGGCATTCATGACAGTAGAGTTCACAACAACTGATGCAGCCAAGACATTATCAGAGAACAGGGCATAATGATAAAGGTTGGGATTCTCAAGATTCTCACTGTTAGAGAATTTTCTCTTCTCTGGAGGAAGAAGATAGTAATCGATGGTCAAGCGCATGGACAAGCAATGGATTACATTAGGAATTGTTTTGGCTGCCAACTGACTCAGGAATGTGCTCTGTTTCTTTAAGCTCCTAACTTGTTCATCAGCTGTTTGAAGCATAGCTCTCAGCTTTCCGGTAACCAACTTGCAATCATATAATTGTTCTTTTGCTTTGGAAAGAACTTGACCCATCTCTTTCATTTTCTTGGGTGCACTAAACAGATATTACACGTAGATTACAATAAAATGAGGAATTGCCAGAATCACAATACATGAAAATGCAAACTACACATCATACGCAGTTAACAATACTAAATATAAAAAATGCAGCCACCTGTGATGCAGATCAGCATCAGCCATTGCATCACCCAAAGAACGCAGACTCTCTTTGAGCCGAATTTGTAGTTCTTGCTGTAAGTCAAGCTTGTTCTTCATCTTTGAAATACTCAAATATACTCTTGCCATAATCATCTGATCACGCATCAACCGTACAGTAGAATCAGAGTTGTCATTCTCATTTTCTTTCCTCCATATGCTGTATTTTCCCAGGATGGCTGAGTCCACAGATTTCGAGTGTTCAATGGCTGCATTTTCAAGCTTCACAATTGCTTCATTGTCTTGTTGAACCAATTCAGCTGCCCGCTTTTCACGCCTCTTGTCTCTCAATTGCTGCATAATCACTCGGAGAAATAAGTTCTACAATTCAGAAGAGAGTTTATAATCTTCTAATTCAGACAACATTATGGATTGCTACAAATCACAAAAGGTTTGAGTGTCACAGAATGCCTATGACTATTAAAGCATGCAACAGATACAAGATTACTCTTCGAAATTGCTTTGCAGAAGTATCAATCGATTGAGAATGACCACCTGCAAGGGATGGATAGATCAGCACACAAGCAAGAAGGTATCAACTATATTTAATAGTCAAAATGGCAGACTTTACCAGCCAAAATATTTTCTCCTTTCACTGCAGGTATTTCTCTCCCAACATCTGCAACTGTTTGGTTTGGCTTTGAATAAAATCACAATCCAAAGATGTCAGTGTCAGCAACTATAAGCTGGTAAAAATTTTGCAACAAAAAAGGTGTAAAATAATCAAATGCATGCATTATATACAACCAAAGCATCAAAGTCATCCTAACCTCAGAAGTAGCATTATTCTCTATTGAAGTCTCTATTCCAGCTAACTTCCATGAAGCAGACATATTGCTTTTCCTAAAAGAATCAAGACTCAAAGGACCCAAATCAACCGTGCTGGCTGCAATGACACCGATGACCTAAATTTAGTTTAAAAAAGGGGCTACACAGTTAGTACAATTGATACTAGAAGCTTACAACTGCAATAAGGAGGTAATACAGTATAATTGACACTAGAAGCGTACAACTGCAATAATAGGTAATACAGATAATTTGTAATTAAATCTTCACCAAATTTTACTTGCCTCTCTTGAGAAAAGGGATTTAACATATTGCTGTGCCAGTCTTTCTCTCCAATCCACGTTCTGCAACAATCAACCAAATTATCCATTGGTATAAGTAGTAACAACAATAAAACTTCTACTCCAAAAGAATGATAAAAAGCGTAAATGTCAACTACCTGCTTGCTAGAACCACTTGAAATGTCATTTTGATCTGGCACAGGCAACAATAATCACATTTAAACATGTGATGAAAGAATAGAATTATACATATGCTCACACATACTTGAACTAGAACTTCTCCCTTTCACTTCTAAATTGGCATTGCATCCTACAGTTTAACTAGTGTAACTTCACCGCGAACATAAACTGATAAAAATCTGAAGGCAATGTAAGTAACTAAAGATGTAATACTAAAACCTCCTCATTTTATTCAAATAATGACCCACAGTATTTATGCCTTTTTCTTTAATCCTTAAGTACGATTATTACCATAACATACAGAATTCCAGTCACTCAAAGAGTTAATATTGTGCGCCAATGTAAATAACCCAAGATGCAATACTAAAACCTCTTCATTTTATTCAAACAAAGGCCACAAGTATTTATGCTTTCCTTCTTTTTATCCTCGAGTCCGATTATTATCATGACATACACAATTGCAATCAGTGAATATTGTGCTTTGGGGAGCATTGTCTTTGCTATAATGATATCTTCGAAAAGCAAAGAGTACCTAACTATACTAGCATTCTTTAGAATGCAAGGAAAATAAACATTATGTCTAAAAGCGAGTCAATTCTTCGTAAGGAAACCTAAAACGCATGTGTAATCACAGTTAGATCTGCAAATAGAACTTAAAATAATAGGGAAATTAATTACGCAATCGCAGAAAACAAACCAATCAAAACAGCGGTTTCAAGCCCTCGGCCGACAAAGAAGATGAACGGGGCAACAACCGAGAAGAAAATGACAAGTGCAATAGGCAATCGAGTTTCGCCGCCTCTTTTCCTGTGAGGTCCGGATAATTCCCGTCCTATCGCCATGAGTTCCAGGACCTAAAATCAAGTAAAGAGTAAAAAAAAAAAAAGTATTAAGATAGTGAAATAGAGAGTCAGTTTACGATGAGATTATGGATAATGAGACATACAGGTGGCAGAATTAAGAGTTCTTGAGAAGTTGGGAGGAATTATTGCTCAATTCCGTAAGAGTTCATAACAAAGCATAAGAAAATGACAGGAGTTCAAAATAGAAACTAATTATGGGGCAGGCGTCGAAAGAGAGAAGATAGAATGAAAATGAAGGAAAATGCAGACACGATTGAAACTTTGTCCAATATTGAAGAACCAAGCCAATCCAACAAATGGCAAGTAAGGAACAACAATCCTCTCTTTCAGACTGTAATATCTACGTCTATAATATTCTTGCTGTCTCTAGTCTTACTATAAAGTACTAGCATACTTCGATTTCACTCCCTTACCTTAACGACGTTATCCAGCCGACAATTCTAGACGTCGTTTTCACATGACGCCTGGCCTTGTGCTGGAAGCCGGTTATCGTAAATATTTTTATATTTTGCGAATGTCGAATAGGACAAGTAATCTCAGCAATTTAACCCATTTTGCACTTAATCACGCGAACGCCTGCCTCTCTCATCACGCCATTAGTGTAAAACTAAAATTTTACCCGTTATTGACGCGGTGATTGAAGAGTATTTAATAAGACAAAATCCTTAATTATTTTTTTTGAAATGGATAAAATCTTGATTTTATTTCAACATAAAACATCAAACAGTCACATTGGCCCGGTTCAGGATTTGGTCCCAAATCAAAGTAGACTCTCTGCACCACCACACAAATGACCCCCAAATATCATCGCTACCGGATCCCGGTCCGTCTGCCTTCGACAATCGGCCAGTAAACATGATATGAGGTGCAAATAGCTTCTAAGGTAAGTGGACTATGGCATTAACTATTTAACTATTTAATAATTTTATATTATTTAAAATATAATTAATATAACCAATTTTAACTTGACTTTAAACTTAAAATTATAAAAAATATTTAATAACACCAACTTTTAACAATAATAAACCCTACACATAATTTAACCAGCTTTTTGACATTTTAACTTACATCGCACCTAGTTTATCACAATTAGTTGGTGACCACAACGCTTCAACAGTAAACATGCTTGCAAACCTTTTCGATGTCCAAAATTGAACCGTTGATACAATCACCAAACACACTTGTTTGAAATCCATGATAATAATAATCAAGATTGATATTCAAACAATCAATTCTTTTTAAAAAAAAATGTATCTTACAAGATGAACATAATAGAAACATCTTAAGGCTAATTTCATGGCATGTAAAAGTTGTTATTCTTTTACATGGGAGGGGAAACATATGATGGGTGATGCGTCCGTTGGAACCTCACATCAGGTGGGATACACCTTTGATTTGATCCTCTGCCACGGTTAACTAGAAAATTCATTGACTACAAGCGCTAGTATTATATGATAATGGCATGAACATCAAACACGAGTGACGTCAACTAATATCATCGTACATTACAGCGCATTCCTGTCTAATCATATCACAACCAGCCTAACAAAATTCTGCAGTCAAATGCTTCTGTACAGGATGGCCACGTCCAAGTAATCTCCAATCTGGATTGAGGAACATAAAGTCAGAGATTATAGACAACATTGAAATTAATCAAGATAAAAGCACACAGAAAAGAGTTTGCTATACCTCAAAGCCAAGTTCTGCCAACAATTTACCATCATCTAATTGCCTCCTACTTTCATAAGAGAAGGTCTTTCCCACCTTCACAAACAATGAAGAATTCAACAACCAGATCTTGGTACTTCCCCTTTCCAAATTAATCAGTAAAGCCAAATCATATCATTAATCAACCATCTTACAGTTGTCATTAATTATGCGCCTGCTCATCATATTTCAGTAACAATTCTATCTGTCATAAGGAATGCATATTAAAAAGTGCATTCATTGTCTAGCTTTCTCAATTTACATCATGTCTAGACCTAGAAGTCTAAGACCATCACTAAGGTGAGTCTAAAAATCCACCAATTCCTTCATCATACATTAACTATAAAATTTTTCATGAGACAATGAAGATTCACCAATCCATCAGAGGAATGTATAATTTTTTTAAAAAATTCCCATAGTATATATCAGTCATAGAACTCCTACAGGATTGGATAACAAATAAAAAGTGTGCCAGGGCCAAAAAAGCCTTCCAATTTCTGTTCCTGATGTTCATGTGCGTTGCTAAGCCAAGAATCATAGCTTATGGCTAACTGATATAACAAACCCAGGAAATCAATTTAAGCTTTTCTTGTCAACTGTTTAAACAACATTACACAAGCTCTTTACAAGCAATGCCAATGCAGATCTGAACTGTTCAGTTCATTTGCATTAGTATATTCAGCTCATCCAAAATGACAAAGATATGGAAGGGAGACAGAAACTGACCTCTCTCACCACAAAATGACCATTCTTATTAGGATAAACAAAAGCAAAAGACAGTCTCGCATCCCTTCTTCTTGCCGCTGGTGCTACTTCCTTGACCTGTAACAAAATTGCAATCAGCCGTGCAGCCAAAGCGAGAGGAAACAAAATAACAGAAAAGAGCAATCTATGAAATAAATATATTAGATTTCTAATAGACATGGGGAAGCAATAAGAACACACTCATCTATTACAATTAATGAACTTAAATTCCATATAGTCAGGTCCTAGGCAGTAAGATTGTTGGTAAGAATAATCCTTTCTACCACACCCCTACATACATTAGAGAGAGGGCGAAAGGAGCAGGGATTTGACGGGTAAAAAAATATAAGGATAATACAGTGCACTGTTGAACAAACCAGATCAGTCAATTCACGGAGAGTAGCATCCTTCCATGCGTAAATCTGAACCTCATCCTTAGGCTCCTTGCCCCTGACTGTAAATTCTTCCCTAAAATGATGGCCCCCAATCTGTAAAAATTTGAGGAAAGTCATAAAGTACACATTTCACACAAATTATATGATTTCAATGCATGGTTGATAATCTACTACTAGACACAACATAGAAATGATCTTCTGTCACAGCTCAAGTCTTGAGCCACAACAATATTGTCCAGTTTGGGGGAAAGGGACCCTCACAGTTTCGTTTTTGAAATGGGTCATTTACAGCCCGTTGCCCATCCCAAAAAGCCAAGTTATAGTTCAAGGGAGCTCGAGGCCTATATGCAATCTTCCTTTCACTTCCCTTGGCAATGTGGGACGACCATTGTCACCCAGAGCACTACATTTGCCTCTCCTTTTGGACACACACCTCCGTATAAATAGTACCAAGTTTAGTTCTAATATCAATTGTCATAGCTCAGGTTTTGCACCACAATGATATTGTCTGCTTTGGGGGAAAGAGGCCTCTCATAGTTTTGATTCTAGAATGGGCCATTTGCCCATCCCAAAAGGCCTCGTTATAGTCCAAGGGAGCCCACGGCGTATATACAATCTTCCCTTCACTTCCCCTAACGACGTGGGACTACCATTTTCACCAAGGGTGTTATGGGCAACAGGCTATGAACATCTCATTCCAAAAACAAAACCGTAAGTGGCCCCTTTCCCTTAAAGCGAACAATATCATTGTGGTGGACGATTTGGGTTATGACATCTTCTTTTTACAGGCTGTAGCGAACAGTAATCACGAAGGTGAACATTGATATAAGCTCTGGTCAATTGAGGAGCAACAGGTACTAGAGATGGATAATGCCATATTCATCAACCATACAATGCTTCGTATTGAACAAGCAAATGAAGCCATTATGAAGAACCAAGAGAACTTTTTATAATTTAAATTACTAATAGAAAAAAAAGGTACTACATAACCTCTTTCCTTTCATATTTTGTGTTGAATTATCCACTGTAAGAACCTTTAACAATTACACTTAAAAAATTTTTCCCATTACACTACCTCCACAATGAAATATACCAACTGAGAAAAACCTGATATATTAACATGAGCCAACAAATAATAAAGAAGAAACTAGAAAACGAATGAGCCACAAATTAGAATTGCTAGTAGTCTATAAAAAATGATACCGAATGCAAAACTAGATTGTTGCTGTTAGACAGTAATATGCACAGTCAAACATAACAATTCAAAATAGAAATCAAACCCTTCTTTTAAGATGCAGTCATGAATTTTGGAGAACAACGATCTTCATTATGTATCTTAAAAGGGAACAAAAGTATAGCGTACAGCAGTAAACACCAGACTTACCTGAGTGAAAACTCAAAGCAACAAAGGACAAGTCTGCATCAAACCAGAGAAACAGAAAACAAAATCAAATCAGCACGCATTAACACACATCCAAACAATTGTGCGTCTAACATAAATAATATAATACAAATCGCGCACTTCTATCACCAAATGATAACAGAAGTGATCGAATTGAATAAAAGTCCTTGTTTAAAAGAAGTGTATGGCCAAGGAAAGTGGTCTCATTTCCACTTACTAAGTAGCAGCAACCAAATTGAACCTAACCATAAGAACAATTTCGTAAATAATAATTAATGCCCCAGTTTATCTTAATCGCCAACTATGAGAACCAAGAAGCCCTAAATAGATTCAGAAAAGAGACTAAAAATTCAACCAAATATGTATATATATATGCATAATAGTTGTGATTTGAAACCCTAAAATATAAAGTATTACAAAACAAATATTTTGTGAAAATATGCATAGATATTGAGAACCTTCTCGCGATCAACGGGATTAAAGCGTGGGCGAGGGGCTGGTGGCGGAGGTCCCCTGCAGAAGGATTCATTAGCCTGCCTGCTTGCCTCTTTCGTCCTTCTGCTATTCCCGCCATCTCTCTCTGGAAAACTAGCCGTCAAGATTTTGGCGTTAGCTAATGAACATAAAATAAGTCGGTTTGGGCCTGCATGGGCTAAATGGGCCTGGCTCAATAAAAACGCATTCAGTAATTGAATCAAACGCCTTCTCAGTTTCGAGCAAGTTGATAACGGATCAAAGACTTCAGATCTTTTTCCTTTTAAAAAAATACTATTACACAACCTAAGATAATTTTTTAACTCTCATGCATAGGAATTTTATATTTTTTGTACCATCAATTCAATCAATTAATACCTATAAATATTACTTAAAATTGTTTTCACTAATTCATTTTTTTTATAAATTAGTATTTGATTAAAAAATATTAATAAATAAATATTTGAATAAAATAGTTAGCTCAACCATTATTTCAAGGAGCAAGTGAGAGAATAGTTTCTAAGAGTAATATCTTAGAAAATTACCATTAAGATGGTACCAAAAGTTACAAATAATAGCCATGTTCATGCATATAACATGTGAGAGTGAGGCATGGTCATACTATTCTCTAGTCAAAAGAAATTATGGAATTCAACTACTTTGTGTCAACACAATATCTTTTTTCCTTTTACCCTTTTCCTGACTTTTGCTGTCTCCCCGATAATCCCAACCATAAATGTTGCAATTATAGTTAACCCATGCATCAAACCATCACAATTTCATTAGTTTAGAACAATTATGGAAAGGAATTGACATAAAAGTATTCCCATTCTACTTAATTTAACTTTGCCAATAAATTAAATTTTAAAATAATGACATTATCAGTTGTCATATTTAATACATTATTAATAATTAATTTCAACTAATTTTTTGATTAAACATTTCTAATGATTTGACATAATATATTCATAAATAAATTGGATGTTTGGGAATATTTAGAGGACAAAATTTGACGAAACGAAAACTTTATACCGCACACACACATGACCTGTGTTTCCATGGAAGGTAACGGAACCATTCCATACAAGGTTTCTTGAAAGTTTAGAACCATACATTGATATTGTCCACGCTTAATACTACAACTACCTTAAGCATAATAGAGGAAAAACCCAAGTAAAATTCCAAGAAAAGTTTTCCTTTTTGGCTGTTTACTCTTTGTTCCCTCTTCAGTGCAAGGAAACAAATTCGTCATGCTTAGTGGTAATAGTTTGATAGTGAATGCTACGGCCAAAAATCGAAATGTGCATTAAAGAAGTTTGCTCATCTCCATCAAAGTTTTCCCTAATTAGGAAGCTTCTAACCCACCACCCTATTGCATTTGGACCCAGAGGAGATGGATTGTCAAATTTTTTTCAAAGTTTTGTGGACCACTAATTAATAAAGAGGGAAAAGATTGATAATAATGGGTTGCTTTAGCTGCTCGATGAGTAGGACTATTCATTTTTCTTTGCCCCTTTTTTATTTTTTCGACTCTCTACTTATTTCCAATCTCTTTGCAGTAAAAGTTTGGTAATGGGATTGGAGGGGTTTCATTATGTGAATATGGGCAATTCAAGACATTGTTGAAATTTAGCATATGTTGTCCAAGTTGGTGACCATGTCTTGAATTGGAGCTCCTATTTGTACAATTGGGTTGAATCCATAGTTGGCCAAACAATCTTGATTAGGGTAACAATTTAACAAGATATTAGGATTACTTAAAATTACATTCGTTTGCAATATACTCATGGCCGCTAGTATTAATTGCTTAACATTAGGGGTGAATGAAGTTGAGCCTCAAAATTTGTTTAATTTCACTTGTTTTAGTTGATATACCTTCTTTCATAATCATAACTAATAATATTGCCATGATTTATGCATACTTTCTCTAGTCCTTTTTTCTATAAGATATTCAAAGAATATATTCTTATAGAAGCCAATAAGACTCAATGATGAGTTTTGTAGCTAGGACATAATCAAAGCCAAGTAGGTTGATTGATTGATAAAAAGAGCAAAAGCAAATAGTCAGGCCCATTCTGATTCTCATAGTTACAGACATCTGATTTCTGATCAGTTGAGAGTGATGGGCATTTGATTCTTTATACCAGAATTTCATCTCTAGTAGTAAGTGATATATATTATTCACATTTCATTGACTAGATGATAAATTTTTTCAACTTTAAAAACAATTTATTAATTTAATTAAAGCATTTAGAATTTTCCTACGTTTAGTTTCAAAACACCAGTTACAAATATTTATACTATTTGAAGAATATATATATATATTGCTTTCTACAAGACTTCACACTGTAAAATGGTCCAAAAAATAACTATATCTTAAATATTGAATTGCATATAATTGCAAAGCAATTGCATTAATTTAACAAAGCTGCAAATATATATAGGGCATCAATAAATTTATAATAATATTAATCTGCCAAAAAGAAGCAACAGAAAATCTCCCACCTTTGCAACAGGAGAGATTAATTATATATTTTTGTAGATGATCTTTTGGTAAAAAGAGATTAATTATAGAAACATAGGATTAATTAACCTAAATAATAGCATGGATCTCACGTGTCAAAAACGATTCGAATTATTATATATTGCAAAATTAAAAATTTCTACTAATATCGAATGAAAAAATGTAAAGAACTATACAGGCATAATATAAATAATAATATCGGAAAGTTTAATCTGTATCTTAATATTAATATCTTGAATAAGACAATTTTTTAAATTAAATTACAATATTATATATTTATTTTTTAACAGTGAATGTTATAGATGGATGGAGTTCAGACAATTATTATTGTAATTATATATAGTACTATTTTGAATTTCGTGGAAGCAATCAGGCAATGAAGGTGGAAACAGCTATCCTTACTACACGCTTTTAAAACCCTTACCATATTCATGAGTTTTGTGTAGTAGAGGACATCAGAATTGGCAACTATATTTGAATCAATGAATACGATATTGATGATGTACAAAAGGAATATGAAATTTGCAGTCTGCCAATTTTCTATTATACACACACACACAATCTTGTTTCTGAAACTCACTACCCAGAGTCCAAGAGTGTGTGTGCTTCACTCAATCATTTAATTATTTTTTCAATTAAGTTTTACTTCATTAACAGCTCTACAATATTCAAGCCGTAAGATTATACTATACATTTTTCTAAATTTGAACAATTCAGAATAATTAGAACATTTAACTTGAGATAGATTAGACCCAGGTCGTTTGTTATATTGTACGTTATCTTCTCACAGTGAAACATTCAAACACTGATGATTCAGTACTCTTAGCATATACCTGATGGGATTTATGGAAGAATCCAAGTATGCAATCTCGTTTGGCTGGCAACCATTACATCTGCCTCCTGCACATTTGGAGATAGTCACCCACAAATTATGTCCTACATAGGCACAGCATTAACTCCACTAAAAATCCCACAAACTCTCTGCCCTTTCATGGTCAATACTGCACTCGGGCATTAAACATGGTTTGTTTTATTTCATACACTTTAAAATTTTATTCTAAAACCAAATGAAAATGATGCGTGGACACACGCTTCCGGTCAGGAGGTGGCTGAGACTTTATTAACTTTCTTACCCAAGAAAGCTGAAGACAAAGAAGAGGGAGAGAGAGAGGACCAGATTACTAAAAATAATTGCAATGGTAAAGAGAATAAGGAAAGAAAAAAATAGTTTTAGTTTCCATTTTATTGTAACTTAAAACAAGATCTCGGTGTGCCTTCTCAGCTACAACATCTATTTATATAACCTTCAACTTAAACTTCTCTCACAGACAAACCAAGAATTATCATCAGTACTACTACTTATTCTTACCTCCATTTTTGTGTAACACCAAACCCCATTTACAAAAAAAAAAAAAAAAAAAAAAATA
>JAWDEX010000002.1:12925053-12958498 GCA_035221805.1 Trichilia hirta | reverse complement strand
CCTCATCGTCCTGCTGCACCAATTCAGCCGCCCGCCTCTGACGCCTCTTGTCTCTCAATTGCTGCATAATCACTCAGAGAAATAAGTTTTACAATTCAGAGAGATTAGAATTTTAGAATTCAGAAGACATTATGGATTAATAAAAATCACAAAAAGGTTTGAGTGTCACAGAATGCCTATGACTATTAAAGCATGCAACAGATACAAAGATCATTACCCTTCGAAATTGCTTTGCAGGAGTATCAATGGATTGAGAATAACGACCTGCAAGGGATGACTAAATCAGCAAGCGAGCAAGAAAGTATCAACTATATTCGATAGTCAAAATGGCAGACATTACCATCCAAAATATTTTCTCCTTTCACCTTAGGTATTTCTCTCCTGATAGCTGCACCTGTTTGGTTTGGCTGTGAACAAAATCAAATCCCAAGACATCAGTGTCAACAACTATAAGCTGGTAAAATTTTTGCAACAAAAGGGTGTTAAATAATCAAATGCATGCACTATACACAACAAAAGCATCAAAGTCATCCTAACCTCAGAAGTAGAATTATTTTCTATTGAAGTCTCTACACCAGCAAACTTCCATGAAGCAGACATATTGCTTTTCCTAAAAGAATCAAGACTTAAAAGGCCCAAATCAACTGTGCTGGTTGCAATGACATTGATGACCTAAAATTTGGTTTAAACAAGGTGTTACACAGTTAGTATAATTGATACTAGAAGTGCATAGAACACAATAAGGAGGTAATACAGATAACTTGTAATTAAATCTGCACCAACTTGTACTTGCCTCTTTTGAGAAAAGGGACTTAACATTTTGTTGTGCCAGTCTTTCTCTCCAGTGCAGATTCTGCACCAATCAACCAAATTTTCCATTGGTATAAGTAGTAACAACGATAAAATATCTACTTGAAAAGAAAGATAAAAAAATATAAATGTTTAAATAACCTACCTGCTTGCTAGAACCACTTGAAATGTCATTTTGATCTGGGACAGGCAACAATAATCATATTTAAACATTAGGCAAATGAATAGAATTATACATATGCATACACATATATGAACTAGAACTTCTACTTCATTTCCTTCTAAATTTGCATCCTACAGTTTAATCAACTAGAGTAACTTTAATGCAAACATAAACTGATAAATATCTGAAGCCAATGTAAATAACTAAAAGCGTAATGCTAAAACCTCTACATTTTATTCAAAAAATGGCCATAAGCATTTATGCTTTTTTCCTTTTTATCCTTAAGTACGATTATTACCATAACATACAGAATTCCAGTTACTCACAGAGTTAATATTGTGCTTTTAGAAGCCTTGTCTTGGCAACAAATAGCAAGTAGAAACACATATCACATATCATCGAAACAAAAACAGCACCTAAGTTGATACTATATTAGCATTCTCTAGGATGCAAGGAAAACAAACATTAGGTCTAAAAGAAAGTAAATATTTGTAAATAAAACGCATGTGTAATCACAGTTAGATCTGCAAATAAAACTTGAAAAATATAGAAATTAATTACTCAATCGCAGAAAACTAACCAATCGAAGCAGCAGTGTGAAGCCCTCGGCCGAAAAAGAAGATCAGCGGGGCAAAAACTGAGAAGAAAATGACAAGTGCAATAGGCAATCGTGATCCATCTCCTCTTTTCCTGTGAGTGCCCGTACCGGATAATCCCCGTCCTAACGCCATTGCGTTCCAGAAACTACAGTCAACTAAAGAGTTGAAAAAAAAATTCAGATGGAGAAAAAGAGAGTGAGTTTAAGGAGAGATTATAGAGAATGAGACATACAGGTGGCAGAATTAAGAGATCTTGAGAAATTGAGAAGAATTAATGCACAGTTTCGCAACTAAAAGTTCATAACAAAGCATCAGAAAATGACAGGAGTCCGAAATAGAGAGTAATTATGGGGGGGTACTGGTTGAAAGAAAGAAGGTAGCGTGAACATGAAGGCAAAATGCAGACACGATATCAATCCAAGCAAACAATGGCAAGTAAGGAACACTGATCCTCGCTTTCGGACTCTGCAATCTCAGCATGTATAATATTCTCGCCGTCGCTAGACTTCGATATCAATCTATATTTCACTCTCTTTCCCTGAAACGACGTTACACGGCAGACAATTAACGACGTCGTTTTCAGATCCCGCCTCGCCTTGTGCTGGAAACTGGTTATTGTAAATATGTTTTGGTTTTAGGAACGCTGAATAGGGCAAGGAATTTCATCAATTTAACTCATTTTGCCATGCAGTCAATCACGCATTACTTCCTCTCACGTGACACCATTAAAATTAAACTAAAATTTTATCCATAAATATTAACGCCGTGATTGGAGAGCATTCAATACGACAAAATCCTTAATTTTTTCAGGAAATAGATAATATCTTGAATTTAGTGCAACAAAAACATCAACACAATTAAATTGGGCGGTTCAGGACCTGGTCCCGAATCAATGCAGGCTCGCTGAAGTGACACCCAAACGACATTGTCTCTGGATCCCCGTTCGTCCGCCTTCACAAATTGGCCCTTGCACATGACCCGAGGTTCAAACAGCAATTACGGTGCAATCAGACGACGTCATTAACTATTTTATGAATTCATAATTTCTTATTATTTAAACCTTTTCGATGTCCTGGATTGACTGCTCATGCAATCATCGGACACAATTGTTCGAAAACCATTGATAAACATAATGAAGATAGACGTTCAAACAATCTAAATTTAAAAGAAAAAAAAAATTAATGTAAATCTTGCAAGATAAACATAATTATTGGAACATCTGAAGTCTAAATTCATGGCATGTAAAATTTGGTATGCCTTTACGAGGGACGGAAAACTTTTGATGGGTTATGCGTCTGTTGAAACTTCAAATCAGGTGGGATACACCTTTGATTTGATCCTCAGCCACAGTCAACTTCATTCTCACACTCTAGAATACAACGCTGGTATTATGTTGATAACGGCATGCACATCAAATACAGAGTGAAGTCAAATATGATCATCGTACATTACAGGGCATTCCTGAGTCAAATCGAATCATATCACAACCAATCTAAACAAATTACCCCCGTCAATTGCTTCTTTACAGGATAGCCACATCCAGGTAATCTCCAATCTGGCATTGGAGGAACATAAAATCAGAGATCATAGACAATTTAGAAATTAATCAAGATAAAAAGCACGGAGAAAGGAATCTGAGATACCTCAAAGCCAAGTTCTGCCAACATTTTGCCATCATCTAATTGCCTCCTACTTTCATAAGAGAAGGTCTTCCCCACCTTCACAAAACAATGAAGAATTCAACAACCCTATCTTGATAATCATGCTTTCCAAATTAATCAGTAAAGCCAAATCGTATCACTAATTAACCATCTACAAGTGTCACTAATCATGTACCTGCTCATCATATCTCAGTAGCAATTCTATCTGTCATAGGAATGCGTATTAAAAAGTGAATTCATCGTCTAGCTTTCTCAGTTTACACCATGTCTGGACCTAGAAGTCTAAGAATTCACCAATTCCTTCATCATATAACTATAAATTTTCATGAAACAATGGCAATTCACCAATCCATCATAGGAACGCATAATTTTTTTAAAAAAACATTCTCACAGTATAAGTCAGTCATAGAACTCTCACAGGATTGGATAACAAATAAAAGGTGTCCCAGAGCAAAAAAAGCATTCCAATTTCTATTCCTGATGTTCATGTGCATTGCTGAGCCAAGAATCGAAGCTGATGGATAACTGATTAACAAACCCATCAAACTCAATTTAAGCTTGGCTTGTCAACTGTTTAAACAACATTACACAAGCTCTTTACAAGCAATCCGATGGTGTTCTGAACAGTTCAGTTCATTTGCAGTAGTATATTCATCTCATCCAAAATGACAAGTAAGAGAAAAGAGAGAGAATAAACAAACCTCTCTCACCACAAAACGACCATTCTTATCAGGATAAACAAAAGCAAAAGACAATCTTGCATCCCTTCTTCTTGCCGCCGGTGCTACTTCTTTCACCTGTAATAAAATTGCAATTGGCCATGCGGCCAAAGTGAGAAACAAAACATAACATAGAAAAGCATTTCTGTTAAATAAATATATTAGATTTCTACCAGACACGGAGAAGCAATAAGAACACACTCATCTCTTGCAAAACTTAAATTCCATATAGTCATGTCCTAGGCACTAAGGTTTAAGGTAAAAAAAAATCCCTTCTACCACACACCCACATACATTAGAGAGAGTGGGGGAAAGGAGGAGGGATTTGACAGGTAAAAATAGGACAATTTGGTTTACTGTTGAACATACCAGATCTGTTAATTCGCGGAGCGTAGCATCCTTCCATGTGTAAATTTGAACCTCATCCTTAGGCTCCTTGCCCCTGACTGCAAAGTCCTCCCTGGAATGATGGCCCCCAATCTGCAGAAATCTCAACGGGTAAGCCATAAATTACACTTGACATAAAGTACATGATTTCAATGCATGGTCAATGAGTTACTACTGGACACAATATAGAAATGGTCTTCGTTTTAGAAGCTGTAGCTGAGCTAACAGCAATCATGGAGGTTAACATTGATACTCCAGTCAACTGGGGTGTAACAGGTACTAGAGATGGCCAACGCCAGATGCATCAACCATTCAATGCTTCCTCTGGAACAAGTAAATGAAGCCATTATGAAGAGCCAAGAGAACCCTTTAAGATTTAAACTACTGATAGAGAAAAGGGCAATACATAACCTCTTTCTTTTCTTATTTTGTGTTGCATTATCTACTGTAAGAACCTTTAACAATTACACTTCAAAAGATTTTTCCAGTACACTGCCCCCAGAATGAGATCTACCAACTCAAAAATCTGATATATTAACATGAGACAAGAAATACTAAAGAAGAAACTAGAAAACAAATGAGCCACAAATTGGAATTGCCAGTTCCCAATCAAAAATGACGTGGATTCATTCAGCCTCACACAAAGCATTCCTTCTTCCTGAATTTGTAATAATCTAAGATTGTTAAAATCCAGTTAACTCACAAACAGTTTGTGTGCAATAGTGAATGCAAAACTAGAATTGTGCTGTTAGACAGGGAGATGAGCAGTCGAACATAACAATTAAAAATAGAATCAAGCCCTTCTTTTAAGATAAAGGTATTAATTTTGGAGAACAACAATCTTCAATATGTATCTTAAAGGGAACAAAATTATGGCATATAGGTGTAAACACCAGACATACCTGAGTGAAAACTCGAAGCAACAAAGGACAAGTCTGCATTAGAACAGGGAAACAGAAAACGAAATGAAATCAGCAAGCATAAATACACGTCCAAACAATTAGGAGCCTAACATAAAATAATATGCTACAATTCACGAACTTCTATCACCAATTGATTTTGGTGATAGAAGTGATTAACTTGAAAAAAAAGGCTATGTTTAAAAAAACAGTATGGTCAAGGAAATTGATCTAATTTCCACTAAGTGCCAAAAACTAAATTGAACCTAACTATTAGAACAATTTAGTAAATAATACGTAACGCTGCAGTTTATCTTAATCACGAACTATGAGAACCAAGAAACCCTAAATAGATTCAGAAAAGAGATTAAAAATTTAACCCCAAAAAATATATATGCATATTAGTTGTGTTTTGAAACCCTAAAATATAAAACATTACGATTTTTTCTTTTTCAGAAAATAGACATGGAGATTGAGAACCTTCTCTCGATCAACGGGATCAAAGCGCAAGCGAGGGGGTGGCGGCGGAGGGCCCCTTGCAGAAGGATGCATTGGCCTACCTGCTTGCCTCTTTTGTGCTTCTGCCACTCCCGCCATCTATCTCTCTCGATCGAACTTTCCGTGAAGATTTGGGCGTTAGCTGATAAGCATAAATATAGACTCATTTTGGTTCTTTGCGATGTTTGGGCCTAGATGGGCTAAATGGGCCTCGTAGAAAAAAAATCATTCAGTAATTGGATCAACCGTGTTCTCCGTCTTGGATGGTTGAAAACGGCTCAAAGAATTTAGATCCCACCTTTTTAAAAAAAATAATCCTATTACATAACCTAAAATAATTTTTTAAATTTCATATTTTTTGTACCATCAGTGGAATCAATTAACACTTATGATATTACTTAAAAATTATTTTTTTATAAATTAATATTTGATAAAAAAGTTTAAAAAATAAATATTTGAATAAAATAGTTAGCTCAACCGGTTATTTCAAAGAGCAAGTAAGAGAACAGTTTCTAAGGGTAATATCTTAGAAAATTACCATTAAACTTACACCAAATGTTACAATTAATATCCATGTTCATGCATATAACATGAGAGAATGAGTCATGATCATACTATTCTCTAGTCAAAAGAAACCATGTAATTCAACTACTTTGTGTCAACACAATATCTTTCTTCTTTTTACTTTTCCTAGCTTCGCCTCTACAACTTTTATGTCCCTCACATAATCCCCACCATTAATGTTGCAATTATAGATAACCTATAAAATCAAACCGTCACGATTTCATTAGTTTAGCACAGGTATGGAAAGGAATTGACAAAATGTATTCCCTTTTAGAAACCAAAAAAATTTAAAATTTTCCTTAGAAGAAATTGATAATAAATTAAAAACAATAACATTATTAGTTGTCATATTTCATACATTATTAATAATTAATTTTAACTAATTTTTTTTATTAAACATTCTAATGATTTGATATAACATATTCATAAATAAATTGGATGTTGGGGAATATTTAGAGAACAAAATTTGACGAAATGAAAGTGTTATACCCCACACCACATGAGCTGCCTTTCCATGGAAGGTAACGGATCCATTTCATGCAGAGTTTCTTGAAAGTTTTAAACTATATATTGATGTTGTACTCGCTTAATATTACAACCACCTTAAGAATAATAGATGAAAAAACCTAGTAAAATGTTCCAAGAAAAGTTTTCCTTTTTGCTGTTTACTCCTTTTTCCTTCTTTATAGTGGCAAGGAAATAAATTCATCATACTTAGTGGTAATAGTTGATAGTGAATGCCATGGCCAAAAATGGAAATGTGCATTAAAGAAGCTTGCTCAGCTCCATCAAGTTTTCTCTAATTGGCAAGCTTCTAACCACCACTCTATTGCCCCTGGACCCATAGGAGATGCATTGTCAATTTTTTTTAAAAGTCTTGTTGGACCACTAATTAATAAAGGGCAAAAAGATAGGTAATTATGGGTTGCTTTAGTGGCTATATGAATAGGACTATTCATTTTTCTTTGCCTTATTTTTTTTAAACTCTTTACCTATATATTTCCAATCTCTTTGTAGGAAAATTTTGGTAATGGGATTGGAGGGTTTTCTTTATGCGAACACGAGCATTTCAAGACATTGTTGAAATTTAGCATACGTTGTCCAAGCTGGTGACCTTGGCTTGAATTGGAACCCCTTTTTGTACAATTGGGTTGAATCCATAGTTGGGCGAACAATTTTGATTAGGCAAACAATTTAACAATATATTAGGATTACTTAAAATTACAATCGTTTGCGTTACACTCATGAATATTAGTGATGAGTAAACTTTAGCCTCATAATTTTGTTTTATTTAATTTGGGCTCAGTTGATATACCTTATTTCAGGATCCTAACTAATAATATGCCATGATTTAGACATACTTTCTCTAGTCCTTTTCTGTATAAAATATTCAAAAATTATATTCTTATAGAAGCCAAGAAGAATCATTGATGAGTTTAATTTGTAGATAGGGCAAAGCCAAATCCAAGTGGGTTGATTGATTGAATTCTAGTAGAAGATGATAAAAGTAGCAAAAGGAAATAGTCCCGCACATTCTGATTCTCATAGTTATGAACATCTGATTTCTTATTAGTTGAGTATGACGGTCACTTTATTCTTTATCTTAATGCTAGAAAATATCCTACACTAATTAAGTGGTGGTTTTTTACGTGATAAAAATTATCAAACGAGGTCCAAGAAAAAAAAAAAGTGCTTTTACACAACCTCAAATTTAACATAATCAAAATTACAATTACTAAAAAATATATGTATAAGGTATACAAACTACTCAATATCAAGAAAATTATAAAAGAAGAGTAGAGGAAAATGCATATAGATCTGATATTGGACATTATTCTAGAAATTAGATGGGTAATTATAGATAAGCTTAGAGGATACTGTTTAAAGATAAAACTACTATTTACAAGAAGGCAAAATCTTGTTTAAGAGCCCATTAAACATTGTGCGCGAAATAGAGAAAAATATTGTTCACCAACTACAGTTTACGAGCTTAAATATAAACCATACTCATATTAGTTTTAGGTGCTTTTTTAAAGCGTAATTTTTTTTTTTTTTGATAATCCATTTTAGGTATCGTTGTTCCTTTGATGGTCCCTTTTAAATATCACTCGCCTTTTAGTGGTTCCCCTTGGATGTCACCCTCTCTTTGGCGTCCCTTATTGGCTTTTGAGAATAAAAAATAGATCAAGGTATGAGACCATTATCTTGTGCCGAGAATAATATTAGAGTACTAAGAATAATATTCTACCTGTTGAACTTTTAATTTACCCTAAATCAATCTATCTTGGACAATTCGTAGTCAGTAGTTTAGAATGAACTCCATAAAATCTGTATTTCTTACAAATATTTTTTAGTTTAAATTACGTGGCATCCTATTCCATGTCCACACGTTGACCTAAATTTATGTATCAACTCTTTATACCAGACATTTTCTTCATTATCATTTAAGATCATCCTCTTAGTCTCTAAAACTCAAAATTTCAAAACCATACTCAACTAATCTACATAGTAATAATAAAATTGCATACTTTGTTCTTTTAAATTATGTTTTTATAAGTTGTTGTTTGTTGATGCCATATATTTCAAGCAATTGTCTCAAATTTCATCTCTAATAGTAAATGATATAGTATTCATACATTAGACAATAAATTTTTACAATTTATTAATTTAATTAACATTTAGATTTTAGAATTCTCCTAAGTTTAGGTTAACACCCAATTAGAAATATTTATACTATTTGAAGATTTTGGTCGTATATATATGATTTATTGCTTTCTACAATAGTCTACACTTTAAAATGGCCCAAAAAATTAATATACCTTAAATATTGAATTATATATAATTGCGAAGCAAATGCATTAATTTAACAAAGCTGCAAATATATATAGGGCCACAATAAATTTATAATTATATTTATCTCCCAAAATGAAGCAATAGAAATGGTACCACCTTTGCTACGGGAGAGATTAATTATATATTTTTGTAGATGATCGATTGGTAAAAAATGGTTAATCATAGAAATATAGCATAATTAACCAATTAATTGAATGGATCTTACTTGTCAAATGACTCGAATTATTGTATATTACAAAGTTAAAATTTCCTATTAATATAGAACGAAAAAATGTGAAGATCTATGTCGGCATACTATAAACAATAATATCGGAAATTGTAATTTATATCCTAATATTAATATCTTGAATAATGTAATAATTGATTTTATTGTATTATATCACTTTATTCTTTATAATATTTTAAAATAGATAAAAAAATTTATATTATTTAAAATTTTTCTTTTTTTATGCTGAAATCAGTGAATAAGTAATATAACACAATAAATTAATTGTTACATTATTATATATATTACACTATTGCTATCAAATGTCTGATACCAAATTTTATTGTGAGAACATACGAACATGAAAGAATAAGGTAATTTTTTAATTACAAATTATAATCTATACATATTATTTTTTTTTTTTATTTTATTTTATATTATTTTTTTGCAGTTAATGATATAGATGGATGGAGTTTAGACAATTATTATTATTTTGAATTTCCTGGAAGCAATCAAGCAATGAAGGTGGAAACAGCTATCCTCACTGCACATTTTCAAAACACTTCCCATATTCATGAGTTTTATCTAGCAGAGGACATCAGAATTAACAACTATATATATATGTATGAATCAATGATTACGATATAGATGATGCACAAAAGGAATATGAAATTCGCAGTCTGCCATCTTTCTATTTCCTTATATAGATACATACAGTTCTATTTCTGAAACTCACTGCCAAGAGTTCAAGAGTGTTTGTGCTTCACTCGAACACTAAATTATTTCTTCAATTAAGTTTTACTTAATTAACAGCTCTGAAATACTCAAGCTGCAAGATTTTATTATACATTTTTCTAAATATGAACAGCCCAGAATAATTAGAATATATAACTTGAGATAGATTAGAGCCAAGTCGTTCGTTATATTGTATGTTATCTTCTTACAGTGACATTCGAACATTGATTATTAAGTACATTTTGTATATTCTGATGGGATTTATCCAAGAATTCAAGTATAAAATTCCAGTCGGCAATCATTACATCTGCCTCCTGCTCATTTGGACATAGTCACCCGTAAATTGTGTCCCATATGAATTTGTATCTATTTTTTATCTAATTTTTACTTGATATTTTGCTTTTTTTGACACTTGTAAAATTAAAGATTTATTTTATTTTTATATTATTAATTATATGCGTGTATTTATTTAAATAAAGTAAAGTTTAGATGATCCGAATCTATATTTTATAGGCATGGCATTAGCTCCACTAAAAATCCCACAAACTCTGGGCTCTTTCATGGTTCATTTTATTTCGTGTTCTCTAAAATCTTATGCTAAAACCAAATGAAAATGGTGCGTGGACACACACGCTTTCTGTCCGGAGGTGGCTGAGACTTTATTAACTTTCTTACCTAAGAAAACTGAAGACAAAGAGGGAGAGAGAAAGAGGAGCAGATGACTG
This sequence comes from Trichilia hirta, assembly GCA_035221805.1. Taxonomy (NCBI): domain Eukaryota; kingdom Viridiplantae; phylum Streptophyta; class Magnoliopsida; order Sapindales; family Meliaceae; genus Trichilia; species Trichilia hirta. Next base: position 12,947,680 of record JAWDEX010000002.1, on the reverse strand, counting down.
AAAATAATTACAATGGAAAAGATAACAAGGAAAGGGAAAAAAGAAAAAGAAAAAGAAATAGTTCTGGCTTCCATTTTATTGTAACTTAAAACAAGATCTCAGTGTGCTTTCTCAGCTACAACATCTATTTATATAACCTTCAACTTCCACTTCTCTTACAGACAAACTACGAATTATCATCAGTACTGCTCATTCTCTCCTCCATTTTTGTGTAACACCAAACCCCATCTACAAAACAGCAAAGAGAAATATATACGCATATATACAAAAAGGAAATATATATCTATCTATAGTCAGATATAGTGGAAAAACTTTCTTGAGGGAAAGAAAATGGGGAGAGGAAGAGTTGAACTTAAGAGGATAGAAAACAAAATTAACAGGCAGGTTACCTTCTCCAAGAGAAGAAATGGTTTGCTCAAGAAAGCTTATGAACTTTCTGTCCTTTGTGATGCTGAAGTTGCCCTTATTATCTTCTCTAGTAGGGGAAAACTCTATGAGTTTGGTAACGCGGGGTATTTATTCATGCTTCTCTGTCTCTCTAAATTTTATTTCCTTGTGTATTTTGCCTGTAAAGTTCTGATTTTTGTCTCTTTTAGATCAAGTTTACTGTCAAAGTTTCTCACTACTGATTTTAAAAATACCTTGCGAGCACAAAATTTTCTGATTTAGATTTCTGGGTTGCTTACTAATTTGAACATTCTTTATAATCTCCATTTTTGAAAAAAAAAATCTCATGAATTTTTGGGCTTTCGGGGTTTTCTTATTAAGCCCCGTTTTATCTGGTTCTTTGCAATGCAAGATCGACACGTTTCATCGTCCTTTTGCGAAAACTTTTTATCTCTGCTGAGTTTTAGCTGAGTCTAAGTCTTGGTCCGAGTTTTGGATTTCTACATATCATCGATAAGTGTTGAAATAATACCTTTCAAACTGAAAGGAAAGAAAACAACATGATTGAACTTAGCTTTTTTCAGAGATTCCATTAGCTGACTAGGTTTTTTCTTAGCAAATTCCCTCGCTCGGACCACTGTGCAAGATCTGGGGTCCGTACTTTTCCTTTTTTCCTTTTTTTATTTTTTCAAAAAAGCCTGCGTTACTGTAGCTGACCAGCAGATCACTCGGAAAAGCCACGGACTGAAAGTCGTCTTCACCATTCTCCCTTTGATCTTCTGGTTTAATCAGCGTTCGCCTCTCTCTCTCTCTCCCTCTGCCCTTTCCACCATAATATACTAATATAAATCTCGTTATCATTAGTAGGTGGCAAGCCAAGCATAACCACTTGACTAAGGAAATTATAATACCTGTAATCCTTAGGGCTTTAATTCTTTCAGAAAGAGAGAAGAGAGCATACTCAAGTTTTGATCTTTTTGGTGTTTTTCTAATATAATTGCTCTTTCTTCTCCCTCCTTAACCATTAACGCACAATTGATGTCTTCTTGGTCTATATCCTGTGTCTATTCTCTTAGATCTCCTGGTTTCATACAGGTTCGCTTCTTTTTCTCACTCAGTACTCTTTATGGATCTTCAATATCTTTCATATATCTATAGATGCAGCTTGTATATAAATGTCTTTATATAAAGTTGTAAACTTACACTGTTTGGTTTTGATAATGATTGAAAACTAGGTTTTTCTTTCTTCCTTCTACCTTCTTCTTTCTTTTTTTTTTTTTCAAATGTTAACTTCTTCCACTATCAAGATAAAGGCTTAATTAACTTCGATGGTATTTCTGATATTCTCATGCATGTAGCGTAATTTAAATTTGCCATTTTCAGATGCATCTAGCACAAAATGAAGCTACGTACTTTACCCCATCTTTATATCTATAAAAAATCAGAGGGTTTTGATATATCTGATCTGATGAGTCGAGCTTCATATTGTTTGTTTTATGTTTGCATTAAATGGGTTACTTACATTGCTGATTAACCAACTTAACACAACTCCTCGGAAGTTTTGTTTCGACATTTTGGTCAAAACGAGCCTCTCCTCTCTTTCTCTGAAGGTTTTTATCCAGATTTATGTGTATCTGTTCGTTTTATTAGTTTTACACATTGTCATTTTTATTTGTTCATATAAGACTATATATATCGAATTTTCTTTTATTTCTCACGATAACCAATGAAACAGTACTTTAATTTGCTTGATTTTTTGTATAACCTGAGAAGTTGCAAGACATTATGTAAGTAATTGTTAGACCTATAATCTTAATTTATAATTATTTCACATTTATATTATTTAATTATTATTATTATTTAGTGTTGAAGAATGTGTCCCTTTTTCTGGCCCAAGGTACACGTAATTGTCATGGTCTGTGTTGCAGTAAATATTATATATTGCCAATTTTATGAAATGTTATAATTTTTTAATTCTTCAATTTTTACATAACATGATATATATGCCCTAGATATTCACACATGATGCTGAAAAGTGTGCATTAGTAGTGAAGTTTTTTTTTTTATTTTTTATATACAGTCAAATAATGAGTAAGATTTCCTTGCTCCAGAAGTTGGGATAGGACTATATGGTTTTGTTACAGGCAATATGAAAACTGTATATAATTAGAATTAGGATCAAATGCTACTCTAATTTATATATATATTTTTTAAAGATCTTTTAACATCTGTATGTTTTATATATGTATTGTCAAGATGAATTTTTTATTATATATTATTTATTTATTTATTATACTCATGAATTTGCTTAATGAAAATTTAGATCAGCGTCAAAAAGAAATTCAATTAGAATTAACCATGAGGAGAATGTAGGGTAATTTACTTTTAGTAAAATCTCTTGAGGGATGATACTAAAGATTTTTGGGGGCAAACTTCATTCGCACCAAGTTAAAATAGAGTTTGATTTATTTTCTTGTAATGTTTAAAAGAGAAAAGGTTTGAAAAAAAAATGTGCAGAAAGAATGAAAACTTAAAAATTAAATGATTGTCATTCTTTCTTTTGGGGTTATTCTCAATACCAGACATATATTTGAATGAAATAGATTCGTCATAAAAAGCTACTTGCAGAAAGCAAAATCACTTGTTATAGAGTCCATGAATGGAAATTTGATGGTTCAGTATTATGAAAGTCTACATTATATCCTCTGTAGTTGTGGATTAGCAAAAAATATTATATTATAATTTCCAAGTGAAATTGAAAATCTTAGTCTTGTGAGTACAAATATTTTAAGTTTCTGTTCGCTGTTGATTCAAGATTTGTCCTGTTTAGGATTAACTAACAAAATATATGTTTGCTTTAACCATTCCTGCACAATCTCAGCCATTAACAGGTTATGTATAATCATTTTTTTAATTTCTTAATAATTTCTGCAGAATAAACAAAACCCTTGAACGATACCAACGCTGCTGCTTCAATCCACGGGACAACAGCATTGAACGTGAAACACAGGTTAATTATGTTTTCTGAGCTTTCTCAAACTTCTCATGCACTTAATAATTATGCTGTATTTATACTCTCTATCTATTGATATTTCTTTGATTATGTGCACTTCTTTCTTCTTAATTTCTCACTGTGTTACCATGTCTTCCATTAACCAAATATTCCAGACCTGGTACCAGGAGGTAACCAAGTTAAAAGCAAAATATGAATCTCTTCAACGCACTCAAAGGTTAGTTTGCTTTTCAAGAACATATATTATAAGAACGCCATCTTAATATATAATTAAAGTATTTGTCTATGTTTTCGAATGAAAGGCATCTGCTTGGAGAGGATCTTGGACCACTAAGTGTGAAGGAGTTGCAGAATCTTGAGAAACAGCTCGAAGGAGCTCTTGCGATTGCCAGGCAAAGAAAGGTACATAAATGTGTGGAAATTGAATGAAGAAGCTACTTTCTTCAATCTTCATATATATATATTGCAGTATCATTTTTTGGAAATTATATATTGTGTGGTCTAGTTAATGTTGAAATGACAAAGGAAATGAATAAACTTTGAGGTAATCTTACAATTTTTTTTTTATATTCATATTCTTCACCGCAGACACAGATGATGATTGAGCAAATGGAAGATCTTCGCAAAAAGGTAAAACATATTCTTCCTACCCATATCATATAATCATATGTTTGGTTGATAGAAATTTGGATAAAATGTCTGAGCCTGGGTTCCTCTGGAGTGTGAGACTAGCATGATAATCACCTAAACTACCCGCACACATGATTTTATCTTATGACATTAGTTATTCATCCTTGGAAATTCCTAGATTATAGTAGCTTTTGGTCATTTGAGGTTAGATATATTATTACCTTAAAATTGAAATTATTGTGGGGTGAAATTAGAAAATTCAAATTTAATAACTAAAATCAGCAGTTTACCTCGCACTTTCACAACAATCCTAGATTAAGGCTTAATTATAATATCTTGGCTTTTGTTTCATTTGTATAATTTTAATTAATACCATGTCCCATTTTCGTCCTTGCAAATGACCTGTTTTCTATTGCAGGAGCGTCAGCTTGGAGACATTAACAAGCAGCTCAGAATTAAGGTTTTGCTTCATTAATACCTATGGTTTCCGCAGGTCAATAACAATATTTGTCCGAATCCTTTCCATTATACCTATATTTCTTGTTTCAGCTGGAGACAGAAGGCCAAAATTTGAAAGCCATTCAAGGCTTTTGGAATCCTGGTGTAGCTGCTGGAAATAGTAACTTCCATGTTCATCCTTCTGAGGAAAGCCCCATGAACTGCGACCCAGAACCTGTTTTACAAATAGGGTATGGAATATACACAATTTTATTATTTAATTGGTCATATGAAAAAGGTTGTTTGCAAAATACATAAAAATTAAGAAGGCTTCTGGTGTTAATGTAGGTACCAACACTATGTTCCTGCTGAAGGGTCGTCAGTTCCAAAGAATATGGTTGGTGAGACCAACTTCATGAATGGATGGGTCCTTTGAACAATAAGAATTCATCAAATGATAAGCATCATTTACAGAATTAATTTTTGCCAATGGGACTTTTTTTTAATTAAGGGATTTGAAATATTTTATAGATATTTCAAGGACTTATGTTATATATATGTGTGTACAGCATGTAATGTGCTTAAAATATGCTCACCGTCTGTCATGGGTGTTAATCAAGCGACTTAGAACTATATTTCCTGCAATATAATATTTTAATAATATAATATTTAATATTTGATATTATATAATATTGATATGTACTTATGTCGGCTTCATGTTTCAGTCCAGCTCGTAAAATTATCTTGTTGGTCAAAGTTTAGTCTTATATGGGCCTAAGCATATTGCATTCAAACCCATTACTTGAACGTACGGCATGTTTACGAACCAGTAGGAATTCCCAGACGACATAACTAGCCTAAGCGCCAAGCTTGAAGAATACATAACATAGGTATAAATTTAGAAGAGAGAAAAAAGGCCAGAAGGGGAATTAGAGTTTCCGATATAAGAGGAGAACGAAGTTAAAATTACCTGAAATTAACTCTGGCTGGGCTACTAAAACAAGAACTGGTGCTATTGTCATGTAACAAGCATTTGATACTGGATAGCAGTGGACATGCCAGGCAGCTGCCTTCCGGTGACGTTAGAGTGTGCCAACTGTTGTGGGAGTAGCTCCAAGGTTTCTAAGAATTCTAGTTCCAAGATGTCCAAGAGTTCAACTTTTGTTATTTCTTTTTCTTTTCTTTTCTTTTCTTTGGTTAGAATTTGACTATTGTATTCCTGATGCGGTTTCTAATATTGTTATACATTTTGGTTTCGTACTAATTCATGCATTATTCATAACAGTTATTTGTTTGATAATCTGTTAATGAGTTACATTTGTAACGTTTTGGGCGTTTGGTATATTTTTGGTTCCTGAGGTACACGACGCAATAGTCAGAGCGGGGCCATAAGCCAGGTTTACTCAGTCTTACAATTTAATGGATTTGAATCAGTTTGTGGCATCTCATGATAAGCCCATTTCGAATTTTGAGCTAAAAGATTCATTCTTGAATGTAATTATTGGCTTTGAATCAGTTTTAGTCAAGAATTTCTAATGGTTCTTGTTTGAAGACTCAACCATGTTAATCTTGACGAATTTCGCATTTTCTTATGGTTCTTTTTCTTAACATTTACCTTTACCCATTTTGAATTGTACAAATAATTCTTTACAATGAGATACAATATAATATGTATTGATCTAAATTTGGGCTTAGAAAAATGTTACAATGTTTGGAATTTCTCTGTTCCAAAATTGCCAATGCTATGGCAGCCAGAATACAGAATAAGGATCTAATAAAATGCTTATTGTGGCCTTGCAAAACTGGAATCAACGTAGCGAAATTCTTGGGTCATAAAACCATTCGTTCAAAGTCGACAACTGCAGATAGGCCTCCCAGTGCTTCTATTCCTACTTCCATATTCTCTTCATCATTATTAGGCTTTCTTTGTCTTCGCATTAACCGGCTCAGGCGTCGCCACGGATAGAGCATCAAGGTAACACAGATTCTTGTTTCATTTTCAGTTACTTTCGGGACGAATGCGCGGGCTGCGTCGGCGTATGGCGCGTAACCAATCCTTACATTTTTAAGAGGTCAGCTCTTCTGGTACGGCTATCGCCTCCTCGTAAGGCCGAATAGAGTTCAAAGGGCTTTATATAACTTCATTTGATGACGGTGGTTCATCAAGCAGTTCGGCATCTGTAGAAGACGTTATTTAGTGTTCGGTTATGAAACCCTTTTGGACATGGATATCCCGAGTAAAGCCCATTACAGTGCCTGCCTCCAGTCTTTTTGCTTTCTCATAGTCTCCGCTTCGAGATGGTGGATCGGTCTAATTCAAAGAAGAAGACTAAACTGGCCTTGTTGGAGTAGCTCGACCGTTGGGAAGGAAAAGGCAATATATTACCGACGAAGGTAATCCGTTGGTCTGCCGCTCAGTTGAAAGCTATGAAACTGGTCTTCTCTCCAGAGGAGCTGCTCAGCCGGTTGTCGTTCTTAACCCATATCCCATCCATATGAACTTGCCATCTCTTGTTGAAATCAAGCCATTTTAACTTACTGAGTTCTGATAGGTCACTTGCCGCTGATGGAAAGGGATGGACCCTTGAAAAAATTTCACCAGTCGTTTGCTTGGGAGAGCTGTTTATAGACTTCGTGCCCACTGAATTTGGAATTTCACTTGCAAAGAAGCTGCTTTAAGAAAGCTCCTGGCAGAGCTCCTGCTAATGTTGTTGTTGGTATCCTAAGATTGGAAATTTCAGCGGGTTTCATTGGCAAGGTGCTAATTTGAGTACAGGTGCTGTTTTCTATCTTTCAATGTAATTGCTGGCTCTTTTTTATTTTTTCAGTTTTACCTATAAGAATCCATGTCATCAAAAATTTTCTTTTGACTTTATGTCTGTTATCTACCATAGATACATGTCTTTCACTTATTTTTTTCGCCTCTGGATGCCTTTTGTCTGTAGAAACAACTGCATTTACATTTCGCTTGGGGCTCTACGAGTCTTATGTACAGTAATAGTTTGCCTGCATGAAGTAGGTTTGTTGTTTTGATAGATTCAGTCATTTACAGAATTTATAAATTGGTTAGAGTAGTAGTATGAGTTTTGATTCTTCAACCATATTACACATGCATTCATATGTATACTCACACGATTATTCCCAGCAGCATTCAAATTACGATGGCACTCCATCTTGGACATATGAATCATACCAGCCTTTTGTTTAGCCTTCGGTGTCCTAGCCTAGTTATCATGACATAACATAGCTTGATACCTTGTTATTATTTCATATATACCATTTCTCCTTTCCAGCCTTTTGTGACATAGTAAGAGCTTATGGTGAACATGAATTCGTGTTTTTTCACAATCCAGTGATGATATGCTTCTTTGTGAAGCAGGGCTCGACGTAAGCCTAATAGAGAGGATAAAATTCTGCTCTTCGGGGGAAAAGCCTGGAAATGAAAGGCCAAAATTATGTCTAATGACTTACAGCTAGTCTGATATAACTCTATTTAACTTTGATGTTTTACTGGGGTTGAAAACTTTGAACTGATCATGTTTTTCGCCCTGCATCAGATAACTCCTATGAAATGACTAATCATCTTGGATATGGATGTGGAAGTTTCAAAATTAAATACTCCATCTAGCTCAAAACTTATTGGCAATTGTCTAATATCTTGTGGCCACTATATTTCTCTTTGGAAGTGAACCTAACAATCATCAACGGGTCAATTAATTTGATTGTAGAGCCATGTCAGTCGGCTGATCTTCCGGTTCACAAAAGACGCCGTCGTCCAAATTTTTTGCAAAGTCCCTGTTTAAGAGAAATCTTATGTATGCTTGTATGGAAATTCATTGAGAGCTAGCTCGTGAACATGTTGAGCTAATCTAATTGCTCTTTGGTACGGCCGTACAAAAAGAGAAATGGAGAGCCTCTCTGAACAGAAATATTCATCAAAACAATAAATTCATTTTAGTAGCACTCTAGTATGATACTCATAGTAGTTAATTCATCAAATCAAAGAAAAGAAGATACTATACCCATTACGGCTATAAATTATTGCTTGCGCTAGTGATGCTAGTCTTGAAGCAAAATATATATAAACAGTTGATTTCTTCTTCAATCATATCTCATATTTGCCAAGGCTTGTTTACATTTGCTAAAACTGAAACCAATCATCAGTTAAGCGGTGGCAAACGCCTTGTTCTTCTTTCAGGTGGTGGGCCGATGAACAATTCAGTTTCCACATCAGAATTTGGGCTACTGTCGTCGCTGTTGGGTATTTTCTCTTGCTGCTCTTTTGATCCTTTCCAAGGTTGCATACCACACTGAAAATAACCATTGTGGACACATAAATCTTATCACAAAATGACTCGCTGATCAAGCTGATCAAAGTTAAGCTCAACAGACTGCATGCAATCAAGTGACTGAAGTTTTGATTAATTCACAATTTAATCTTTCAAGCAAATTAATAACTTGTGACTGCCTGCTTATCAAGCATGTAATTCACTGGCACAACCTTTTTTTTTTTAATTTTATAATTTGAAGTTATTTTCAGTTATCATAGAAGCTCACCTTCTCAGCCAGCCTTGCATTTTCAGCTACTAAAGCTTTCTCCTGAGTTATAATTAGGACATAAGATAAGACTTATTCAAGTTAGCAACTGGCTAAGCATTCTTCAAGAAAGCAACTTTTAATTAATAACTCATTTGCAACGAAAGAAAAACTGGGAAACTCGTTTTGTAAGGGAAGCAGAACACAAAGGGACAAATTGTTTTTCTCTCTCTCTCTCTCTCTCTCTCTTCTTCAAGAGAAAGTTTCGACCTTGTATTTACCAAGTAATCAAATCGTGCTGTCAAAATTACGCAAAAATTTCACGTCCAGTTAGCATGAAAATGGACTTTAATGTTAACATAATCCTAGCACTACTCTTGAATTGTTGAATCGCACCTTTAGTTTGAGCTTCTCGATCTGTTCCTTGTAAACATGATTCTGAAATATGGACAAATGTCAATCATGTAACATTAAATTTTCATAGTACAATTCTATAGAAAGATCAGCGGAGATGGTGTATAGTTTGAACCTTTCTTGCTCGGATGCTGCTTACGCTCCTCTCCAGCTGTTGTTCTATTTGTTGCAGTTCTTCAAGGCTGCATGATCCCAGACCTTCTCCCAATAGTTTTCTGAAAATTTTCAAATTCAAATTCATTTTTAAACCTTGCCTTCAAAGGAACAATGCAGATTGAGCAAACATATATGATGAGTTGATTTTAATAAAATTATAAGACTAGGTCGATCGTTAACCGTATTGAAACTTCAAGAAGCTCTATCTTCTTCACCATGTTAGCTGCTTCATGCTTTAGATTCTGCCATTCCAAATCCACGGGTGTAAGAAAATTAAGAGAAAAGCCATGCAGTGCATATTTCATGCATCGACAATAATATTGTGATAACTTAACTACAATTTTTTAAGAACTTTTGTACAACTTCAATTGTCAAATAAATTAATTCAAGTAATTAGGTTTCATTTAGGATTGTTGCTGTATTTTAAAAATAAAGCTAAAAATGTGTTTAATAACTGTATTTTTAGTATTAATAAACTCACAGCTAAGTTGGCTGCGTACTTAAGACATTCGAGTTTTCACAATTGCTAGGACTTCAACTACACCCAAAAGTTATGGTATTGGCTATTTTACATCCTTTTGTATAATGTGAGGATCTTCACCTCCCAAATATTTATAAAAGCTTAGTCCGTCCTACTTTTAGGCATTTACATACAGATTGTACTTATATATGTAATATTTACAATCAAGACTTTTATCTAATTGTGAGAGCTTAGTCCATTCTGTAAAGCGGTTACATATTATAAGCTGTACTTGTATTTGCATTATCCATAATCCCAACTTTAATATGATTTTGTTTGTCAACTTCCATTTGGTTGTAATATATTAATATTAAAAAAAATCATATTTTAGTGAAACTGAAGTATTTTTATATTAATAGTTAACATGTAAAGTTTTTGTCTCATACCAGTAGCTAGAAATCCCTAAACCACAATACCAAATAAAGCCTTTATAAATTCTGTCCAATCCCAAGCATAGAGTTTGTAATGGATCAAATTACATCACGTCACAAATGTTGGGGAAGTTATATATATATATACCTGCATGTTTTGCTCCGTCGACTGCTTATTCATTCGAGTTTCTTTTGTATGCCTCATATAACGGTCTATTGTCTCAGGTATGCTGAAGAATATAAACCAACAGCAAATACAATCAAAATAAGTTTCTTATCAAAAAGCAAAAAATAAACATGTTTAATGCAAGATTGTGCTTACATTTTTTAAAACTAAGCACCTTCTTTTAAGAAGGCTTGTGATTCTGGCCTAGTGATAGCAATGAAAGAAACTCGTGTTCTCAAGGTTACAATGAATATAACAAACTAGGGTTAATGAAACTTCAAGAATATTTAAAATGTGAGTTTGAAAGTTTCAAATGATATTTTTTACTAAATTAATCTAAGAGATCTCATAATCTAGTAGCAGTGAGTTAGCAGAGCTTCCAAACGATAAAATATCTGCAAAAAACTGAGACGCAAAACACAAATTATTACCATAAAAATTCAAAGGTCTTCTCCCTACATCAACTTCTCATGTTAAGTGTCAATTAGACTGTATTACATTAAAGATTAAACCCAAAAAAAAAAAAAAAAAAAAAAAAAGGAGGATCAGTCATCATCTTTCGTATTACAAGGCTTAAGACTCTATACTCGTGCATTTTAAATCACGATAAAGTTATTATTAGAGAAAGTCTTGAGTACAATAGACCTTTTTAGGTTCTTAAAGATTTGCTGTGGGAATACCTGGCTAAGCGAATACGGTGATTTAGTTGAATGATTATACTAAAACGTTCTACCCGAGGCCAATTCTTTCTTCTTTTATAAAAGAATGTCTCTAACCAATCAGAGCAAACTGTTGCACCTATAGCATGCATAACACACGAGGCTTGGATCTATATGGTGCTCTTGTGTAAACAATACTAAGACATATGCACATACAATATCTATCTAGAGTTCTCATAATTTGATCTCCTCCAGAGTGTACGAAGTAAATGAAGTTACACCATTATTTCACTCCTCAATTTCTCGAGGCCCATGGTTGAAACGCTGTTTAAATTGTATCAGTTTTTTGGGCTTTCTTTCGAATAAAAAAAAAAACAAGTAAAAATTGTCGGGCAATTGATATTCGAAAAAGTTAATACCTTGTTTTAAATTTGTTTGTCAACTTTTGTAGTCTAATTAATGCTGTCAACACACTCACTGTTATGTAACTAAAATTTTAAATTTTGAAATAAGTTTTAGGTTTAATACTTTAATTACTACAATTCACAAATCTTTGACATTAAACGGTGGCCTGTTATATCTACTTAGAGAATGCATGACTAAAATTCCTCTCCTTAATCACTAATAATGGGTAGTCGACTAGAAAGATTTTGATCATTATGTCTAGAGAAAGTTCCGCATATATCTATTCAAGTGGGATGGGCACATATAAGTTCTCATCTTATGTTTAATGTCCTACTTATTTTTTTCATTTGTGAATAGAGTAAAAGACTATAGTACAACGTTTATGATATATAAATGTTAAACTCCAACTAATTATTAGATTATACTCTAAATAAATGAATGAGTCCTGCGAATACAGATATTCTTTACTTATTTGTATGCTGCAAATGGCGTAATATAGCATGACTCTGTGAATATACATGGTTTCTATTATCAAAACAGAAATATAATAAAGAGGTAAGTGCTGAATAGAGTAATATATACGTACAGATACACACGCACGTATATATAGTACTATATCATCTAGCTGTGTCAGAAGCTAGCTCCATTAAAATACCTAAAACGGTAATAAGCCCATTTGGTGTCATTATGAAGTTAAATAGTGCTTCGTTGATATATATAGTACTATATCATCTAGCTGTGTCAGAAGCTGGCTCCACTAAAATACCTAAAATGGTAATAAGCCCATTTAGTGTCATTTATGAAGTTAAATAAAGCTTCGTTGCTAATTGGAAATTATTGAACCTCGCGTCAAGAAGAAAAAGGAGGTACTATTAATAAGAAGAAGTCATTAACTCTGGCGGGTTTTGCACCGAGTCCTGATCAGTGCACTATAAAATCAAAAGACAGATGGCTTCATTTGTCTTCTGTAGTATGAAAACCTTTGAGATTTAAATTCCTTTTGGCTAAACAAAACTCCATCCTTAGAGTTAAACCACTTGGGGTCAACCAATCGTATTTGAAGATACCCATCTGTCTTTAGTCAAAATTACTATACATGAGATAAAAACCCTTAAGTGGAGGAAGATTAGTTGAGATTTATGAAGAAAATTTGATCTATAATTTATACGAACTCTAAAATCTACGAGGAAGAGAACATGAATTAAAGTCAATGAATTGAAGTTAACCTTACAGCAACTAATGAAATGAAATACAAAAGAGAAAAACCACATTTTCTGAATAGGGATTTTTTTCTTATTTCCTTATTTGGGTATATACCTGGAGCTTGCAAATTCGCAGAGCTTGCCTCTAGGAGAGAAGATGATAAGGGCAACTTCAGCTTCGCAAAGGACTGAAAGCTCGTAGGCCTTTTTTAGCAACCCATTTCTTCGTTTGGAGAAGGTGACTTGTCTGCTTGTGGCGTTTTCTATGCGCCTCATTTGAGTTTTTCCTCTCACCATATTTCTAGACCTGGAAAAAGTATTGAATTCATCAATAACACAAACTAGATCAATCAATATAAATATAAAACAAATTAAAGTTCTTCAATCGCACATGTAAAGATATATATTTATAGTTCTGGAAAAGCCAATAAAAGAATAGAGTCGAAGATGATATGCAATCTTATTACCCAGAAAATTTTTTATGCTGAAGAAGTGAAAGAGAACAACGTGGAGCAATAAAAATCAGAAATTTGTGTGAGTGAGAAGAACTTGAAACCTAGTCATAGAAGCAAAGATGCAAACATGAATGTTTTTATTTCTTTTCAAAAAAAAAGAAGTTTTCATTTCATGCGAATTACTTTCAGGGTTGAAGCAAAGGAAAATTATGCAAAACAACACACAAAGATTAAACAAAAATGAGAAAATTATTGAACTTACCGAATAGCTTTACAAAGATAAAATAAAAATGAGAAAAATTTATAGAACTTACCGAATAACTTTTCAATACCCAAACGAGATCTGCTAGCGGTGAATGGAAATAGGATTGCCAAAAAAGGGAAAACCAGTTGAAACCTGAAACCTATCAGAAAATTTCAGAAAACCATGTCAAATATAGTTAGCTATAATGATTGATTCTTCTTCAATACAGCCAGCCAAGAAGAAGCAAAAAGGATTAGCAGAAGAAGAGAGAGTTTTACCAAACGGGCAAAATCCACAGAGAAAAAATTGACCAAAAAAGGGAAGTAGCTAATAAAATCTAAGGTGTTGGGCAAGGATATTACAGAGAAAAGTAAGTAGGTTGTTTTCTGATTGATTGATTCTCTGACTTTCTTTTTTTTTTTTCAAAATTTAATTCAGTCACCACAAAGGGAGCAATGCACCCCACACAAAATACAACCACTTTTCCTTGTCCAATATCTATCCCATTTAGAGAATCAACAAATTAAAAAATTCGATAAATAAAATTAAACGGGTAATCATAATTCAGTCCCAAAATTTTGATAAAATAACAAATTAATCTGTGAATATACTAATTTAATTCTTCAAAATATTTAATTAAAATTAAAATAACTAAAATTTGGATTGATTTATTATAAACAATTAAAATATATTTAAATTTATTATTTCTCTGAACTTCAGGGACTGAATCATTATTATCCCAAAGCAAATATTGGAAAACCTCATATTTTGCTTCATTTGGTAAAAAAAGCAACAGCCCTCCCAGGAAAAGAAAAAGAGAAATTTTCCATTAAAAAAAAAAAAAGAAAGAAAGAATAAGAAGACTCTGAGCGAGGTGTGTTGAATAGTACATCTTGTTAGTTTGCTCTTTAATAATATCCATATATCTTATATAGAAAAATAAAAAGGCGGTGAGTATAGCTGTATAGGATAGGTTAAAAGAAAAAATATAAATAAATATATTTTTTTAAGATAAGCCAATTCGTGGTCCATCTTGCCAATAAGTCCACATTGTCCGTACAGTTTCGTCCTGTGTGGCCAGTAAGAAATTGCAAACGCAACATGACCTTTATCTGAAGAATCAAAGACGTCTATGCTTTTACTTGTTGAAATGAATAAACGACAACGCCCAGTTTCCTTGTTCTGTCAGATTCTGAACAGTACGACACATTGATAGAATTTTATTTTTTGATTTTTTCACTATTTATTTTATTTATTTCATTTATTTTTCCTCTGGTTAAAAAAAAAAAAGTAATTCTTCCCCTCTGCTTGAGTCAGAGGCTCGTCAGTCGTGAGTCGTCATCAATCAACATTCAGCAAAGGAAAAAGACTGAAGAAAAATAAAAATGTAATTTTGGTTTGTTTAATGTTTAAGACACGAATATAAAATGTGGCGCCGACGCTTTGAAGCCTCGTCCTGATCCAGTCAATCCATTCTAGCAGTAGGTTCCAACATCCATGGCGTTTAATCTTGTAAGAAGACTTAAGTCATAGTATTCCCATTGGTTTGGATCAGGGGTATTAATTTCCCATTGGTTTGGACAGGGGTAGTCAGTTCATATTTCGGTTAAGATGAGGGAAAAATTTGGTGTTTTAGACGTTCTTAGAATCAACGGTTGAGTATATCTGATGCACCTAAAAATAGAAAATTCATTTATCTGCGAAGAAATTAAGGTTGTGGCTTTCATTCCATCATACATCTTTTTATAATTGTGTTGTGTTTGGGGACCAAGACGCGTGCTACGTTTGAATATGATAAATGCTTTCTAGCCAGCTTTTAATTCTCTCATTCCTAATCATTTTTCGCTTTAATATTTATTTATTTTTAATATGGGGAAATGCGATGATATTCCAGGATTAGACGGCCAAGATTGAGATGATCATGGCTCCGAACGTTATTTCCCAGAAAAATTTATGTCTGTTTTATTAACAAATTAATTAAAGTATTGTCATTAGTAGGAATTCGAAACATTGAGAAAATTTTTGATTGGGTGTGTTCTGAAATTTGGCAAGTGGTCCAATGGGCCTGGTAATGTGGTCCAGATAGTCACTATGTTTTCATTGGACCCACTCTTTCCTGGTCCACTCCTAAAACTCGTCTCCACCACACCATAGGAGCTCACGATTCCACGTGATTACAGGTGACGGGACCTTAAGAAAGTGCAGTGCACGTGAAATTAATATATTGTTTTTATGGAATATTTTAATATGAAAATGTAATGACTTTTAAATTTAAATAAAATATTAAAATTTTAAATATTTTGAAAAATAAAATAATTCATTATTATGTTATCAGAATATCTTTTTTTTACTAAATTCTACGACCAATTTATTTTTTGCATTTTGTGTTGGCCAACACTTCTAAAAGGGACTGAATAGGGAAATTAAACGAGGTAGGTGGAAATTTTTAAAGTGAAATAATATCAGCGAATCGAAGACGACGACACAACAAAGCTGATGCCTTTCGTTTAGCGTATAGTACGTGAAAATGTGCAAAATAAAATAGAATAAGTTGGAATTAGAATAGAAGAAGATAAGATTATATTATATTTAATATTGTACTATATTTAGTTTAATACAAAATATGATTAGATTATTGGATATATATTAGTATTAATAAAAGTATAAAAAAATTAAATAAAAATTATTAATTATTTTCATGCTTTTAATATAAATTATTGATGTTAATTTTTGCACCTAAGATTGTCTCTTGGGATCATGGGGAAACCAGTTCAACTACCAATACTCAAACTCACTAAACTACAGAAAGTATTTATTAAACTAATTGAGGGTGTAAACCATAGGTTGAGCTCATATTAGAACTTTAATTTCTTGCTTCAATTCTGGTCAATAGAAGATATAAATCCTTGGATTTGCACGAGGAAGGTGATTCGTAATGGAAAAAAAAATCTACTAGGCCTAGCTCTCATGCTTTCAAACGGTATAATAAATACCTTTCACAATTTAGTGGGTCTTAGTGTTAATGATTGATCTTTTACGCCCTCAAGAGATGATCTGGGTGCAAAAATTAACATCAACATTAAACTTAGGCAATATTTATACAGGATTTTTATAGAATAAATCTTTAATTTGATTTTCATTACTAGCGACATAACAAATATCTTCTGTAATTCAGTGGATTTGAATATTGGTGATTGGTCTCCCATAATTTCAAAAGATGATTTGGGTGTGAAAACTACTTTAAACTCAGTATTATTCATGCTGGAATCTTATAGGATAAGTCTTTGATTAAATTTTCATTAGCAGCAGATAGAACTTTATGGGATAAGTCCTTAGTTTATTTTTTATTACCAATTTCTTAGTTTCACACGACGAAGCTGACTCATTTTGGGTTAAAAGATACCTGAGATTAGCTCTTATGACCCTAAAATATATAACAAATACTTTCTATGACTCAATTGATTCGAATATTGGTGATTAGTCTCCCGCGATTCAAAGAGATAATCTGTGTGCAAAAACCAACACCAACATAAATTAATTAAATATTTTAAAATTTAAAATTAATAATAATTTTAATATATTAGTATAATTAATAAAATAAAAAATAATTATAATATAATATAACATTAAATTAAATTATATTTTATATATTTTTTATTGAAATTATTAGAAAGTTAAAATAAATAATCTTTTAAATATTTGAAATATAAATTAATTAAATATACAAACGAAAATTTTAAATCTAATACTAATTTGTAATAAATTATTATTTATAGAATATTTTTATGAATATAATTAAAAAATATATTTAATTAATGGGATAAAGTTATCCCATAAAAATCATCGGACGTCTAATGATTTGATATTAAACGGTGAGTTCTACGTGGGACCCAACTTAAAATCCGTCATCATTCTCTCCCTCGTCTTAGCCCATTAAACATAGGCAATTCCATTTTGAACCCAATACCGAACATCCCTTTGATGTCGGACACATTGACATTTCCACTAACTTATACTTATTTTTTCTTGGTTAACAGAGGACCCTCAACTAATTCATACATGCAGGCTCGTAAAATCAAAGAATCAATTAACCTTAATTACGCTTGGTATAATTTTTAAAAAAATTAAATAGAATTTTTATAAGTAGATTTTTCTTTTTATTATTTTTTTTATAGTACAGTTTAGAAAAAATTATTAATTATTTAATTGTTATAAGTAATTTTACTAAAAATTGTGTATTTATTTTAATGCCCATTGACTTTTTCTTTTGACTAAAAAACTTTTTTAATGCCAAAAATAACTTAAAATTTTTTTATATAGTTTAATTATTATAAGAGAAAAATGTTTGAGCAATTAAAAAAAAAGTGATTTGCTTCTATTAAAAAAATTAAATTTTAAACCTTCGACAATTCCAACTTTTTTCAAAAAATTAAATAATATAAAATAATCTTATTTTATTTTAAAAATTTTATTCTTTTTCCCTTTTAATATAACTGTTAAAAATTTGTCCATTTAAATAATGATACATTTCTTTTATTAAAATTACTCAAAATAATAATCAACTTGTATTTTTTTTTTTTTGGTTAAAAGATCTCTAAGAAGCTCATATCAAACAAATCCTGAATAA
The DNA here is from genome assembly GCA_035221805.1 of Trichilia hirta. Taxonomy (NCBI): domain Eukaryota; kingdom Viridiplantae; phylum Streptophyta; class Magnoliopsida; order Sapindales; family Meliaceae; genus Trichilia; species Trichilia hirta. Next base: position 12,929,457 of record JAWDEX010000002.1, on the reverse strand, counting down.
ACAAACATTTAAAACTATAATAGGAGAAAAATAAAATAAAATATTTAAAATAAGACAAGGAACATTTAAAACATTTAAATTGACCAAGCATTGTAATTGTAAAAGGTCGATTGAAGCTATATTTAACGCTGAGTGAAATAAAAAATATTAAGTGTTATATATTAATAATAAATAAATATTTTTTAATTTTATTTTTAAAAGCACATTAAAAATTATCATAATTATAAATAAAGTCAAAAACATTTTGGCAATTGCCCAGCAACCTGACTCCATTTTCTGAGTTTCTGACCCATAAATTTTTTGCTATTTTATGGAATTTCCTCAATTTCGTTTGTTTTACAAAATACATATTAAACTGATCCTACAATCGAATGATATAAAATGTATGATGTGAAAAATCATCCAGGGCCCATATAATGTACTCGGAATAACCGCAAACTCTTCTCTTTCCCTCTTTCTTACCCCCAACAAAAATCAAAAGATACATTTCATAGGGATACACATAGATCATGAAAAATCATCCATCACACAATTACTACCTTCAGACAAGTTCTTGTGCAGTAAGATAGGTGAGAAAAGTGCTATTAAAAGAGGATTCCTTCTTAAGCAGGAAACAAATTCATCCTTCCCAACCTGTCCATCACCATTGCTATCGAACAAACTGAAGAGACCACGGATCTACATGGAGACAATATCACACAAGTTTAAGTCACGAAAGACACCAGTCAGCTTCAGTTGTGGTGAGCATTTAAATAAGTGAATCTTTTACCTCGTGCTCCCTCAAATCTGGGATAGCACATCTAATAGTTACTCCCAACTGTTCGAGGAGCAATCAGAAACTAGTCAGAATTTATTTGAGAATAAATTTTGAGAGAGTTAAACACCAAAGACCAAGCAAAAAGGTAAGGTGAGAACAACATACTTGATGCTCTGAAATGTAACCATTTCCTTCCGTGTCACATTCAGTGAAAGCTAGTTCACAGGCTTGATGGAATAATGGTAACTCCATCACGTGAGCTGATGCAAATAAGAACTGCAAGTAACAAGTCATACGTAAAATGAAGTTAGGCAGACATGTTAAAAAATATTGCATCAGAGAACGACAATGAAATCCAGAGCAAAGAAATATGACTAAATTTATTCCGATTACCTGCTTAAATGTGATTGATCCATTCTTATCAATATCAACGAATCCAAAAATCTGCAAGCCAAATGACACCCATGAACCAAGGGACTGGAGAGAACATTCGGTAATACCATGAAAAGACAATTTAAATTAGCATTCCATCCCATATAAATGTTAATTAAATTAGCAAACGCAATGTAATTCAAAGTAAGAAGAATTCTGCAGTTATTCATATTTCCTGTGGTTTCTTTTCTCTTAATTTTCATGTTCAAGAACTTGCACCTACATCAGAAACTGACACTGTCTGGTCAAATGGCACAGTACCTGGGTATCTACACGTCAGGTATGCAAACCTTCATTCACAACAGGAAACAAAAGACTTGAACCCCTAAGATAACTTGTTCCACGATACAAGAAGATCCAGGGAGAGAGGAAACATGTATTCTTGAAAACTTCTATCACTGGTAAAAAAATATTCAAACAGCGGCCTATAGAGCAGTCGCACATTCTACTCAACATCTTGAACTGAAGGAATCACTGATCAAGAACCTCAAGTAACTTGTACCTCTCTAGACAAGATTTTGTGGCCTGATATAACTAAGAAACACCAGCACATATCATCAAGTTGACTAACTTATTCTTTCAAAACACACTTTTATGGATGATTAACTGTAAATATCTGTCACTCCAGTGTTGTAAAAACATGATAACATGCGTTTTAGATGTTTCAAACATTACAACCACAAACCAAGAAGTTAAATTCATTGTAACATACCTCCTCAGATAAAGTACAAGTCTTGAGTTGAAGAACCCTCAAAAAGTCAAGAAGTTTAACACGACCACTGCAAGTATGATCAAGCGATAAGAATATTGCAAATATGATCAAGTTATGAGCATATAACAAGCTTGCATTTACCAGAATGATATTAGTATAAGAAAAACACTTAATTATCTGTTAAAGCATCTTTAGAACCATGTGTTGTACAACTATTATTTTGAATGCATCCTTAAACCATTTATATAAATTATAATGCAGAAGAAACACATAAACCATACCCTCTGGACAAGATAAAGGTTTGCCCATTTATTCTCCAACAGAGATTAAAAACTTCAAAAGTGGGATGAAGACTTTAATAACCTATAACTGCTCTCATATAACTTATTGCATTTTAATCAGGAACCAAATAAAGGAAATCAACAAGAGAACACAATAGATGGCCTGAAAAGTAGAGGTGACAAAAGGCCCACCCCACCAGTCCGGCCATGAACAGTAACGACCCCAGCACAGCCTGGCCCATTTGATGAGCCATTCTGGGACTAGATTTTAAGCCCAAGCCTGGCCCGTGAAGGGTTTTATATATTTATTATTTAAATAATAATTTTTAAATATTAAATTATCAAAATAATAATTTAAAATTATTATTATTTAAATGTCAGGCACACAGGCCTAATGGTGAGCCTGGCCCACAGGCCCGTAGGTGCCGGGCCTCTTTTCATTCTTTTTGCTGCGACTGGGCCTGCCTGGTACGTTAGCCCATAAAGGGCTTCATTTTTATGCTGGCCCGGCCCATTTACCACCTCTAATGAAAAGCCTTATGGTCTCCCATCAGAAGATATAAACTTAATCCTAATACCTGCCTTGTGCACAAAGCTGGTGATGGCTTTGTGTAAGTTTCCAAATGCAAACAACTGAAACTATTAAAATCGATCTTTCCATAAAAATTTTGCATTCATGGGGGTTAGATACATACACTTATTTATCCTCCAAAATAAGATTATGCACAACTAAAACAATGACATTCCAATAGTGTCCCTCATTCAGAATCCAGAATAGCTTTTACTTCTTCCGTAACCAATAAATTAAAAGCTGTGACAGTACCTGGAATCGGGATTCATAGAAAGAAAATTGTCTAGAAAGTCCAATGCTTCCAAGCTGCTTATATGGAATAGCTGAAAAATAAGATAAAGTTATCTGTATCATTAATTGCAAAATAGAGAGAAGTATAAGCCAGTAACTTCAATAAATGGATAAAAAAATACACATCCATTTTCAATGTAAAATTTGATAAACAATCTGGAGCAGCAAAAAGTAAGAAGGACTTGTATCTATGCAGTGCCTTGAAATTATTGATGCAATAGTATTTACAAAAAAAGAAAAAAAAAATTAAATGAACATTAGTAAACAGCCAAAGATTCGCTAAATCTAGATCTTTTCTGAAGCTAAAACAAAAGAAAATATTTCAACACAAGACATTTCAATATAAGCACTCACTGATTCAACCCTTGCCATCTCAACCATATAACTTGAGGAATTTCCCTGGAAAAATTATGATTAAGAAATATTATCACAAAATTACTATTATTGTCAGGTAGCAAACTATGTATTCAATAGTCAAGTCAGCAAAAACAAGTACAAGCTTTTTCTTTACAAGCTCTTTTTTTTGCTGACATGACTATATTTTAAAAGTATATAAATATTCACCAAGTACTGCATACCGTTTTTAACTCTGATGCTTTCATAAGAAGCTTTAAGTCTCCATAGGAATGAGATGTTTGTACAACATTCAGAGCAGATGCAATAGCATGGCTGGTCTGTGTACATGTATATTTGAATCATTGATAATTTATAATAATCCAACAAAGGAATATTTAAAGAGGAACCCATCACATATAGCCATGCATGCCCATGTTGATGGAAATTAACTAATATGGTTTCGATACTATGTGTGTACGTTAGTTAACTCAAAAAAGAAAATTCACAAGTCTAAAAAGAGGAAATTAAATCAATTCCAGGCATATACTTACCCTCTCAGCAAATTGGAGAGCATTTTCTTTTTGATTACTGCTTGGAAAAAGAACAGGAAGGTACTCTATCTGTTCAAAATAAATTGAATCAATTAATTTTACAGCTCAAACTCAAACAAAACTCTTAAACATGAACAGTAACCATGAATTCAACTGAAGTGAGCAAGAATGTGTACCTCCATAAAATTGTGAAACTGAGTGAACATTCTAAACATGAGCTTTGCCAAAGATACATGCCCCCTGGGTAAGAAAGCATGGCAAGTGTATGAGGTCCAATAAGACAAGAACTAATTGAAACATCACCTAAAGAAACCTTTTATAAATGAAAAGAAGAAAAGTTAATAAGTATCTCACCAAGATTGATCAAAATGAACATGGGGATAGCGAACAATTACAGGTTGAATAGCATAACCAGGGATGAATGCACCAAGTTGGAACGAAATAATAAACTTTCCATTGGTTGTGGTTCCCTC
>JAWDEX010000002.1:12901427-12924072 GCA_035221805.1 Trichilia hirta | reverse complement strand
ATACAAACTTTCTACCTTTATTTCACTAACAGCATTCTTCCTTGATGATTGTGAGAATCTATTAACATATATCACCTACAAAAATAAAAACTAAAAAGTGAGAAGAGATTTCAACCATGAAGGTTGGGAAGGATTATAGACTAAATTTCCATTGTTAATGAAGTCACAAAACTGTAATTCAAGTAGAATGAATGAAAAGCTCAAATTCACAATGAGTTTACCTGCATTGCTCTGATAATAGTTCCAACAAAGGGTATGGAATCATGGGACTCTGATGCAACAATTGTGGGGAATAATTCATAAAAATAGAAGATAGGTTCAATATATGACACATGATTAGATACAACAATAGGAGCAATCTCCCTTGGAGCAAGTTTTCCTTTTCGTCTTATCCAATGATAGCTGCAAGGAAAATATCAGCAAAAGAACAAACACTCAGAGAACTAAGAATCTATAAGAATCCAAAAAAAAACAAAAATGAATTTTCCATTTTCTCAGCAACCAAACATACCACATAGGAAATTTCACCGTAACTCAAAATCAAGATCAATTTACTCCAAAAGTAAACAAAGCTTTCCTTTAACATAAAAAACACGAAATTATATCTATATTTTCATTCTTAATTCCACTCGTTTTCTAATACCTTCAACCCCAGAACCCAAAACATGTCCATGGTTAGTGTGAGTGTGATTCTATAGGCTAAAGTAGCTAACACGCATAATCTCTTGCTTTATTACAATCAAGCATGCCATAAATAGAAAATTCAAATATATACCAAATCAACCGACGTCAAAGAAAAGACAAGTGCCACAGAAATCCACATGAAACAATCCAAATAAAATAATTTGATTAATGAATTGCATTTATTATTAAACAAAAAATGATTAAAACCAAAAGCTTGAAATGAATAACATACCCAAAAGAGAATAGAATACAGCGGGAACAAAACCTAGTGACCCACATAATTCGACTCCGCCATACAGGCATCGGATTCTGCTTGTCTTTCCATCCCTCCAACGACAACTTTGTGGCCAAATACCCCAACAACAAACACACAGCAAACAACACAAGTCTGATAAAAACAATCGGTAAACTTACGACTATCTTTAAAACCTCATAAACCCCATTAATATTCGGCGTATCGTTTACAAACGGATTTGCTGTGGAAGGACCCGGTATCGAAATCCCGTTAGACCCAATAAACCAATACGGGTTTTCCGAATTATTACAATGAATGTTGCTGTCGTTGTTATAGTGAGAAAGTTGATTTTGGTTCTGGGTATTGTTATGGTTGGGTTGATCTTGAGCTAACGTGTATGGGCCAGAGTCATCATCTTCAACCGTGATAATTACTGGGGAATGATCGGAGCGTGGAGACTGAAGTAAGGGTGAGGAGATATCATGGTCCGCCATTGTTAAGTGAGAGAATGGTCTGTTAAGCCCGGACGAGTCGAGAGAAAAAATAAAATAAAGGAAAGAGAGAGGAACAAAATATGATACCGTAAGGCCGAAAGTGGAGCAGGGGATAAAAGGCGCGCATATGGTCAGCAATCATTTGTTTCCTTCCCTAGAAATAAGGTAAAATTGGATAATTTAATATTCTTTCCACGTGAGCCACATGTGCTTTCTTATTAAAAAACTTTCGAGATCCCTATATTATCGAAATCCTATAAGAATAAATAAGTTTCTATCGGCTTCCATACACATCCCTAGATGCTATGGTAGTATAATTGGTTGTATATTATATATTTAAATCTTTGAAAATGAATAACTGACTAAATAAATTGATTTAAAGAGTAAAGAGTTTATTATTTTCTTACCTACGGCATGTTTGATACTATTAAATTACCGTATTAAAATTGTGTTGAAGTTAAGAACCTATAAAAGGAACTTATTAATTATTTTTGATATTTTCTTCTAATTTAGGGACTCAAATGTGATTTTATATTTTCAACGGATTTTGGTTTGGGCAACATTTAAGAGTGGTAAATTACTTATAATTAACTCTGATAAATATTCAAATTTCACTCAATTATTTTTTAGTTGACCTTAAACTTCAGTATTTAAGTTGAATTTCATTATAATAATATTTAAATCATTAAATTTATAAATTTAATTAAATCTTTATTATTTTTATATAATTTTTAAAAATAATTATTAAATTTTTTAAATTTTATAGTAATAATTTAAAAAAATTAATATTTAAATTTAGTTTTATATTTATTATTTTTATATAACTTTTAAAAATAATAATTAAAATTTTAAAATTTTATAATAATAATTAGAAAAAATTAATATTTAAACTTAATCAAATCGAGTTCAAATATATTAAATATTTTAATGAGTTAAATTAGAGTATAAAAAATATAAATTTTATTGAATTTTAATTTTAATTTTAATTTTAATTTTTTAAATCAAATAGAATTAAAATTATTTACTGTATTATTTAGATTCGGTTTAATTACACACTTAATTTATAAAACAATAATGTTACAATGCCCAAGGATTTTAGCTCGAGCCTGTCCAAAATGTAAGCCAAATTACATTTAGATTTTTATACTTTGATAAAATAATAAATATTGCGATAATTTTTATTTTTCTTATATATAGAGTCCTTCAATTATTATCCTTTAATAAAATTAATTCTATATCCAATTACAACCTTATATGTAAGAATTAATAAAAAAAATTAAATAGCTAAATTTTTTAATTTTTATTTTTTTGTCACAATAGAACTACATTAATTTATTGATATATCTCATTACATTTTTTTTTAAATAAAAAGAAAAAGTAGAGATAATAGTAGAAAGAAAAATATATCTTTTTTATTTTTTTATATATTTAGAGAAAAAATAAAAAATAAAAGAGACTCATTATGAGGCCTTTCTTTTTTATAATGTTTAAACAAAAGAAAAAAATTATTATAATTCTATAAATATAATTTATTAATTTTTGAGAATAAAAATAATTAAATTAAGATTAAAAAATATTTGTGAAAAATATGATGAGAAATAAACTTAAAGAAATACAATTTATCCTTAAAACATTATTAGAGAGAGTAAGATTTATTTTTTTTTTTTTAAATTGTGTTAGAGTTCATTTTTTTTTTTTTTTGAAAGATAATAATTTAAAGATTTTTTGAAATAGTAATTAAATTTATAAAATTAAAGGATAATAATTTAAAAACTTTCTTGTAATAAAAATTAAATTTATTTTATTAAAATATAAAGACAAACATATCGGTTTAGCATTATCGTATATAAAATGTTGAAAATGGCTAAATTGGGTCATTTCATATGGGGATGAGACTACGTAATAAAAATGTAATTCTCGAATCTACCACCCTGCATTCTCCCCATATTTTATTTTATTTTTTTTAAAAGTTGACAGATAATTAGGGAAAACAAAACTAAGCAAGGGTCCACAACAGACATCGATAATGTTTTGCCACTTTCATAGTCTTGTCGCATATGTTAAACGAAAAGGACATCAAAATGAGTTCAAACTAGGATGCAGATTCCGTGACCGTGCAGAAGTGGTTGTCGGACCAAAAACTTTATTATAATTTAGTTTGGCCACAAAAGAAAATCTCTCATTTTCTTAGCATATTTGTGTCCTCATTGTTCACAGCTTCTAATGTGCCATGCCAATCCCTCGGTCTCAGACATGTGTCCTCATTGTTCACAGCTTCTAATGTGCCTTGCCAATCCCTCGGTCTCAGACGTGTCCCCATTGTTCACAGCTTCTAATGTGCCTTGCCAATCCCTCGGTCTCAGACATGTCTCAAACTGATCGATAGATTGGAAGCTCGATTTATCCAAATCAAACTCTATTATTTTGTAGCAGATCATTAAATTTAAACCATACTAACTTTTACATGAATAAAATCAACCATAAGACGCTTAAAGTCTAATGAACACATTATCGATTTCTCTGCTCAAAGACAAGTAATAGAAACAAAATAACAGTATTATATACAGATAAAGGTAGAGGGAAAAAAAAATGCAAATGGATATCACAGCTCAGAGGAGAATTTGAAAATCCATACAAATGTAAACTGCAGGAGCCACACTTCCAGATCCAAACGCTGACAGATATTTCTATTACAAAAAATTGCCAGAATCCAAATCTATACAAAAAAGAGCTTCAACGATTCATTTTAGCTAATAACCAATAAAAAATCTGGCATTTAATTTGGATTCTGAATGATGGTGAGAACAGCAATCGTGGCTGAAACTTCAAATCTAACACAAAAGGATGATGACATTTTTCATGGAATGATAACAAAGGCCATCCACTCTTAGGTTAGATTCTGAATCTGCCTATAGGAGTAACACAAGCATCATGCTCAACAAACAACATCAAGTTTGAAGTTTGTGACTTTCATCAAGCATATAACTACTCATGGCCATCAGAATAGGAGCTTTGTTGGCTGATGATCTCAGTCTCACATGTGCCACCAGATTCCTCTACACCAGAAACCAAATCCTTGTCTGATTGATCGATTAATTCTCGATGTGTGAGGAGATGCCCATTATTCTCATGGGCTTGTATTCTCTTCCCCTCCAAACTACAATTTGCTCCTTCTCAAATGTTACAAGGACACAAGGAACTGATCCTGTATCAAGATTAAAAGTAGTTAAAAAATAAACAAGATCAAGAGCTTAAACACATAAAACAACAAATCCACTATCTGCATTCTGCACTTACAAAAATAAACGGAGATTAAGGAAAGGAAGGGAGGGAAAGAGAGGGAATAATCATACCTGGACAGATATTTAACAAATTAAAAATTCTATCTTCCAACTCTATTGCAATAAATACAGAAAAAAAAAAGAAGAAAGAATAGCAAAGAACTTATGTCAAGGAATCAAGGGTTGGAGGAAGAAAAGACCTTTAGCAGAGAATGCAAAAGAAAATTAGCCGAACTTTGCAGCCTATCTTCTTGTAATCACTTCTCTCAAGACCCTGGCAATCTACCCTTACCAACTCGCTGACAAGAAAAGCATCTCTCACCATGGGTACCAGACTGCCATAGTAACCATTTTTGGCTGCAGTAGGATTTAAGAACTTGCAAATTGCCACACAAAAAAGTTATATATGCTGAAAAAAGAGAAGGAAAAAGACATACCGAGTTTTGTTAAAACAGGAATAGCCAATTCTCTCTTTCTCAATTGCTTCGTCTCCTCAATGCTTAGACCATCAATTGTAGTTTTGATCAGCATGGGATGCACAGGCTCGTGAGGTCTCCACAGCATCAATGGAATCACAGGTATTTTCTTGGGATTATAGTTCCTTCCTCTGTATAGTATTAATGTACCACCACGCCTATAAATGATTTTTCCAAATGTTTTATCCTGCAATAATGTAGAACTTACATAAAAATTGATCTGGTGACAACAGCATCTGGAACAAATCCAACAACAAAAACATTGGATGCCTAGAGCTGAAAAAGGGATGTTGCTAGATTATAAGGAAACCAGGTACCCCAAGCTGGCTGCACACATTTTTCATGTCCACAGTGCGAATTCCAAGGCACTTAATCCTGACTGCTTCATCATGTTTCCAATGATTACGAATATCGTTCAGCATGTTTGTGTGTTAAACCATCTCTCCCTCCAAAACAACACACCAAAACGCACAAGCTAAGACCAGAAGTGATTAATGGAAATGAACAGGAACGTTTGTTTTCTTTATTATATCAAAAATAAAACAAGAAGACTAAGCAACTCTGAAAGTGTGATCTATCAGAAAGATACAACTTTTTTTCAAAGAAACTCTTGGCAGGGGAAAATGACGTGAAGAAACCCTACTTGTTCTTATAAAGATGATGGATATGCAATTCTTACGCAATACCAAATATTCCACAGAAATTTTATAGAACAAAATAAAAAAAGATAAAATGACTTGATCTGAACCAATAAATACTTTCTACAGCATTAAAATCCTTTCAAAAGCACTTTAGTCAATACTTATCATAAGCCTCCACTTCAAAATCTTCAGGTGGTATGGGCTCAGCACAAGCTAGAAAGATTATAGTTTATGTGAGGAAAATTGATCTTACTTTCCTCCATCCATTCCAGAAAAATAATGAAAATTCGTTAGTTTAACATAATATATTATTTATCTCCCACATACAGTAAAAGAAATGGACATTGTAAATTCAACCAAAAAAAAAAAAAAAATTGGACCATCCAATTACGTAAAATTAATTAGCGAACAAAAACCACCAAAACGGTAAACAATCTTGAACTTCGAACGCGGAATCGAAAAATAGACAGACAAGAATATATACCCTAATCGATTTGCCTCTTGGTTCGATTCCTCCGGTACTTCTCCGCCAGTGCCTTCCTCTCAGCATCAGTTAACGGCTCTCACTGAATCTTCTCTCTCGCGATTCTCCTCTTCTCTTCCAATTCCGGATCCTCCGCTCACCTTCGGCCCGGTCCATTCGAGGTCCAGCAGACCCGGCCAAAATGGCGGTTACTTGCGTTCCCCAAGCCCAATGGGAATCACATTCTGGTTAGTCTCCGTGTAACTTTGTCGGAAATCGAACGGCAAATCGGCATACTTTTTCTTCGGGATATCGACAGAGGACGAAGGACAGTACTTGGGTTTTGATTTTTTTTTAAAATTGGTATCAGGGTTAGGGTTTGCATGTGTTGGGGAGAGGGAGGAAGAGGGGTTGAAGGAGTAGAAGTCGTAGAGTTTTAAGTTTGCGGTAGTGGTGGTGGTGGAGGAGGAGGAGGCCGACCACGAGGAGAGGCTACGCCGGAGCAGCGTCAAGATGTGTGTGAACAGAGATGATTTTTGGCGGGAGAGGCGGTTTAACAACATGAGTCGAGGGTTTAAGGAGAACGAGAAATGAGAATAATGGTGGGAAAGGGGAAGCATTACATTTAGACACTGGTCTTGGACAATAAATAAGTCCTTTTAAATATAAAAAAAATAAAATTCACTTTTAATAAATCCTAAAAATCATACGGGTACAGAACAATCCCTAGTTTGTTTCTCAATTGAATACAATATGCTTATAATTAACTTGATGATGATAAATCATTTAACTCGGGAGATTAGCATAATATACCTGAAAACATTAGATTTCTGTTCAAATCTTGCCTTGGGGATAATACTCCACCATGTTCCTTCTAAAGTTCTCAATGTAACAACATGCTTAAATTTAATCCAGGATAAAATAGTCATTTAATTAATTATACATTAAAAAAATGGTAAAATAAATATAGATGTAATAAAAATAAATATAGATTTATAATGTGATTATGTTGTTTGAAATTGAATGGTTGACTTGCTTAAATTGGAATGTAAGGTAAACGGGGTCTTGATGTCATTAGTCCTTTGTCTTCAAGCAACTCCTCCTACTTTTATAATTCTCTCGTGGGATTGTTAAAAATATCTAATTCCATTTGGAAGACTTGCTTAAGCCACTAAATAGATATCAATATATGTAAGATAATGTTTGGCTCAGCACAAAACAGTACAACCACCAATTTATGGGCATACATATCATGGGTCTTGAAGACTTCATTATGTGCTCAAATATTGTCACAGAAGTAAAAAGCAGTGGAAATGTACAAAGAAAAACGGAAGTTCAGGAAAGTTTTCTCCAAAAGAAGCAATTTTATTCTTGTTCCTAGCAAGGCCATCTATCACGTAGACTATAGCACAAGTGACCAAACAATTTTGTTGTCTCCCTTCTAAGGTTTCCTATCCGAAACCCTCAACCATATGAATTGAAAGTATTACTCAACGTTTTATGTTCTCATCCAAATACTGTTGCTTTTGTTGTTGTTTCCAATTCTTGAATCCTCTTTACAACTTACGCATATAAATATAGAAGAATTAGTGCGCAGAGATAGTTAAGCACGAGGCTAACAAACAAGTTTCTAACCTTTGCTAACATGGCAAGTCTGATGAAATGTCTATGTTCTTTTTCTTATCAGTTTCTTCTATTTCTAATCTTGATAGGTCTTCTTGATGCTAATGGAGAAAACAAAAAGGTTTGTAATCTTCTTCTATTTACCATCTCCTCTTTTCTTACAGCTTTAAGTTGCATGATCCATTTTCATGGCAGTAACGGCGGGACGTTATATGTACAGAAATTTTACATCGTTTACTTGGGAGATCTTCCGGTGGACGAAGATGTTGGGGTTCAAACACACATCGGCATCCTTGCATCTGTAAAGGGAAGGTAAATTCTCGTCATAAGCTTCCCACACTTACATAGAGGAGCATTTTTTTTCCTTTACTTACTGGTTTTATGTCGAAACAGTGATCACGATGCGAAGAAGTCGATAGTCTACAGCTATACAAAGAGTTTCAATGCATTTGCAGCAAAGCTGTCTAATGATGAAGCTGAAAAGTTGAAGAGTGAGTGAAACTCTTTCCACATATATATCCACCCTTCTATTTATACGAGTTCTAGTTTTGGGATTTAGATTTATAAAGCTAGATACTTTATATAATGTTTAGGTGTGGACAGAGTGCTTTCTGTCTTCCCAAATCGATATCACAAGCTACACACAACCAAATCCTGGGACTTCATTGGACTTCTTCAAACAGCCAAACGAAAGTTGAAAGTAGAAAGTAATATCATTGTTGGTCTCCTGGACACAGGTTCTAGTAATTCTTCATCTCTTTCTCTTATGGATTTCTTTTTAATTCCTCTGGGTTTCCGTTTTATTTATTTCTCTTGCACAACAATTTGCATGATGTGCCAGGGATCACCCCACAATCAGAGAGCTTTAAGGACAATGGTTTTGGTCCTCCACCCACGAAGTGGAAAGGAACTTGTGGGCATTTTGCTAACTTCTCAGCATGTAACAAGTAATATATTAGGCATTATTAACTTGTTTCAAAGGAATTTTTGTTTTTCAGGTGTGTCAGGTCATCTTCTACAGTCGACATGCGGCGTCCGTTATAAAACAAACCACGTATAATATTTTAAACACTTCCGAAAATGAAGCTTGTTACCAAATCCTTCGTTAAGAAAATCTCCCAGATCTTTTGATAACTTTATGGGAAAAGAAATTATGTTTAGCCTTTTACTTCATATTATATAAATGCAAAAGTTTCTCAGAATCATTTGACGCGATGTCCTTTTTGGGTCATTGAAGCAAACTTATTGGAGCAAGATACTTCAAGCTCGACCCCAACCCCGATCCTGCAGACATCTTATCACCGATAGACGTGGACGGTCATGGAACACACACGTCATCAACTCTAGCTGGCAACGTAGTTCCAAATGCAAGTCTTTTTGGGTTCGCCAAGGGGGTTGCACGCGGTGCTGTGCCAAATGCTAGGGTGGCAGCTTACAAAGTCTGTTGGGCCAGCTCAGGTTGCTCGGATATGGACATTCTTGCTGCATTTGAAGCTGCTATTCACGATGGTGTGGACGTGATATCAATCTCTATAGGTGGGATGATTGAAAACTATGTTTCGGATTCCATATCAGTTGGTGCATTTCATGCCTTGAAGAAGGGGATTATAACTGTAGCATCAGCCGGTAATCAGGGACCGAGATTGGGTCATGTGGCAAACCATGCACCGTGGCTTATGACTGTAGCAGCCAGTGGCATTGATCGGCTATTTATAAGCAAGGTTGAAATGGGCAATGGAAAGTGCGTTTCAGTAAGTTTTGTATGTTTATGAATTTGTTTAGAGAATTAAAAAGAAGTTTTGATCATAGATATATTTATTTTCCAGGGAGTTGGAGTCAACACATTTGATCTAAAGGAGAAATTCTACCCACTTGTTAGTGGAGCTGATGCTGCCAAGAATTCTGAAACCCAGGACAATGCAACGTAGTTATCAATATTTTCATCACAGTTATATTTCGAAAAAAGGAAAAATTTATGAATAATTAGCCATAATTAATTGCAGGTTCTGCTCTGATGATGCATTGGATCCTACCAAGGTGGACGGAAAAGTAGTCTACTGCAAGCTTCGATCGTGGGGTGCTGATTCTGTTGTCAAGGGGATTGGAGGGATAGGAACCATAGTTGAAAGTGAGCAATTTTTAGATGCTGCCCAGATTTTTATGGCTCCAGCGACCATGGTCAATGTCACTGATGGTGATATCATTACTAACTATATTCATTCCACAAGGTATAACATCAAATCATCTGTTCTTGCCCCTTTTATATGTTAGTGTTTGATTGATGACTTGACCGAATGACTATCAACTTTCCTGTTGAGTTTAGATCACCATCAGCTGTAATATACAAATCCCATGAAGTCAAAGTCCCTGCTCCATTTATAGCTTCGTTTTCTTCTCGGGGTCCAAATCCAGGTTCAAAGCACCTTCTCAAGGTAAAGTATTTCCATAGTTTTTAATTTCATCCTTAATCATAAAAATTTTTGCCTGATATTGAATAAGCAAACTGCGTTCTTGTAATGTGTACCATCAGCCAGATATTGCAGCACCAGGCATTGACATCTTGGCATCTTATACTCCAATGAAGTCACTCACTGGACTGAAAGGCGACACCCAATTTTCAGGATTCACTCTTATGTCAGGAACTTCAATGGCTTGTCCTCATGTTGCTGGTGTAGCTGCCTACGTTAAGTCCTTCCATCCAAGTTGGACTCCAGCTGCTATCAAATCAGCCATCATGACCACAGGTGAAAAAAATAAAGTCTAAGCTTCTCAATTATTCTAGATTAAACCGTCTTGGACATGGGGTTTGATTTTCTTATCATTTTACTTTATTATCTTCATCATGGCTTACACTTCTTTGCATATAATTTTTACTAAGCAACGCCAATGAGTCGGAGAGTGAACAACGAGGCAGAATTTGCTTATGGTGCCGGCCAAGTGAACCCACAAAAAGCAGTGAGCCCTGGCTTAGTTTATGATATGAGTGACATGTCTTACATCCAATTCCTGTGCCTCGAGGGATATAACGGATCAATATTGTCAGTTTTAGCTGGTTCAAAATCCATAAATTGTTCCTCATTGATTCCCGGACTCGGCTCTGATGCCCTAAACTATCCCACCATACAGCTAACCTTGAAAACCAATCAAGAACCAACCATTGCCGTTTTTCAAAGAAGAGTCACAAATGTTGGCCTTCCTTTATCCGTCTATAATGCCACCATCAAAGCTCCAAACGGGGTGGAAATCACAGTTAAACCGACGAGTTTGTCCTTCTCTCGGACACTGCAGAAACGGAGCTTCAAAGTTGTGGTAAAGGCAAAACCAATGTCTAGTACTCAAGTGCTCTCAGGTTCACTTGTATGGAAAAGCTCTCGTTATATTGTTAGAAGTCCTATTGTTATTTACAGCCCACATGACTGATACTTCCGTCAAAACAGTAAAAAGAAAATATATGAAACTTTTAATTTAATGCATGAGGGAGACGATATCCCCAAGCTGGTACACTTGTGCATCTTTATTAATAGAAACAATTAATTATATGATAAAATCCCACGCAAAAAATTCCTCCCCTGGAGTCTGTTCTTCAGGATCTCGAGAATACTAGTAATTTATTTTGAACAAGTTGAAAATGTAAAATTAATTATCAAAAACAAAGGTTCAGCACAAAACTGATAGAGATTAAATATCACCGACTTTGTCAATAGGAATTTCCAAAAACTGAATTGATTTTATATCTAATTGAATAACAGTCTTACCACAAGATAGAGAACTTCCAATTAGTTTTCTCTGGTAAGCTATCTGCAGGTATTATGTGGAATACATGTCTAACTAAATAATGGGCTGGAGATGTTTAATTTTTTTTTTTTTTTTTCCTTTTCAACAACAGATACCACAAAGATTGAAAACAAATAAGAAATATCTGGGTTTAGTGACACCAAAGGTTTCCCTATGGGGAAAATACTCTGAATTATCTGCTGGAAGTTCATTTGATTTTTTTCTGACATGGGTTCATGGAAAATTAAATCTGAACATATTTCCCCTTGATCGCCAGTGGATTAGCAAGAACGTTGACTGATAGTGGTTGTACAGAGTATCAATTGCCAAATTGATAAGCTTGAAGTAAATAAATGATTGATTCACGGTAGACAATGGTATTTAATTCAAAACCAACTTAGATTTAGTCTATTTCTATTATATTGCCGTTGAGAGTCAAGAGAATATGATTGCAACAAGAGGATCCAATAGTTCAACAACAATAACAAATACAAAGAGGTCGAGTGCGCGTAATTTTAAAAACATTTTGCGTATTTTATTGTCTATGAACATGATTATTATACCAGCACTCGAATAAAAAGTTATCGGTACATATTCAAGTTTCATTCATAATGAGTAGCAGTGGTGATAAAAGTAGTTGTTTAAAGATTTCAGTGCAACCATAATGGATAATAGATAACCCACCAAGATAATACTGGAAAACTCCAGGACTTAATGAAGACTCTTTTGTGCTGCAATTTCCTGCATGCCATCTGGATCACATACCAACCCTTTGCATTTCTTCAGCATTGCTGTAACGGGTCCACCGCCCACCGTTCACACTTCATTTTAATCATAACTATCTCCATTTTTAAATAATGAACACATTCAAAATTTACACATTATACTTGACATTTATAAAAATACATTCTTTCAATAGTGGCCAATTTCTACTTGGAAAATATTTTCGTGAGTGGATTATTGTTCACGTCAGCCACGTAGTGATAGTGGCAATAAGCTGGCAATTTTTGCCTACTTTTGAAATTCCCTATCAGATATCTGCAATACCTCAAATGGTAATCCATGTGTGAGGATTCTTGTTTTATCCCACAAACTTTCACAATACATATTGTCCCCTGCCTTTCAGTTAATCGTTCGTCTTTGGGAGAAGAATTTCTCTAAATGCTCCCCAGGCAATAGATTTAATATTCCTTGGCATAATATTATACTGTTTTATATAGTTTCTGTGCACGTGAGCTCAACTAATTCCGCTTCACTCTCTCCTGGCAGGCTTTAAGAGTGCCATGCTTAAAACGAACTGACGCCATTGATTTTTGTTTTGATCACCTATCGTCTGTTAACTATGCAATCTTATAATGGTCCCCGAAAGAAATTGGATTTCTGTGGCCAACAAGCATCAATTCCCTTGAAGAGAAAGCTAACAAAAAGAAAGAGTTCATTATATAAACGAAAAACGCTCGTTCATTGTCGAGAAAGAACGTAGATGAATTATTCCTCCTCTGCCAAGCCTACTCCACAATAAGCATCTCGGATCATAATTGCTGCCCTTTTCTTTTTCAATTCATTCCCTCTTACAATTTACTTTTGAGTTCTCTTTTCAATTTGTGTTTTTATCACTAAATAATAGAAATTCATTATTTTTAACAGTATCAACCGATCCTTCAAATTTCCTTAGAAAAGGGGTTAGCTAGCTTTGACAATTGGAGCTTCTTTTCTTTTTCGAATGAACTCAGCAAACTGAGGGAATATTATTCAAGAAACAAAAAATAAAACAAAGATTAAGGAGAAACATAAGTCAGGGGCCATGACAAGGAAGCAGACCCCTTCAATAAAGCCTTATGCCTAAAAGGAAAAATAGAACAAAATCTAGAACTAAGAGATTCTATAACTCGAAATCCATTAATATCTCTAAAATGGAACTTCTGAATCATCAATTAGAGCTTGATTATCATAATTGACACAGTAGCAAGCTCTCCAAATTATCAAAATTATTTCCTGCTGATGCTTAGGTGATTCAACCCATCAGTTCTCGTGATCACAAGGGAGACATGAGACAGATTAAGGTCGAGAAGGATCACTAAGACGTGCCTTATTCATGTCATAATTAATATCACTTCTCATGTCAGATGTCCATTTAACTCACCCATGTTTCTTGATTTTGAACCATAATTGAGAGAACCTTCTAAATTGGATTCCACTGTTCTAATTACAGTCTTCATTGGCATTTTGAGTCAGAAATCACACAGCTTGTGTTTCTAGATAACGGAGATTTTGGCGTACGGCTTTGTGCTTACCCTTTAAGGCAAATAAAGGTATGCACTTTAGCCGAAAAGCAATAGTGGAAAGAATCTTTAATTGTAGGTAAAGACCACAAGAAACTCAAGTTGTCAACAATTTCTGATTGCTTATATTTGGCCTATATAACATGCTCTTCTATTGCTCATTTTTATGTTAAACTTTGTACATTTTCATTTTGTTTTTTTCTTTGGCAAGGCAAGGAGAGAGGTACAAACATCTCCTTTCTTTTTCATGCATTACTGACTTATCTGCAGTAGAACTTAGTATCTCACCATTTGCAATTGTGCTAAGTACAACAGGCTTTGGGACTGAAAGAGACTTTTGTAGTTGAATTGATTAGTTACTGCATTTACTGATTCTTAGTTCGCGTTTACTAATTTGAACCAATTAGTAACCACCATCTGTATTGATATTCACTATTTTCAATGTTTAGGTTACTATGAATTCAAGTATTTCGTTCAGTTCAAAAGATAAATTGTTTGTTTTGATTTTATTTTGTTTTTGCAGCTACTATGACCTTGAGGATATGTTTGCTGTTGCTAGCCTGCATGGCTACCTCATCAATTGCTTCAATAGGCAAACAGAGCACATACGTGATTCACATGGACAAGTCCAAAATCACAGCAAATCATTCTCCAGGCAATTCCAAACAATTCTATGAAGATGTGATTGATTCCATCCCCAAATTCTCGTCGAAGCGGGAAGATCAAGAAAAAGAAACAGCACCTCCTCAGCTCCTTTATGCCTATGAATCTGCCATTTCTGGTTTTGCTGCAAGACTATCGAGAAATCAACTCGAATCACTAAAAACAATTGATGGCTTCCTCTCTTCTACTCCTGATGAAATGTTAACTCTCCACACTACGCATTCCCCACACTTTCTTGGCCTAGAAAATGGCATAGGACTCTGGCATGCTACAAAATTGGCAAAAGATATGATCTTTGGCATTATAGACACTGGAATCTGGCCAGAGCACATCAGTTTCCAAGATACAGGAATGTCTCCGGTCCCCTCTAAATGGAAAGGCGTCTGTGAAGAAGGTACCAAATTCTCGCAGTCAAATTGCAACAACAAGATCATTGGTGCAAGAGCATTTTACAAAGGCTACGAATCCGTTGCTGGAAGAATCAACGAAACAGTAGATTATCGTTCTCCCCGCGATGCACTGGGTCACGGTACGCACACTGCATCAACTGCAGCTGGTAATCTTGTGACAGATGCCAACATTTTTGGCTTGGCAGAAGGCGCAGCAGCTGGAATGAGATACACGTCAAGAATTGCTGCTTATAAAGCTTGTTGGTCGTTAGGTTGTTCGAGCTCTGATATACTAGCTGCAATCGACAAAGCTGTAGTTGATGGAGTTGATGTGTTGTCACTCTCTCTAGGAGGCAGTTCCAGGCCTTATTACCTTGATACTGTAGCTATGGCCTCATTTCGGGCAGTGCAAAATGGGATTTTTGTTTCATGTTCGGCAGGAAATTCCGGTCCGTCTAGTTCAACAGTCGGTAATACTGCGCCATGGCTTATGACGGTGGCTGCAAGCTACACCGATCGAAGCTTCCCTGCAATTGTGAAGCTTGGAAGTGGAAAATCTTTTGATGGGTCATCTTTATATGCAGGTAAAGCAACAAAGCAATTGCCGGTTGTGTATGGCAAAACTGCAGGTATCTCGGGAGCTGAGTACTGCATTGATGGGACTCTCAAGAAAAAGCTAGTCAAAGGGAAGATTGTCATTTGCCAAAGAGGAATTAATAGCCGTACTGCGAAGGGAGAGATAGTGAAATCTGCAGGAGGGGCTGGAATGTTACTGTTGAATTCTGTAAGAGAAGGTGAAGAGTTTTTGGCTGATGCTCATGTTTTACCAGCTGCTGCATTAGGAGCGGCAGCAGGCGAAGCCATCAAACAATATGCGAACACAACAAAAAAACCAACTGCTTCAATTGCTTTCAAAGGAACAGTTTTTTGTAATCCTGCTCCAGTAATTGCAGCATTTTCATCAAGAGGGCCAAGTTCAGTTGGCCCAGATGTGATCAAACCAGATGTAACTGCACCAGGAGTGAACATTTTGGCTTCCTGGCCGCCTATGACTAGCCCAAGTTTGCTTAAAACCGACAAAAGAAGTGTTCTTTTCAATATAATTTCTGGTACTTCAATGTCTTGCCCTCATGTTAGTGGCCTAGCATTACTTCTCAAATCAGTCCATGAAAATTGGTCACCAGCTGCAATCAAATCAGCCCTAATGACAACTGCATACACACTAGACAACAGAAGGACTCCAATTGCTGATATTGGTTCAATTGACACTTCATTGGCTACCCCATTTGCGTTTGGCTCAGGCCATGTTGATCCAGAAAGTGCTTCTGATCCGGGCCTAATATATGATCTAACGACAGAGGATTATCTAAACTATTTGTGTAGCCTAAATTATACCTCTTCTCAAATGGGTTTATTTTCAGGGGGAAACTTCACTTGTCCGAATCCTTCAGCTTTTCAGCCTGGTGACTTAAACTATCCTTCTTTTGCAGTGAATTTCAAAGGAAACGTGCAGAACAAGACCCTAGAATATGAGAGAACTGTTACCAACGTAGGAATCAATACATTTTCCTATGCAGTGGAAGTGCAGGAACCCAATGGAGTTTCAGTGATAGTTACACCTCACATTTTAAGTTTTCAGAAATTAGGCGAGAAATTGAGTTACAAGGTGACATTTGTTTCGCTCGGAGGAGCAGCAATATCTTCCTTGAATTCATCCTTCGGTTCTTTAACTTGGATTTCCGGGAAATATGCAGTTAGAAGCCCCATAGCAGTAATTTGGCAGTAAGTTTTTCAAGGTTGTACCGTTTTTCTTCTGGGACTATTTTAATGAAAGCAAGAAGTGCTGAAGCTGAAAAACTCATCACACAATATTCAGAAACAAACCAAAAGGAATCCAAATTGATCGAGTTCTGTGTGCTTGTACACATTTGGAATGCTTAAATTAAGATTAATAACAAAGATTTCACGAGGGGACTTGTGATTTTATTATATTCCTGCAATGTATACATATTGTTGTAGAGTAATGCTAAGCGCGGCAAAACCTATTTTGAAAAAACATATCTCAAATAAAAATTTTCATTAAAAAAATATTAAGAGACATGTCATTAGAATATGCATATGCTAACAATAAATTACAGACAACCAGTTATAAAATTTATAAATACAAAAAGATGCAATATTCATATAAAATTTTATAAAATTAACATTAAATCAATAAAAAAAGTTTAAAATATGATGACAAATACTCTTCTTGTCTATTCAATTATTTAAAAATAATAGAATCATAAATTCATTATTTAGGAAAATCTAAATAATAGTAAAATATGAATTAATTGAAGTATAAACTTGTGTAATATTTTAAATGGTACATATGTTAAATATTAATTTATAAATTTTTTTAATACTTGTATTCAAATAGTTTAAAACAAATACATTATTTAAATTCATACTTCAACCCAATTTAAATTTTAGTTAAATTCACAATTCAATAAAAAATATATATATATGCGACCTTAATTTTCATTAATATTATATTTAAATTAATTTTTACCTACTATACATTGCTGACTACAGCAGAGTTTTTAAATAAAATATAAATTATAGGATTTTAGAAATGAGGTAGAAGAAAATTGAATCTAAAGCAACAAATCAACCAAAAAAAAAGAGAATAATTTGGTTTAATTTTACTTTATTTCTTATGGATTAAGATTTGTTTAAGCTAAATTTTGTTTGAATAATCATGCACTTGTAATTAGTAATTAATAAATAAATTTGACTTGTTTAATTAATTATTCCTATTTGTAAGACAATAATTAGGGAAGGAGATTTAGAAGCTTATATTTTGCTTAACCATTCTGTCACAATTAATATTTAAATAATGTATTTATAATTATAAAGAAATTGTCGCCAATGGTGATTATAATTAACCAATCAAATAACAACACGTATCGATCAACTTGATTCTAATTGGTTGAGGATACAATAAAAATTTCAGCTCTGACGTAATAATTAGTTGACGACGTCGTCAAGTCGACGTGCCTTAATGAAACTTGAAAATTAATAAAAAATTAATAAAATATTACTTGTCTGTAACTCTGAGCAAAATCACATCCAATTAGTCAATTCCACGTGACAAATAGGGATGGTTTTACCGCATCTTTCCCCTTCCAAGGATGATCGTTGTCCCTGTACACGCTGTCATCGCGAAATAAATTACCTGACTTTCATTTTTCCTTCATTGAATTCTATGTTCTTCTTCCTCTTTGAAGGTTCCTCTTGTGTCATCGTCAAATTTTAATGGGTGACGTTTCTTTTTCTCTCTCTCCCACGTTTCTATTATGAATTTGATGTGAAAGCCATTTTGATATTATTTCTTCATTGTATTGTAATATTTGTTTATAACTTTCAATTCAAGACTAAGCCTTTTGTATGAATCTTTTGTTGTGATTAATTGTAGAATCAAAGAGATTTAGATATCTTGTGAATCAAGTTGGTGTATTTATGTGCAAATTTTGATCTTCGATTCGATCATCATTGTATAGATTTCATAATTTAGTGATTTCTTGATGGATAACTATTCGTCTAATGACAAGAAATACCCTTATAGTTATCAACCTCCTCCCCCTCCAAATTATGGATCACCAGCACCGCCTAGTTCAGATCCATATCACCAATCTCCGTATCCATATTCATACAACTCTCCACAATATGCTTATCCATATCAGGCATTTGCACATCCACCAGCGCCAGCGCCAGCGCCACCACCAGAATCATCTCATTCTGGGCCGTTAGATTATCACCAGCACCACCATTCACCATCTCATTCAGGTGCTTTCGATTATCAGTATCAGCAACATGCTCGTTCCGGGCCCCTTCCATATCCATATGAACGCCCGGCTGGTTCTGCAACATCACTACAAAGCACTCCACATAATAGTAGTTTTCAACATGATTCACCTCATTATCATCACTATCAACAACCTGGTCCAACTCACTACCCTTCGCTTGAAACTGATCCCCAAATGCCAACTAGAGTGAGTACTTTCCCAGAGCATCGTGGCCAGGACAGATTGAGTTCTTTAAGAACTTTCACAGCACCACGTCCTGAGAATCTTGTGGACAATAGTCCTTCTTACCCACCTATTTACCCACCTTTGGATGAGCATCTGGGTAATTTGCATATGTCTGCTAATAATTATCAACCGAGTGCCCCAGCGTCACCGCCTGCACCTTCTGTACCACCAGTGCCCAATTCCGCTCTAAGTCATCAGAGTTCAAGTTTGAGTAATCCTGGAAGTTTCTATGCATATCCCAATGACTCATTCTCAGGTAATCATGAAGGAGCTTATTTGGGTAGGAGCGGTTCATCGAATTATCCTACTTATGCCCACTCTAGCTCATTTAATGGATCACAACATGGTCAGAATATGCAGATTGTGCCATTGTCCAAAGGGTCTTTGAAGGTTTTACTCTTACATGGAAATTTAGATATTTGGATTTATTCCGCAAGTAATCTTCCCAACATGGATATGTTTCACAAGACTTTGGGGGATATGTTTGGGTCACAAATGAGTGGCAGCAGGATCACTAGTGATCCCTATGTTACAGTTTCGGTAGCAGGTGCTGTGGTGGGGAGGACTTTTGTGATTAGCAATAGCGAAAATCCTATCTGGCAGCAGCATTTTTATGTTCCTGTTGCACACTATGCTGCTGAAGTGCATTTTTCTGTTAAAGACAGCGATGTTGTGGGTTCAGAGTTGATAGGAGTCGTGGCAATTCCAGTTGAACAGATATACTCAGGTGCAAGAATTGAGGGAATTTATCCAGTACTGAATAGTAGTGGGAAACCATGTAAGCCTGGAGCAACCATGACTATTTCTATACAGTACGAGCCGATGGAGAGATTGAGTTTTTATCACCACGGAGTAGGGGCAGGTCCTGATTACATTGGTGTTCCTGGCACATATTTTCCTCTTAGGAAGGGGGGTACTGTGACTCTTTATCAAGATGCCCATGTTCCTGATGGGTGCCTTCCCCACCTAAGCCTTGATCGGGGAATCGCTTACAAGCATGGGAAGTGTTGGCATGACATATGTGCTGCAATAAGTCAGGCACAGCGTTTAGTTTATATTACAGGGTGGTCAGTCTGGCACAAAGTTAGATTGGTTCGAGATGCTGGTCCATTACATAGCACCCTAGGTGAACTTCTGAGATCAAAATCCCAGGAAGGAGTGAGAGTGCTGCTTCTTGTTTGGGATGACCCTACTTCGAGGAGCATTTTGGGTTATAAAATGGTGAGCTGTGATAATTGAAATAGTAGGTTTAAGCTCCTCTGAATATTTCAGGAATTGTTCTTACATATTGCACACCATTTTGATTATTATTTAGAAACCGTCGTCAGGGAAATAGTTTTTAGTATCCCTTTTAATATCTCATGCAGGATGGAGTCATGCAAACCCATGATGAGGAAACACGTCGTTTTTTCAAGCACTCATCTGTGCAAGTGGTACTTTGTCCCCGCATTGCTGGAAAACGACATAGTTGGGCCAAGCAAAAGGTTAGGTGTATAACCATTTGCATTTTGTCCATCTAATAATAATTATTAGCATTTTCAGTCAAAAAATTGAGGTTTTGTTTGTAATAGACAGTAGATGGCAGGGGCCAAAGTATGTAATAGACAAGAAAACAGATAATTTTTTAAGTCATAACAAAAAAATTCTCAGTCTGCACTATAAAATTTCAAATTTCTAAGGATTTAAAAAATTTTATGATATTTTTAATAATATTAAATGAGCTGTACAGCATCATCCACTTGATTATTCAGGTAATTATTGCCTTAATGAATTTTGAGAACAATTTTCCGATCATATGAGAGAGAACTTTGCTGTAACATTTACAGTTATGTAATTGTTTTGCATTCTCCAAGGCCAATTATTGTCTACACAACACAGTCTAACATCTTGTTCTGAATTTTTTTATCTGTTTTTATTATCAGGAAGTCGAAACAATCTACACGCATCATCAGAAAACAGTAATTGTAGATGCTGATGCTGGGTATAATAGAAGGAAAATCATTGCTTTTGTTGGTGGTCTTGATTTATGTGATGGGAGATATGACAATCCACATCACCCCATTTTTAGGTCATTACAAACATTACATAATGATGACTATCACAATCCTACTTACACGGTAAATCAGAACCTGTCTTTGTCCTTGCAATTTGCACACAATCAGTTGCTATGTAGTTGCAGCATTATTACACGCTCCTTAGCATCATATCATTCAATAAATTTGCAAAGTCTATACATTATATACGATCACATTTTTTATATATAGTTTTATGACTAGAGGAAAAGAATATCTCTGTGTGGTGTTAACAGCTTCCTGTTTAAGAATTTCCTCAATTTGTTGGCCATTGTCATTTAACTAAATCAATATATTATGTAATAATTATCTAGTTCTGTTGTTAATTTGGGCAGGGTAATACTGCTGGTTGTCCTAGAGAACCATGGCACGACATGCACTCCAAAATTGATGGGCCAGCAGCGTATGACATTTTAACCAACTTTGAGGAGCGCTGGCTGAAAGCTTCAAAACCTCAAGGGATTAAAAAACTGAAGTCTTATGACGATGCTTTGCTAAGAATAGAAAGAATTCCTGGCATCACAAGCATGTCTGATGCTCCTTCTGTCACTGAGAATGATCCTGAAGCTTGGCATGTTCAGGTAATTTGCAGCTGGTCACTGCCTGGATGCCAGATGTTAAAAAGGCGGCCAGGGTTACATCTTAGGTTAAATCTTGCTTTCCATGATAAAGAATAGATACAAAATCATAAATGAGATAATATATATGCTCTTGGCTTTCCACGTATTGTAATATAATTGTCGGTGTTCACATTCAGATTTTTCGTTCAATTGATTCAAATTCTGTTAGCGGCTTCCCAAAGGATCCTAAGGATGCCACGAGTAAGGTAAGAATAAGATTCTTCATTCAATTGATTTTTTGTTCATTGACAGACTTTTCATTCAATTTATTTATTTTGGGTTACATTTAGTATCTTACGGTTGTCATGTTGTTTGTATATATTGTGTAAGTTGATTGGTTACTCTGTTGAAACAGAATCTGGTTTGTGGTAAGAATGTGCTCATTGACATGAGCATACATACAGCATATGTTAAGGCCATTCGATCTGCTCAGCACTTCATTTACATAGAGAACCAGTATTTCATTGGGTCCTCATATAATTGGAGTTCTTATAAAGACCTAGGTGAGAAGTTTTTTATCTTTCGCTTGAAGATATCACCTTCATAACTGTAGCTTGATTAAACACTAGATAATATTAAACATTAATAGATGTTACAGCCACCACTTCAAAAATATTTCATCTCTGACTATTATGCTTTTTCTGATGTTTTCTCAATTAATGCTGCCTAGAAGGGCATATGGCAATGGAGGAGGTGTTTCTTAGTAGTGTTGTTATAAAGTTATCATTCTCTTGCACTGAAGGTGAAGCTAAGGTTGTTTTCCTTTTTTTCTTTTTCAGGTGCTAACAATTTGATCCCAATGGAAATTGCTCTAAAAATAGCCGATAAGATCAGAGCAAATGAGAGATTTGCTGCATATATAGTTATTCCAATGT
>JAWDEX010000002.1:12863044-12901327 GCA_035221805.1 Trichilia hirta | reverse complement strand
GGCCTTTTTACTATCACTGCATCAAAGACAAAAATAAACACAAATTACCAACAACTTAAAATTTATTTCAAAGACTAGAAATATGCATAATTTGAGAGAATTAATTACATTCAAGTATAAAATGATGAATTTAAATCTTAATACTCATACACTTTTGTGTAATCATCTATTAATATATAGCCATATCTTATTTGTCTTGATCATGTACAACTCATCCTTTATTGCAACCATCCAATTTTGATCTATTTTTGCTTCTCCAAAACTTGTAGTCTTATAAACTACAATGTTGCATCCTTGATGAACATCAGAAAGCAATTTAGTGCCTTTGACTGGAATGTCATTCGCCTTCTCATTTTGCCAATCTTCAAAGCTTTGTTTAACAGTGTTTTAAGGAGGGAAATTAAGCTTTAGGTCATTTGAAACTTGATTGGTTTTCCTTACATTATCTCAGTTTCATTCTTTATTTTTTACAACATGCACATCCCTGCTGATAATAATACTTTTGGCTTGAGGTTAAAAGACCTTATATACTTTGGTAATTATGCTATAACCTACAAAAATGTATGGTGTTGCCTTCTTATCAAGTTTGTCTCATTTAACTTGTGGAACATAAGTAAAGCACAACTAACCAAATATCTTAAAGAAATTTAAGAATGTTTTATGCATAATCTAGGCTTTGAATGGCATCTAATTCTTTACTGCTTTTGTGAAAAGCCTGTTCTAAAGAAAAAATGTTATATTTGTTGCCTTAGCCCAAAATTGCTTTGGCAAGTTTTTTCATATAGCATGCATCTTGTCATTTCTAGTATTTATCTATTTCTTTTCTCACTAACTCTATTTTGTTATAGAGTGTAAGAAGTAGTTAACCGATATTGAATGTTTGCTTCTTTATAAAACTAGTCGAATGCTCAAGATGTGTATTCTTACCTATTGTCGGATTTGAGAGTTTGTATTTTGTAGCCACTCTCATTTTCAACTCCGGCTCTAAATCTTCAAAAAATACTAACTACTTTCGATTTATACTTTAGAAAGAAAATCTAACACATTCTGGTGAAATCAGCAATAAATATAACATAATAAAGACTAACTTTAAGTGAGGGTATCCTTTGAGGACTTGCTATATTGGTATGAATCGACTATAACTTTTTTGATGCTCTCCAAGTCACCTTGAGAAATGACTTTCTATTTTGTTTTCCAAATTGACATGCTTTACAACTTGAAAACTAATCATCAAACTTTGGCAGATTATTTGCCGTCATCCTTGCTTTCACTGTAACAGACCTTGATGGTGATAATGCCCAAGTCTCTTGTGCTAAACCTCTGTGACATTTTCTTTGATTGAAAAAACAGCTTGCTCTTTCTCCAGTAGAGTAATTGTGAAGTTTTTCCTTTTTATTTTTACCTTAAACATGTCTTGACTAGCTGTATCCTTAATTAGGTAGCGCTTGTCTTTAAAAGTAACTTTAAAGCACTTTTCAATTAGTTAACCAACACTTAGTAGACTTCGATCAATTTTAGAAATATAATGTACATCAATGATAAACTTCATCCTTGAATAGCTTAATATTACAACAGTGCCTATTCCTTTCATTGCTATATGATCTCCATTTTTAATTCTGACTTTGAAGGTGTCAACAGATTTTAAGTCCATAAAGAGCTCCATTTCATAAGTCGTGATTGGTGCACAAGAGTCGCTGCTTGAGAAATATATTACAACAAAAGGCAAATCTTCCTCCTTTTTTCCAATAACTTAAGCTTTTGCTTCATGTCGTTAATTTTAACTCTTATAAATTATAGCTTCATAATCGAGTTGATTGTATTTACTGTATCTTGCATATGGTTTTCTCGAACACTTGAAGGGTGGATTACCTTTTTTTCCTATAATGCTTGTATGGAGTATAATTCCCCTTCGAGTTTCCTACCTTGCCTTTGTTGTAGTTATTTACGGTATTTTTTTCCTTTTGTTGGCTAAATCTTCTTGTTTTTCTTATTTTTGTTCTTTTTATAATCATTGTGTTTGGCTGGCAATGCACCTTTAGCTATTCTATCTTTCCTTATGATTTTTTATTATTCTTGTACCTGCAAGGCATTTAATAATTTTGCCAAAGTGATCTTAGATAGATCCTTAGTATTTTTCAAGGTGGTTATTATTGCCACAAATCTCTCGGGCACAATTACAAGAACTTTTTCAATAATTCTTAAACTCAGAGTTAAGCAATCTTATCTTAGTTGCTATGCTTAAAAGCTTGTTAGAGTAGTTCGTGATAGACTCTAATTCTTCCATCCTTTGCAACTCCTAAACTTTGATGAGATTTAGTACCTGCATGCCTCTGATTTGCTTATCTCCTTTAAATTCTGCCTTGAGATAGTCCTAAATAGCTTTCTGTTATTTTAGAGACATAATTCGAGTGAATATGGTCAAAAAGACAATAACGAACAAGCATGCCTTTGTCTTTGATTTCTTTATTTTTCTATCCTTGTAATTTTTAATCTAAACCATTAAGGAATTGTTTGGAAGGGGAGGAATTTCATAGTCCTCTTCCACTACTTCTCAGATATCCAAGGCTTTCAAATAAGTTTCCATCCTTATAGCCTAGATCTATTAATTTTCATCGTCGAAAATTGAAGGCAAGATCTATGAAAAACACTTATAAGTCCTTTAAAAAGAAAGCTCTAATACTAATTGTTGTTTTGAATATTGCAATAGAGAAATAAAGATAAAAAGAGTAATAAGAGAAAGAACCTAAGAGATGATTTTGAAAGAAAAATAATTTCATTGAATTTAACAATTATATAAAAAAAAACTTGAAAAAATAACTAACCACTGAAATCATAATCCTATTTTTTAGCCATAACTTAAGAACATGTAAATAACAAACTAATAACTTCTTGAAGGCTATGAAAAACAATAACAAATAAAGAAAAAATTGTGTGGACAAGTTGCAGTCTTGAAACAACTAACAAACACATTTAAGTTAGTCTAGTTTGGGATTTAGATTTATAAAGCTAGATATTTTATGCAATGTTTAGGCCTAGACAGAGTACTTTCTGTCTTCCCAAATCGATACCACAAGATACACACAACTAAATCCTAGGACTTAATCGGACTTCTTGAAATAGCCAAAAGAAAGTTGAAAGTAGAAAGTAATATCACTATTGGTCTCCTGGACAAAGGTTCTAGGAATTCTTCATCTTTCACACTTGCGGATTTCTTTTTAATATTTTTGAGTGTCCATTTGATTTATTTTTCTTACATAATAATTTGCATGATGATATGTCATCACTCCACAATCAAAGAGTTTTAAATACAATGGTTTTAGTCTTCCACTCGCAAAGTGGAGAGGAAGTTGTAGGCACTTTGCTAATTTCTCAAGATGCAACAAGTAATATATTAGGCATTGTTAATTTGTTTCAAAGGAATTTAGTTTTTCAAATGTTGAATTATTGGAATCGTAAGGCCCACTTACAATATTCCTATTGTCAGGTCATCTTCTATAATTACTATTCTGTATTTCTTATAAAGCAAACCAAATAACATTTTAACTGCTTCTGAAATGAAACTTATAGCTAATCCGCTGTATAAGAAAATCTCCTCAATCTTTTGATAATTAGCCATTTACTTCATATCATATAAACGTAAAAGCTTCTGTTGGTGTTTAACAATTAAACTGAATGCAGATTACTTACTTTAGAAATTTAAACCTGAATAAGAGAAAAAAATTTGTGGGAATTCATCATCATTGAAAACTGAAATCTTACGTTTAAAAGTCATGCAAAAAATTGAAATTAGAGATCATGGTCCTAGAATTATGGCATCACTCAATACACAACAAAGTAACTATCACTTACATCTAAAATATAGGAATAAAACATTCAAATTACTACTTAAACCAAAACATAAATAATACATAGGCTTATTTGCAGTCCTAAGCAACTAACTAACACTCCTCTTTGCATTAAGAACTGCAAACTCCAAGTTTTTGTCTTAAAAACTCAAATTTGCTGGCTAGTAAAGGCTTGGTGAAGATATCAGCCACTTGATCTTTAATCTTGCAATAGAGAAGGGTCACTGCTCCACTCCTTTGCACTTCTCTTAAAAAGAATAGCTTCATATTGAAGTGCTTAGTTTTTTTATGAAATATTGGATTATGAGAAATGGAAATTGCTGTTTGATTGTCCACAAAGATCCTAGCGCTTTCTTTTTACTAAAAATTCAGGTCACTCAGAATTTTTCTCAGCCATATAGCTTGATTTATTGCTGCAATTGTTGCCACAAACTTTGCTTCTACAGTTGATTGTGCAATAATTTCTTGTTTTTTGAGCTTTATGAAAAAATACCTGATCTAAGACTAAAGCAATATCCAAATGTACTTTTTATGTCATTGACTGAACTTGCGCAATCACTATTTAAAAAATTGAGCAGATTGAAGTTTGAGCATTTCTTAAACTTTACACCAAATTTGATTGTTCCAATATATCTTACAACTCTTTTTACAGCCTTTAGATGTGCTTTACTTGCACAATGCATAAATTGAGATAGAATGCTTACAACACTTAGAATATAAGGTCTAGTTACTATCAAGTACATTAGACATCCTATTAAACTTTTGAAATGAGCTTCATCTACCTTTGTTACTCTATCTTCTTTGATCAACTTTTTCTTTTGATTCAAGGGAGTATTCATAGGCTTGCAGTCTTTCATTCGAAACTTCTTAAGAATTTCTCTTACATATTTCTTCTGACAAATGAACAATTTATCCCGACTCTACTTGATTTTTATTCTAAGAAAGTAAGTTATCAAGCCAAGATCTATCATCTTAAAGACTTTTTTTATCTCTAGCTTGAGTTCATCAATTTTATTTGCATTGCTTTTTGTCACTAAAAGATTATCTACATAGAGAGAGATGATAAGAATGTTAACACCATCATACTTGACATAGAGGGTGAATTCAGACAGGCTTTCTTAAAGCCTAAACTAATTAGGTGATCATCTATTCTACTGTACTATGCCCGTGGTGCTTACTTTAGGCCGTAAAGTGCCTTCTTTAACAAATAAACTTTGTCTTCTTTTCCTTTTTCTATAAAGCCTTCAGGTTGTTCAACATAAATCTCTTTTTGCAAAAATCCATTCAAAAATGCTAATTTGATATCTAATTAAAATACTTTCCAATTCTTTTGAGTTGCAAGAGTAAGAAGTAGTCTAATTGTATCTAGCCTATCCACAGGTGCAAATATTTTTGAGTAATCAACTCAAAAAACTTGAATATATCCCTTAACTACAAGCCTTGCTTTATGCTTGTTGATAGAGTTATCGGCATTTAATTTTTTTCTAAATACTATCTACAAGCTTCTATATATTGTTTCTTTTGATTATGAGCAACTCCTCATGCATTACATTCATCTATTTTTCATCCTTCTTTACTTTTTCATATCCTGTGGGCTCACACACAGCAACATTACATCTTTGGTAAATATTTGAAAGTAGTCTTGTACGTCAAATTAAAGTATTATCTTCAATCTCATTTTGCCATGAGTTATGAGATTAATCCTTAAGAGTTTTGTTAGGTAGGGTGAGGTTGGCATCACTTTGATTCACCCTTTTTGGACTTTCCTAATTTTACTGTTCAGTTTTAACAAAGTGAACACTTTTATAACAATTATTTTACTAGATTTTGGCTGAAAGACTTTGTAAGCTTTTGATATTGTGTTGTATCCCACGAAGATGCCAAGAATAGTCCTTTTATCAAGTTTATCACGCTTGACCTATGGCACATAGGTAAAACATAGACAATCGAATACTTTAAAAATGTTTAAAGAGGGCTTGTACCCATACCATGCTTCAAATGGAGTTTTATCTTTGACTGCTTTAGTGGGGAGTTTTTTTTGCAAAAATACTGCTATATTAGCAACTTCAACCCAAAAATTTTTAGGCAAATTCTTCTTATGCAGTAAGCATCTTGTCATTTCTATGATGTGTTTATTTCTTCTTTCACTTACTCCATTTTGCTATAGAGTATATAAAGCAGTAAGCTGGTGCTTAATACCTATTTCCTCATAAAACATATTAAATTTTTTAGAGGTGTACTCGTTCCCATTGTTTAATCTCAGAGTTTGGATTTTACAGCCACTTTGATCCTCATTCTTTTTTTTTTGAAGTTTTAAAACACTCCAGCAACTTCTGATTTACTTTTCAGAAAATAAATCCAACACATCCTTGTTAGATGATTAATGAAGACAATATAATAAAGACTACCTTTTAGAGAAGGTTTCTTTTGAGGGCTTGCTAAGTCAGTGTGGATGAGCTACAACTTGCGTGATGCTCTCCAAGTTGCTTTAGGAAAATGCTGTCTTTTTTGCTTTCTATAATAACATGCTTAGCAGTTTGGAGAATTTTTATCTAAAGCAGGTAGGTCTCTAGCCATATGTTTCTTTTGTGTCAAAAGTAGTCCCTGGTAATGATAATGACTGACCCGTTTGTACCATACTTTAGTGGCACTTTTTATAGCTAAGAAAGTAGTTTATTCCTCCTCTATTGGATCAAATAAAAAACTTTTGTCTTTCATTTTCACCTTAAACAGTTCTTGCCGAGAAGTATCTTTGATCAACCAGTATTTGTTTTCAAAAACTTGCCGAGAAGTATCTTTGATCAACCAATATTTGTTTTCAAAAACTATCTTAAAGTCCCTTTTAAGAAACTGACCAACACTTAATAAGTTTTGGTCAATTTTAAGAACATAATGGACATCTGAGATAGTCTTTATACCTAAGTAGCTTATGATTGCTATGGTTCCTTTGCCTTTCACTGCAATGTGCTTACCATTGCCAATTTTGACTTTGGTGATTTTTGTGGGCTCTAACTCCTTAAATAGATCCTTGTCATGAGTCATGTGATTAGTACAACCACTATTAATCAGCCAGTACTCACTTGAAACATTGCTTAAAAAACAAGTTGCCATAAAGAGTTGATTCTCCTTCTCTCCATCAACAATTTGAGCATCTGCTTCTTACTACTGATTTTTATTCTTACAAATGACATCTTCATGACCCAGTTGATTGCATTTACTGCATTTAGCATCAGGCCTTCTCCAACATTTAAAGAGTGGTTGACCTTTCTTCCCACAATGCTTGCAAGGAGGATAATTTCCCTTTGAGCTTACTACTTTGCTTTTTTGATGGTTGCTAGCTAAGCCTTCTCGATTTGTTGGCAAGTTCTTCTTGCTCTTTTTCTTTTTGCCTTTTTCAGTATCTTGGTGCTTGGCTAGTAGGCTCCCTCTATTGTACTATCTTGCCCCATCAGTCTTCTTTGCTCTTATGCCTGCAAGGCATTTAATAGCTCTGCCAAGGTAATCTTAGATAGATCTTTAGTATTTTCTAAAGTCGTAATTGTTGCTTTATATCTTTCAGGCATAGTTACAAGGATTTTTTCAATAATTCTTGAGTCAAAAAATGTGGATCCAAGTAACCTTACCCTGTTAGCAATGCTAAGAAGTTTGTCTGTATAGTCTTTTATAGTTTTAGACTCCTTCATTTTTAGCAACTCAAATTTCCTGATTAGGTTTAAGACTTGCATACCTCTTATTCTTTCATCACCTTTATATATCTCCTTGAGATAATCCCATATAGCCTTTGTTGTCTTAAAGGACATAACTCTGATGAAAATAGTTAGCGATAAGGCAGCAAACAAACATGCTTTTGCCTTCGATTTTTTGGTTTTCCTTTCCTTGTGAGTTTTGATCTGAGCCATGGTGGGATTATTTGGTAAAGAAGGGACTTCATAATCCTCCTCTACTGCTTTCTAGAGATTTAAAACATCCAAATAGGTCTCCATTCTCACAGCCAAATTTGGTATCAAAGACAGGAGGAGAGATTGATGAAAATCTAATTTCTACTTCCATTTGTTGATTTTACTCAAGTTAATTCACTCACAGATCCCTTAAGAAGAGAGCTCTGATACCAATTGTTGGTGTTTAACAATTAATCTGAATGCATATTACTTGCTTTAGAAATTCAAACGTGAATAAGAGAAAAAAAAAAATTGTGAGAATTCATCATCATTGAAAACTGAAATCTTACATTTAAAAGTCATGCAAAAAATTAAAATTAGAGATCATGGTCTTAAAATTATGACATGATTCAATACACAACAAAGTAACTATCACTTACATCTAAAATATAGAAATAAAACATTCAAATATCAACTGAAATCAAAACATAAATAATACATAGGCTTATTTGCAGTTCCTAAGCAACTATCTAACAGCTTCTCTGCACCATTTCACGTATGCTTTCATATTTATTTGGCCATGGCTTTTAAAGCAAACTTATAGGAGCAAGATACTTCAAGCTTGACCACAACCCGGATCCTGCAGACATCTTATCACCAGTAGACGTGGACGGTCATGGAACATACACGTCATCAATTCTCAGGCGACGTAGTTCCAAATGTAAGTCCTTTTGGGCTTGCCGAGGGCGTTGCACGTGGCGCTGTGCCATATACTATGGTGGAAGCTTACAAAGTCTGTTGGGTCAGCTCAGGTTGCACGGATATGGACATTCTTGCCGCATTTGAAGCTGCCATTCACAATGGTGTGGAATTGACATCAATCTCTATCGGTGGGATGATTGAAAACTATGTTTCGGATTATATCAGTTGTGCATTTCATGCCTTGAAGAAGGGGATTATTTCTGTAGCATCAGCGGGTAATGATGAACCGAGCTTGGCTAATGTGGCAAACCATGCACCGTGGCTTGTGACTGTAGCAGCTAGTGGCAGTGATCGGCAATTTATAGGCAAAGTTGAAATGGGCAATGGAAAGAGCGTTTCAGTGAGTTTGTATATTTATGCATTCGTGGTAGAGAATTAAAATGAAATTTTGATCAATAATATTTATACTTTCCGGGGAGTTGGAGTCAACATATTTGATCCAAAGGAGAAATTGTAACCCTAGTGGAGCCGATGCTGCCAAGAAATCTGAAACCCAGAACAGTGCAAAGTAGTAATCAATGTTTTCATCATGCTTATATTAGCCAAACTCTTCGGAAAAGGGAAAGAAAAATTTATGAGTGATTAGCCTCAATTAATTGCAGTTTCTGCAATGATGATGCATTGGATCCTACCAAGGTCAAGGGAAAACTTATTTACTGCAAGCTGCTATCGTGGGGTGCTGATTCTGTTGTTAAAGGGATTGGAGGGATAGGAACTATAGTTGAAAGTGAGCGATTTTCAGATGCTGCTAAGATTTTTGTGGCACCAGCGACTACTGTCAATGTCACTGATGGTGATGATTTCGCTAACTATTCACTCCACAAGGTATAATATCAAATTATCTGTTCTGATGATCACTGATGACAGATGCTGCTAACAAGAAATTCTTGCCCCTTTTGTATGTCATGAATTTGTCATATGATTGATAATTTGACGGAATGAATATCGACTTTCTTGTTGATTTTAGATCACCATCGGCAGGAACATACAAATACCATGAACTCAGAGACCCTGCACCGTTTATAGCTTCGTTTTCTTCTCGAGGTCCATCTCAAGGTAAAGTATTTCTATAGTTAATTTTATCCTTAATCATAAAACTTTTACCTGATACTGAATAAGCATGGCTGCATTTTTGTAATACGCACTATCAGCCTGATATTGCAGCACCAGGCATTGACATCTTGGCATCATACACTCCAATGAAGTCACTCATTGGATTGAAAGGTGACACCCAATTTTCAAAATTCACTCTCATGTCAGGAGCTTCTATGGTTTGTCCTCATGTTGCTGGTGTAGCTGCCTATGTTGAGTCCTTCCATCCAAGTTGGACTCCGGCTGCTATCAAATCAGCCATCATGACCACAGGTAAAAGAATAGTCTAAGGTTCTTAATTGCTCTTGATCAAACCATCTTGGACATAATCTTATCATCTTTACTACTTTCATCATTGCTTACACTTCCTTGAGCGACGCCAATGAGTTGGACGGCGAACAATGGGCAGAATTTGCCTATGGTGCCGGCCAAGTGAACCCACAAAAAGCAGTGAGCCCTGGCTTAGTTTATGATATGAATGACGTGTCTTACATCCAATTCCGGTGCCACCAGGGACAAAACGGATCAACATTGTCAGTTATAGCTGGTTCCAAGTCCATAAATTGCTCCTCATTGATTCCTGGACTCGGCAATGATGCTTTAAACTATGCAGCTAAGCTTGAAAACCAATCAAGAACCAACCATAGCCGTTTTCCAAAAGAAGAGTCACAATGATGTTCGTCCTTTATCCGTCTACAATGCCATCATTAAAGCTCCAAAAGGAGTGGATATCACAGTTAAACCGATGGGTTTGTCCTTCTCTTGGACATTGCAGAAACGGAGCTTCAAAGTTGTGGCAAAGGCAAAACCAATGTCAAGTACTCAAGTGCTCTCAGGTTCACTTGTATGGAAAAGCTCTCGTTATATTGTCAGAAGTCCTATTGCTAATTACAGCCCACAGGACCGATACTCACATCAAAAGAAAATTTATGGAACTTTTAATTTAACAAAAAGTGAGATGATATCCTCAAGTTGGTACGCTTACTGGCAACAGCTAATTATGCAATAAAATCTTGGGCAGAAAGTTCTTCCCCGGCAACCTGTTCTTAAGGTTCTCTAGAATACAAGTAATGTATTCTGAACACATTGAAAATGTAAAGTTGAGTATCAAAAACAAAGGTTCTATGCAAAACTGACTACAGATCTTATATCACTAGATCGTATATCACTAATTAGTTAAATATCACTTCTCTCATGCAGACGTTAGCGCCTGAGAACTTCTCATTAGTTTTGTCTGGTAAATTATCTGAAGATATTACGTGGAATACATGTCTAACTAAATAATGGGCTGGAGTTGTTTTGAAGTTTTTTTTTTCCCAATAACAGATACCACACGGATTAAAAACGAATGAGAAATATCTGGGTTTAATGACAATAAAATTTCCCCAACGGAAGTTCATTTGATTTTTCCTGATATTGCCTTCCTTACTTCCGCATTTATGGAACGTTAAAACTGAAAATATTTCCTCTTGCTAGCCAGTGGATTTGCAAGAACTACTGATAGTGGTTGTACAGAGTATCAATTTCCAAATTGATAAGTTTGAAGTAAATGATTGATTCTCGATGGACAATGGTATTAAATCAAAACCAAATTAGATCCGGTATATGTCAATTATATTGCCACTGACAGCCAAGAGAATATGATTGCAACATGTGGATCCAATAATTCACCGACAATAAAAAATCATAAAGAGATCGACTGTGTGTAATTTTGAAAACTTAACTATATTTTATTTTCTGCGAACATGATTATTATACAGCACTTGCATAAATACTTATGGCTACACATTCAAGTTTCATTTATAATGAGTTCCTCAATTGATAAAAGTAGTTGTTCAAAGATTTCGGGCCAACATAATTGATAATCGATATCCCACCATGATAATACTGCAAAAATCCACAACTTAAACAAAATGAACTCTTTTGTTCTGCAATTTCCTGCATCCCATCTGGATCACAAATCAACCCTTTTGTATTTCTTCAGCATTGCTGTAACTCAACCTTTCGCACTTCCCTTAATAATAACCATCCCCATTTTTAAACAATGAACATATTCAAACTTTTCACATTGTACTTCGCACTTATAAAAATACACTTTCAATAGTAGTCAATCTCTACCTGGAAAATATTTTGGTAAAAGTGTACTGTTGTAGCAGTCAGCACAGTGACAGTGGTAATAAGCTGGCAATTTGTGCCCATTTTTGAAATTCCCTATCAAAAGTCGTGCAATAACTCAAATGATAATCCATGAGCGAAGATTCTTCTATCATCCGACAACTTTCAACCTACATATTGTCCCCAGCCTTTTCATTAATCCTTTTTGTCTTGTTGGAAGAATTTCTCTAAATGCTCCCTAGGCAATAGATTTAATACTGCTTGGCATGCCATTATACTGTTTTATATAGTTTATGTGATTTTGAGCACAACTAATTCCACTTCACTCACTCCTGGCAGGCTTTGAAAGTGTCTTGCCTAAAGTGAAAAAATCTCGTTTATTATGTGTTTTGATCACTTATTGTTTGTTATCTATGCAATCTTATAATGGTCCCCGAAGGAAATTGGATTTCTCTTTGCCAACATGCATCAATTCCCTCGAAGACAAAGCTAACTGAAAGAGAAAGAGTTCATTATATAAGCAAAAAACACTCATTCGGTGTCGAATAGGAACGTAGATGAATTATTCGTCCTCTGCCAAGCCCACCCCACCAATAAGCATCTCGGATCATAATTCCTGCCCTTTTCTTTTTCAATTCATTCCCTTCTACAATTTCACTTTGAGTTCTCTTTCCAGGTTGTGTTTTTATCACTAAATAATGCAAAATCATTATGTTTAACAATATCAACTGATCACATATTGCGATATTGGACTACATTAAATTTCCTTTGGAAAAGGGGTTAGCTAGCTTTGACAATTGGAACCTTTTCTCTTTTTTGAATGAACGTCAGCAAACTGAGGGAATATTACTCAAGAAATAAAAAATAAAACAGAGAGTAAGGAGAAACATAAGTCCCCCGGAAACAGACCCCTCCAATAAGTCCCTAGGGCCCAAAAAAAGAAAAAAGAACAAGAACAAGAACTAATGGATTCTATAACTCGAAGTCTATTAATATCTCTGAAATGGAACTTCTGAATCATCAATTAGATCTTGATTATCATAATTGACACAGTAAGCAAGCTCTCCAAATTATCAAAATTATGTCTGGCTGATGCTTAGGTGGTTCACCCTATCAGTTCTCAAGATCACAAGAGAGACTAAGAGACAGATTAAGGTCGAGAAGAATAACTAAGGCATGCCTTCTTCATGTCATAATTAATATCACCTCTTAGAACATATATCCATTTAACTTACCCATGTTTCTTGATTTAAAACCCTAACTGAGAGATCCTTTTAAATTGGATTCTCCTGTTCTAATTACAGTTTTGATTGGCATTTTGCGGTCTGAAATCACACAGCTTGTGTCTCTAGCTGATGGAGATGTAGGCATGTGGCTTTGTGCTTACCCTTTATGGCAGATAAAGGTATGCACTTTAGCCAAAAAGCAATAGTGGAAAGAATCTTTAATTGTAGGTAAAGAACACAGAGAACTCAAATTGTAATTACTTTCTGATTGCCTATATTTGGCCTATATAATAACCTCTTCTACTGTCATTTTTATGTTTCACTTGTACATATCAATTTTTTTTTTTCTCGAGGCAAGGAGAGAGGTGCAAACATCTCCTTTCTTTTTCATGCATTACTCACTTCACTGTAGTAGAATTTCGCATCTGACAATTTGCAATTGCGCTAAAGTAGAACAAGGGTAGTTGAATTCATCAGCTACTGTACTGACAGATTCTGAGTTCACGTTTACTAATTTGAACCAATTAGTATCCCCCCTCTGTATCGATATTCATTAATTTCAAAATGTAGGTTACTAATGAATTTAAGCATTTTCTTCAGTTCGAAAGATAATTGTTTGTTTTGTCTTCATTTTGTTTTTGCAGCTACCATGACCTTGAGGATATGTTTTCTGTAGCTAGCCTGCATGGCTACCTCGTCAATTTCTTCAATAGCAAACATAGCACATACGTGATTCACACGAACAAGTCCAAAATCACAGCAAATCATTCTCCAGGCAATTCCAAACAATTCTATGAAGCTGTGATTGATTCGTTCACCAAATTTCATCGAAGCAGGAAGATCAAGAACAGGAAACAACACTTCCTCAACTCCTTTACGCCTATAAATCTGCCATTTCTGGTTTTGCTGCAGGGCTCTATACAAATCAATTCAAATCACTAAAATCAATTGATGGTTTCCTCTCTGCTACTCCTGATGAAATGCTAACTCACCACACTACACATTCCCCACATTTTCTTGGCCTAGAAAATGGCGTAGGACTCTGGGATGCTACAAACTTGGAAAAAGATGTGATCATTGGCATTATCGACACTGGCATCTGGCCAGAGCACTTCAGTTTCCATGATACAGGAATGTCTCCAGTTCCCTCTAAATGGAAAGGCGTCTGTGAAGATGGTACTAAATTCTCGCAGTCAAATTACAACAACAAGCTCGTGGGTGCAAAGCATTTTACAAAGGCTACCAGTCCGTTTCTGGAAGAGTCAACGAAACAGTGGATTATCGTTCTCCCCTAGATGCAGAGGGACATGTTACGCACACTACATCAGCTGCAGCAGGAAATCTTGTGACAGATGCCAACCTTTTTGGCTTGGCGAAAGGCGCAGCAGCTGGAATGAGTTACACGTCAAGAATTGCTGCTTGTAAAGCTCGTTGGTCATTAGGTTGTTCGATCTCTGATATACTTGCTGCATTCGACAAAGCTGTTGCTGATGGAGTTGACGTGTTGTCAATCTCTCTAGGAGGTAGTTCCAGGCCTTATTACCTTGATACTGTAGCAATAGCCACACTTTGGGCAGTGCAAAATGGGCTTTTTGTTTCATGTTCAGCAGAAAATTCAGGTCCGTCTAGTTCAACAGTTGGTAATACTGCAACATGGCTTATGACGGTGGCTGCTAGCTACACTGATCGAAGCTTTCCTGCAATTGTCAAGCTTGGAAATGGAAAATCTTTTGAACGGTCAGCCTTACATGCAGGCAAAGGAACAAAGCAATTGTTGCTTGTGTGTGGCAAAACTGCAGGTATCTCGGGAGCTGAGTCCTGTATTGAAGGGACACTCAAGAAAAAGCTAGTCAAGGGGAAGATTGTTATTTGCCGAAAAGGACTTAACAGCCGTACTTCAAAGGGAGAGACAGTGAAATCTGCAGGAGGGGCTCGAATGTTACTGTAGCATTCTGAAAGAAAAGGTGAAGAATTTCGGCTGCTGCTGCACGAGGAGCGACAGCAGGTGAAGCCATCAAACGATACGCGAACACAACAAAAGGACCAACTGCTTCAATTGCTTTCAAAGGAACAGTTTTTGGTAATCCTGCACCGGTAATGCATTTTCATCAAGAAGGACAAGTTCAGTTTGTCCAGATGTGATCATACCAGATGTAACCATAACAGGAGTGAACCTTTTGGCTGCCTTGCCACCTATGAATAAAACCGACAAAAGAAGTGTTCTTTTCAATATAACATCGGTTATTTCAATGTCTTGCCCTCACGTTAGTGGCCTAGCATTACTTCTGAAATCAGTTCATGAAAATTGGTCAACAGCTGCAATCAAGTCAGCCCTAATGACAACTGCATACACATTAGATAACAGAAAGTCGCCAATTGCTGATGTTCGTTCTATTGATACTTCATTGGCTACCCCATTTGCGTTTGGTTCAGGCCATGTTGATCCAGAAAGTGCTTCTGATCCGGGGCTAATCTATGATCTAACCACAGAAGATTATCTAAACTATCTGTGCAGCCTAAATTATACCTCTTCTCAGATAGGTCTATTTTCAGGGGGAAATTTCACTTGTCCGAATCCTTCAGCTTTTCAGCCTTTTGACTTAAACTACCCTTTTTTTGCTGTGAATTTCG
The DNA here is from genome assembly GCA_035221805.1 of Trichilia hirta. NCBI lineage: Eukaryota > Viridiplantae > Streptophyta > Magnoliopsida > Sapindales > Meliaceae > Trichilia > Trichilia hirta. The sequence continues at coordinate 12,885,778 of JAWDEX010000002.1, read as the reverse complement.
AAGGCAACGCGCAAAATAAGACTATAGAATGTGAGAGAACTATCAAAAATGTAGGATTCAATATATGTTCTTACGCAGTGAAAGTGCAGGAACCCAATGGAGCTTCAGTGATATTTACATCTCACATTTTAAATTTTCAGAAATTAGGCGAGAAATTGAGTTACAAGGTGACATTTGTTTCACTCGGAGGAGCATCAAAATCTTCCTCGAATTCATCCTTTGGTTCTTTAACTTGGGTTTCTGGGAAACATGCTGTTAGAAGCCTCATAGCAGTAACTTGGCAATAATTTTTTCAAGGTTGTGACATTTTTCAGCTGAGAGGACTTGATGAAAGCAAGAAGTAGCTAAACTGAAGAACCCATTACACAATCTCCGAAAGCAAATCCAAAAAGAATCCAAATTGATCGAGTTCTGTGTACTTGTAAACATTGGAATGCTTAAATTAAAATTAATAACAAAGATTTCACGAGATGAGTTGTGATTTGATTTATATTCCTGAAATATATGTATTTTGTGATAGCGTTATGCTAAATGTGGCAAAACCTTATTTTAAAAAGTACATCTAGAATAAAGATTTTTATATAATTAAAATGCATAATAAATAACGAGAATTTATTATTTAATAAATAAATATCACTATAATATAATTATTTTTTAATTCCATTGTCGCCTTCTGATTAATCTTCATTAATATTACATTTGGATTAACTTTTACCTACCTATGACACAAATCAAATGAGTCGTTCAACTTCTAGTGTAAATCTGTGGATCAAGTTAGCAATCAGTATTATTTTTTATGCTAACGTTTGATACATTATAATTGGAATAGTTTAATAATCCTATGATATCTGATTTTTCCTACAAAGAACTATACTAACTATGTATTTTTAAGATATTTGTTAAAATTTTTATATTTAATAAGTTATAATTTTTAATGTATTAAAATTCATAAAAATCAATCATTAATTATTATATTAAATAATAAAAATTATTATAAATAATAAATAAAATTTTTTAATAATTATAGTATTTGTTAGTAAAATTTTTATAAAATTTATAATCGTTTTTGAAGGTTTGCACGTTGTCATTAATTAAAGAATTGAGCATAAATAAACTATTAATTGTGATAATTTATTTCTTATTGATTAAGATTCTTTTTATTTAAATTTTATTTGAATAATCAATGCACTTGTTATTAATAATTAATAAATAAATTTTACTTCTTTAATTAATTATTATTCCCATTTCTACTTAAAATATTCGTAAGTCGTTTTGGATTGTTTCGTAATTCAACTGAGACAATAATTACCTGCATTGCAATATGAAGGAGACCCGGAAGCTTACATTAAATTTCTTTTTTTTTTTTTTTCCCCTTGAAAACAATTAATATTTAAATAATGTATTCATCATCATCTAGAAATTGAAGCCAACCTTCATTGTCACAAATCAAGTCGACCAACTTGATTCTAATTGGTTGAAGCTATGTGAACATTCAAGTTCTGCAGATATATTTATCACTTGACGACTGCGAAACTTGAAAATTAATAATAAAAAAAAAATAGTAAAAGCATCACTCCTTGTATTACTCGTCTGTAACGCTTAGCAAAATCACTTCCAATAAGCTAAATCCACGTGACAAATAGGCAACGGCTTTACGGCCTCTTCCCTCGTCTAAGGGTGAACGTTGTAACTGTATACGTTGTCAACACGAAATGGATTACCTGACCTGGCCAACGATTTCATTTTTCCGTCATTGAATTCTATGTTCTTCCTCTTCTATGGAGGTTCCCTTCATGTCATCTTCAAATTTTAATGGGTAACTTTTCTTTTTCTTTCTCTCCCACGTTTCTGTTTTAAATTTGTTGTGAAACCCATTTTGACATTGTTTCTTCACTGGATTGTAATCTTTGTTTATGACTTTCAATTCAAGACAAAGCTTTTTGTACGAATCTTTCGTTGTGATTAATTGTGGAAACAAAGACGGATTTAGATATCTTGCGTATCAAGTTGGTGTCTGTATGTGCAAATTTTGATCTTTCAGTTGATCATCATTGTATAGAATTCATAATTTAGTGATTTCTTGATGGATTATTCTTATAATGACAAGAAATACCCTTACAATTATCAACCTCCTCCTCCAAATTATGGACCACCAACACCACCTAGTTCAGATCCATATCACCAATCTTCGTATCCATATTCAAACAATTCTCCACGTGCTTATCCGCATCAGCCATTTGGATATCCACCACCGCCAGAATCATCTCATTCTGGGCCTTTAGATTATCACCAGCACCATCATTCACCATCTCATTCTGGTGCTTTCGATTATCAGTATCAACAACATTCCCGTTCCGGGCCTCTTCCATATCCATATGAACGTCCTGGTTCTGCAACATCACAACAAAGTTCACCACATAATAGTAGTTTTCAACATGGTTCACCCCATTATCATCCCTATCAACAACCTGGTCCAGCTCACTACCCTTCGTTTGAAACTGATCACCAAATGTCACCTCGAGCGAGTTCATTCCTGGAGCATCATGGCCAGGACAGATTGAGTTCTTTAAGAACTTTTGCAGCAATGCGTCCTGAGAATGTTGTGGACAATAGTCCTTCTTACCCACCTGCTTACCCACCTTTGGATGAGCATTTGGGTAATTTGAATTTGTCTGCTCACAGTTATCAACCAAGTGCCCCAGCATCACTTCCTGCACCTTCTGTACCACCAGTGCCTAATTCCCCTCTAAGTCATCAGAGTTCAAGTTTGAGTAATCCTGGAAGTTTCTATGCATATCCCAATGACTCTTTCTCAAGTAATCATGAAGGACTTATTTGGGTAGGAGCAGTTCATCGAATTATCCTGCTTATGCCCACTCTAGCTCGTTTAATGGATCACAGCATGGCCAGAATATGCCAATTGTGCCATTGTCAAAAGGGTCTTCGAAGGTTTTACTCTTACATGGAAATTTAGATACTCAGATTTATTCTGCTAATAATCTTCCTAACATGGATATGTTTCACAAGACTTTGGGGTATATGTTTGGGTCACAAACAAGTGGCGGCAGGATCACTAGTGATCCATATGTTACAGTTTCGGTAGCAGGTGCTGTGGTTGGGAGGACTTTTGTTATTAGCAATAGTGAAAATCCTGTTTGGCAGCAGCACTTTTATGTTCCTGTTGCACACTATGTTGCTGAAGTGCATTTTTTTGTTAAAGACAGTGACGTTGTGGGGTCAGAATTGATAGGAGTTGTGGCAATTCCAGTTGAACAGATATACTCAGGTGCAAGAATTGAGGGAACCTATCCAGTCCTGAATAGTAGTGGGAAACAATGTAAACCTGGAGCGACAATAACTCTTTCTATACAGTACACGCCAATGGAGAGATTGAGTGTTTATCACCACGGAGTAGGGGCGGGTCCTGATTATATTGGTGTTCCTGGCACATATTTTCCCCTTAGGAAGGGGGGTAATGTGACTCTTTATCAAGATGCCCATGTTCCTGATGGCTGCCTTCCCCACCTAAGCCTTGACCGGGGAATCCCTTATGAGCATGGGAAGTGTTGGCACGACATATGTACTGCAATTACTCAGGCACAGCATTTAGTTTATATTACAGGGTGGTCAGTCTGGCACAAAGTTAGACTGGTTCGTGATACTGGTCCATTACATTGCACCCTAGGTGAACTTCTGAGATCAAAATCCCAGGAAGGAGTGAGAGTGCTGCTTCTTGTTTGGGATGACCCTACTTCGAGGAGCATTTTGGGGTATAAAATGGTGAGCCATGTTAATTGAAATGCTAGGTTTAAGCTCCTCCGAATATTTATGGAATTGTTGTTACATATTACGCACCATTTTGATTATTATTTACAAACCATCATTGGAAATCGTTTTTAGTAAACCTTTTACATTATCTCATGCAGGATGGAGTCATGCAAACTCATGATGAGGAAACACGTCGTTTTTTTAAGCACTCATCTGTGCAAGTGGTACTTTGTCCCCGCGTTGCTGGAAAACGACATAGTTGGGCCAAGCAAAAGGTTAGGTGTATAATCTTTTTCATTTTGTCCCTTTAACAATAATAATTACCATTTCAGTCAAAAAAGTGAGGTTGTGTTTGTAATAGACAATAGATAGCAGGGGCCAAAATACAAAAGAAGCTATGTTGAAGGTTAAATTTGTAAAAACATATAATTTTTTACGTTATAGCAAAAAAATTCTCATTCTGCACTGCAAATTTCAAATTTCTAAGGAATTAAAAAACTTTATGACTTTTCAGTAAGATTAAGTGAGCTGTGGAGCATCATCCACTTGATTCTTCCGCTAATTGTTGCGTTAATGAAGTTTGAGAACAACTTTCCGATCATGTGAGAAAGAACTTTGCTGTAAGATTTACGGTTATGTAATTGTTTTGCATTCACCAGGGCCAATTATTATCTACACAATACAGTCTAACATCTTATGTGAACATTTTGTTCTGAATTTTTTATATTTTTTATTATCAGGAAGTCGAAACAATCTACACGCACCATCAGAAAACAGTAATTGTAGATGCTGATGCTGGGTATAATAGAAGGAAAATCATTGCTTTTGTTGGCGGTCTCGATTTATGTGGTGGGAGATATGATAATCCACATCACCCTCTTTTTAGGTCATTGCAAACATTACATAAAGATGACTATCACAATCCTACTTACACGGTAAATCTGACCTTTATTTGTTGTTGCAATTTGCACACAATCAGTCGCTATGCAGTCACAGCAATATTACATGCGCCTTAACATCATATCATTCAATAAATTTGCAAGTCTAAACATTATATACAATCACATTTTTGATATATAGTTTTATGAATTGAGGAAAAGAATATCTCTGTATGGTGTTAACAGCTTCCTGTTTGAGAATTTCCTAAATTCGGTGGCCATTGTCATTTAACTAATCGATATATTATGTACTAATTATCTAGTTCTGTTGTTAATTTGGGTAGGGTAATACTGCTGGTTGTCCTAGAGAACCATGGCACGACTTGCACTCCAAAATTGATGGTCCAGCAGCATATGACGTTTTAACCAACTTTGAGGAGCGCTGGCTGAAGTCTTCAAAACCTCGAGGGATTAAAAAACTGAAGCCTTATGATGATGCTTTGCTAAGAATAGAAAGAATTCCAGGCATCATAGGCATGTCTGATGCTCCTTCTGTCACTGAGAATGATCCCGAAGCTTGGCATGTTCAGGTAATTTGCAGCTGGTCATTGCCTGGATGCCAGATGTTGAAAGGGTGGGCAAGGTTACACCTTAGGTGAAATCTTGTTTTCCATGAGAATAGATACAAAATCATAAATGAGATTAAATGTTCTCTTGGTATTCCATGAATGGTGATATAATTGTCGCTGTTCACATGTAGATTTTTCGTTCAATTGATTCAAATTCTGTTAGAGGCTTTCCAAAGGATCCTAAGGATGCCACAAGTAAGGTAAGAATCAGATTCTTCATTCAATTGATTTTTTGTTCATTCACAGATTTATCGTTCAATTTATTTATTTTGGGTGGCTTTTAGTATCTTAGGTTCGTTAACTTGTTTGTACGTTATGTAAGTTGATTTGTTACTCCGTTGAAACAGAATCTGGTTTGTGGGAAGAATGTGCTCATTGACATGAGCATACATACAGCATATGTGAAGGCCATTCGCTCTGCCCAGCACTTCATTTATATAGAGAACCAGTATTTCATTGGGTCCTCATATAATTGGAGTTCTTACAAAGACTTAGGTGAGAACCTTTTATCTTTCACTTGAAGATATTGCCTCCGTAACTGTAGTTTGATTAAAAACTAGATAACAGAATTAAACGTTAACAGATGTTACATCCACCATTTCAAAAAATATTTCATCTGTGACTTTTGTGCATTTTGTGATGTTGTCTCCTTGATTAATGCTGCCTAGAAGGGCATATGGTAATGAAGGAGGTATTTCTTAGTAGTGTTATTATAGTTATCATTCTCTTGCGATGAATGCAAAGCTAAGGTTGTTTTTCTTTTTTCTTTTATAGGGGCTAACAATTTGATCCCAATGGAAATTGCTCTAAAAATTGCCGATAAGATCAGAGCAAATGAGAGATTTGCTGCATATATAGTTATTCCAATGTGGCCAGAAGGTGTTCCAACTGGTGCTGCCACACAAAGGATTTTATTTTGGCAGGTTTGCTCCGGCTATAAGTCTATTCTGAACCATTAACCAAGGATTTCCGTATCATTAAATATTGGAATTTATCATAATCTATTATTTCTTAGAGGAGGTTTCACGAAGGAAAATTTTTAAAGAGAACCAATTGTTTTTTTGGTGGTGTAATTCAGATATCTAGCCAAAAAATCTCATCATTAAAGAAATGTAGAACAAGTGAAATGGATGTTGCAGTGCTCGTGCACATGGTTTCGCAAAAACCTCTTCCAGGAAAGATCTGTTGAGAATCTGTCTTCAAAATTTGCAGCAGCTGTCAGATTGGAGCGCTATGTAGAAAGTAGAAACCTTTAAAAGATCCCTGATCATCTTTCTGTTCTTAAAATCACTTTGCAACACACTTTTTATTATTTATTTTCCATCAGTTATAAGGATTACAGCATAGTGATAGCCTTCAATTAGGCTTGTAGTGCGTAGCTTACAGACTAAACAAGTGAATTTTAATTGGTTAAGCTAGCAAAACAAGTGAAATCATAATCGGTTAAACTATCAACTCTCTGAACTTTCTGTCATTCACCCATTTCAGTCCATTGAATTCTAAACCCAAGAAATAGGCATCTAAGTTACCAATCAGCTACTGAGGTCTATATATTTATGTACTTGCCTGGTACTTTTAAGTTGCTAATCTTTAACTATCATTGATTGCTGCAGCACAAAACTATGCAAATGATGTATGAGACGATTTACAAAGCTTTAGTAGAGGTTGGGCTTGAGGGTGCATTCTCACCGCAGGACTATTTGAACTTTTTCTGTCTTGGCAATCGTGAGGCCCTTGATGGGAGCGACAATTCACCAACTGAAAGTCCCGCTGCTGCGAACTCGCCTGAGGTATCTATTCTTACTCCCTAAAATGAATTATTTTCTTCAGCCACTGATTTTGGCATCATCTTCTGCTGGACAGGCTAATATTCCCGTACAGAAATTAATCCTTTCCGTTTTGATGAGACAAATTTGTGGCATTCTAATGACTATATCTCTAGATGATAGCTGTTTACTGCAGATCCCAATTTGGTGCTTTATATCTGTAATTTACTTTTGCATCAGCTTCTCTCTGAGTAGGCTCAATCTTTTGATACGGAGAATCTTTAAATTATCTTATTATTGTATCTCCGCTACTTCATGTGGACATCCCTGCTGGGATATAAAAATAAACCGTCTATTTTTGGCATTTTCTAGGCCCTTGGTAGGAAGAACCGGTGATTCATGAATCATAATTTACGTTTTGCCGCTTTAAATCTGTAATTTAGCTTTCTATCGACTTCTCTGAGTAGGCTCAATCTTTTGATATGGGGAATCTTTTAATTATCTAATTATTGTGCCTCCATTACTGCATTTGGACGCCCCTACTGGAATATAATCGTAAACCTTCTGTTTTTGGCATTTTCTAGGCCCTGAGTAGGAAGAGCCGGCGATTCATGATTTACGTACATTCTAAAGGAATGATCGTGGATGATGAATATGTGATATTGGGATCTGCAAACATCAATCAGCGCTCCATGGAGGGCACCAGAGATACTGAGATTGCAATGGGTGCCTACCAACCTCAATATACTTGGGCAAGAAAACAATCTCATCCATATGACCAGGTATTTTGAATTTGGAAATAAGTTATTTTTCAGTTCCATATAATTACTAATGAAGTCATTTAATTCTGGAAGTGAATTTGTTTCTTCCTTTTTCCCCCAAAATTTCTTGATTCACTAGAAAGACAAATATGTCAACTTCAGTTTAATAGAATTTAGAAATCAGGGTGAACCTTATTTAATATTCTATATACAATATTATTTACCTAAATCCAATATCAAAGGAATTTATAGGACTTGAAAAATGCATTGAGCTTCATTTCTGCACATGATTCCAATTTTAAATTCTTAGCAATGAAAAACTTCGGGGAATTATTTTGGTTTTGTGCTGTATTTATTGCTGAAGTAACTGGGCTGTAACACCAATGTGAATTTTCTAATAATTGAGGTTATTAATGGGGAATTTAGATGTTCCATGACAATGAAGATTTCTCATTTTGTTTATCTAGATGTAACATTGAACGGGGCGTGCAGTATTTGATGTGCAATTTTTTTGTGCCAATTATTGTTTGGTAGATCTATGGATACAGGATGTCACTATGGGCAGAACATCTTGGATATATTGAGGACTGCTTTGGACAACCCGAGAGTATTGAATGCGTAAGAAAGGTTAGATCAGTAGGGGATACGAATTGGAAGACGTTTTCAGCAGATTATGCAACAGAAATGAGGAGCCATCTTATAAAGTACCCAGTTGAAGTTGATCGAAAGGGCAAGGTGAAGCCAATTTCTGGACAGGAAACATTCCCAGATGTGGGAGGGAATATAGTGGGGTCATTTTTTGCCATTCAGGAAAATCTTACCATTTGAACACATTTTCTATTTTTACTGCCTGCCTGATGGAAATCGCAAAGGTAAACTGTAAGAGATGCATTGAAATATGCCAAAAGCCCATGGTGATGTGTAGCTTCTGTTTACTATGGGCTACAACATAGTTTGATTTTGTAAATTACGCATTTCCCTTTACATAATCGTCAGCTTTGTATATTTGATTCTGGCACTGGCACCTAGCTCTGCTGTTTCGTGTGATTTTGAAATAAAATTTACAAGTGATTTTACTGCAATTATCACCGGACAGATGGCAGAACCAGAATGGCTGGGATGGGACCGTAGAGTAAGTCGTAAAGTAGTGCTTCGCATCCCTCCGTACCAAAATTGCTTCTTGTTACCTGCTGGCCATGCGCATCAATTCCAGTTGGAAAACCAGTGATTGTCTAATGGAGCTGCTGATGGCCGTGAATAAATTTTGTCGCATTTGCATCCTCTGACCAACTATAGTTATTTTAAATTGTACAAACTAAAATATATTTTTTACGCATAAAAGCGCAGTAAGTGTCGATTTAATTTAGACTTCATTTTAAATTATAGTATTTTGTTGTCTTTAAATAAAATTAGAAATATATTTAATAATTAATTTTAATAAAATCATATTTTTATATAATATTTAACATCCAATCATTTTATATTAGAAATTGTGACTTATCACTACAGTATCAAATAGCTGGAGCTTTAGCCTAAATTAACTGTTTATGATGCGACGAAAATGAGAAATTAGCAGCTAACTTGATCGTGTATAAGTCTAACATCCTACACTCTATACTCAAGTCTTTTCTCTTCTTTTGCAGTCGCGTACAAAGTTAAACAAATCGTAATGAAATTAAGATTAATCGCAGCTGATGGGATCATCATCGTCATAGTTATCACGATATCTCATTCTCTGTCAAACAACTAAAACAGGAGCCTTCCACTGAAAAGAAAACACTCATGTGTCCTGGGAAAATGTACCCCAACAACAACAACTAAGCAACGTCCACGTGTTCCCCAGTTGGGACCTTGGCTTTTGGCCCCCACTCGTGTAAATCGTACCACCAAACAAACAATGGGGACCACTAGTCGGCCCCCCTTCGAAACAATGTGAAAATGGTTCCGTAGGGCCTCTGGGCGAAAAGTTGGCCAGTGGCCTCTTTTCTTTTTCGTCAAATATTACTTTGGTTTTTATAGTCTACGGAGAATCCTTTCTTGCTTTTTGTTAAGTTTTTACTCACCACAATTCTGGACCCCAGTGTTCCCCAATTAAACCCCAATTACACGTGCAAGCCTTTAAACCTTCTATCGCGTGAGCACGTGCTCTCCTTGCCCTTCGCCAATTCCGGAGAGAGAAGAGACTGTACTCTCGGTTGTCGCTATACACCCAGAAAATCCGACGGCCAATATATTGCATGAAGTCTTGAGCCCGGCATAAAGATACAGGAAACAATTGTTTCCGTGTAATTTATGTTTTGTCGATCGAATTCTTACTAGAAGCTCTTGTTTATCATGAGTCCCCAAAGAAAAGTCTCTGAGCATCTGCGTAGTCCCGGTATTACTACTCGTTGAAGCAGAAGTTAAGGTTGAAGCCATAACCGATGCTGCTTTTGAATTCGAAAAAGTCGAACCTAAGTTTGTTGTTGCACTTGCACTGCTATGAATTTGTTTCGGCGTCGACGATCCAAAAGACGATATTGGCCTTGCTGACATGTTAATAAGAGGTGTGGCAGTAGCTGGAAATGCGAGTATATGAGGCTGATTAGAAGGTCTAGCAATGGAAGCCATTGGTTGTGGGACCATGAAGAATGCACACGGAACGACGGCGTTCGAGGGTATGGCCCACATTTGTACCAATCCTTGTGGGAATCGTGCTACCTGCGCCATAAACGCCGTTGCTTGTTGCGTACTATTAGTAGTTATCGGTGCTAAGTCAGAGGAGAACGAAACGCCATCGTCTAAGTCCGCGTATTCACTATTTGCGGGTCGCTTACGCTGCTTTTTTAACCCTTTTCTCACCGTGATCCGAGCTGGCGTTGGTCGTCGTAGGGATTTTGAGGTACCAGTAACTGACATGGCGATAGCGGGAACTGTTCCGGTTCCAGTGGTAGCGATAATTGCCGGTTCTGTACTTCAAGTAACCATCGTATCGTTTCCCCGTCTGATTTATGACCAAGTTCTCGGGTCAACTGAAAAATCCGTGCTGCACAGCTGGCATTCGGATCCTCCGACAACGACCTTCTACCTTAGTGTGTCGGCCTTTCGTTGACGCTCTTTTTGGCGTTGGCAGCCGCACAGACAACGGCATCGGTATCGTCGCTGGAACATGCGCTGCTAAGGGCATTATAGTACTTTCGCTGACCTCTCCTCTGTTTCTGGTTCTTCCTTAAGCGCAACCGGCTGAGTTTTCTGTGAATTGGACGTGGGTTCTACTTTGGCGTAATTATCATTTTTTGATTCCACATTTTCCTCACCGTTAATTCTCAAATCACTGCTGGTTCCTGCGTCTTCGTCTTCTTCAACTTTTTGTTTTTGAACGGTATCCATCTGTAAATGAAACAATAGATTCTTCAGAATAAAGAACAAAAAAGTCTATAAACGAGAGCCACGGGAAGGTGAGACTCGTTTTTTCCCTCCAACACGTACGGTGGGAGGGGAGAGAAACTCTATACTTACAAGGAGAAAGCGTTGATACTAGATTACGCTAAATGTTTTGAGGAAAAAAATCTGACGGTTCTCGTTCAATCACACAGATAATTTTGGGCCCACAAAATTACGACGTATGTAGCGGCCCGCTCCACGGGATGATGAGATTTATTTGTTGACGTGGGGTCAGGGGTGGTGATGAGTCAAATGTGCCAAATTACAAAATCTCCGATTCTATTTTGTGTTTTTAGTGCAGGTTTACGAGCTTGAGCTTCCCCTGGTTGCATGGATTGGATCTGGAATCTTGATGACCAGAAACGCAACGCAGTGTTCACTATTTAAATTTGAAGATGACTTAAGTGCTCTTTAGGTTTTAATTCCAGCTAACAGAAATCTTAGTGAAAATTTTTCATTTCCTTACAGGTTTACATGCTTTTTATATTTTTTGAAAACTAGAAGAAACATCCCTAAAATAAATGAAATCGCAACCCTTGCCACAGCACAAGTGTACACAACGGGATATATGAGATTTTGATAAAAAAAAAAAATAGTGTACAGAATTTGAATGTGGGGTGTAAATACAAATGACTGAGAATAACAGTACAATGAGAATATTGCGTCGCGTATGGACTATTAACAAATGAAGTTTGCAAAAATTGAAGATCGTGCGTTTGGACATAAGGAGGTTAGTTTTGTATTAAATTTGCAAATGTGGGCTAAGTTGAATATAAAATAAAAACCAGCACGGGCTATAATTTTTATTTTATGGTGGATAATATATTAGGAGCTTCTGTAGAAGAGACCTAACCAGACGGGTGCAACGGAGTCCAGTTTTTCCCACGAAACACGAATACACCTCGTCATCCAATTTTAGTGGTTGATTTCAAAATTTAAAAAGGGAAAATTAAAAGTTTTATTTGAAATTACAGTACTTCTATTGTGTTTTAAAAATTCAGTAAATTAAAATGTTTAGTAAATATTAATCTTTAATAAGAATAACTTTTTTTTTCAATACCAGATAAAATACAAAATTTATTTAAAGAGTCCGATGATCCCAAGCCACTTGTACAATAACTCTGCCTAGTTGCGGCTCCAACCAGCATAACCCTAAGATTCCGCCCATGTGGTTGGGAGGGTGAAGGCATGGTCCATGGAGAACTAGATCAACATTCTGCTCGTGATGTTTGGTTTCAGAGAACCTGGGAGGTATTTTAATTATCTTGGACTAATTACGCAATTTTTCAGAAACGATAAATTAACCGACAGCTATGTTGGGAGGAAATCTTCTTGGTTTTAATAAGCTTATATATATATATATATATATATATTACAAATTAATATGATCATTAAATATTACGTATTATTATAATAATAAATATAATAATAATATAATTTTTGACACATCAAACGATGTAATGTTAAATTTGGGTAACTAACTTGAAATAATTTATACAGCACAGAACACAAGCGAGTCCATTGAATCGAGTGTGGCCACTTGCTTGGTGTAAATTTTCCGTTTTCAAAATGTCGAAGGGGAAGTAAGAAAGATACGGGCTATTATCTCGCACGCTGAATCACATAAATAGTTTGTTTTTGCGACTCCGCTGCAGCGCAACGCTTAAAAGGGTGGATATTTGGAAAAAAGATATTAAATTTACATATTGTAAATTATATTTAAATTAATTTAATTTAATTAGTAAATATATTATAATATAATTTTATTTAAAATATTTAAAATAAATTATATTAAATTAATTTTTTATTAAAATTTAAGTTTAAATTTAAAAATATAATTCAAAATTTAGGTTCAAATATATAAATGTTTGAAATTAAATTAAATTTATGCTTAAATTTGTATTGAAAAATACTAAATAATACTATTATATAATTTAAAATTTAAAATTTAAAATAAATGATATATATAGTAATATAATAAATAAATGAATTTATTTTGTGACGAGATAAAATAATAAATAAAACATTAAATAATAAATTAAATAAATAAAACAATAAATAATATCACAATTTTTATATACATTTAAAAAAAAACACTTTCTTTAAAAATTTTATGATAAAGAAAGAATATAAAAAATGGATTAAAATAACAATTTTTTTTTTAAAAATATGATCTAAAAAAATATATTATACAAATAAATTAATAAATTTATGATATATTTAATATTTTTAAATTAATTATATTAATTTTTATTATTAAACTTTTGTTGCTGTAATCATTATTTAATTATATTTTATTTTCCATAGATCTCAACAAAAAAAATAATTTAAAATAAATAAAAAATATAACTAAATTGATGAAATAATATTTTTTTATATTTATGTAAAAATAGTTTATAATATTAAATTAATTATATTTAATACAAATTAATGGATTGAATTCGTAAATTAATTCATGAACAGCGGATTTATAAATTTTTTAAATAGATTTAAATCGCGTAAATTAACGAAATACATCGATTAAGATTGATTGGCAGCGCTGTCCAAACATGATGTTGTGTACATGGTTCACAACTGGTGGGACCTTATCTAACCTGTTTACCGAATGTTTCCACCGTTCATCTGACCTTCTGAATGACCACTTGGGCTTTTTATCTTCAGAAAAGCGAGTAGGCGCATATCGTGTCCTACGTGCAATTGTGATGGACCAAATAGTTATGGCGTAACCGCATCCCTCATCCCTTTCGCCGGGTCTCGTGAATCAGTACCATGGTCCATGGACCCCTTCGTAATCGTCACTGGCCCTTTTTTTATCCGTTTTACACGGACCCCACCACTCATTTCTCGCCTGCCACCACCAAAACAAATGAAACTAGGACACGTAAATAATGTTATTTAAATCATTTTCGTGGGATATATGTGGGACCTTGAGCTGTTTATATATTGGACCGTTTCTTTTTTTTCCCGTCTTATCCTCTGAGATGTTAGACTTATCATGTACCCGGTGTACTCCATAACCAAACGACTCAGACTCATTTCATGAGAGAGGGATTAGACTATTCAGCGATTTAAAATGACTTCCACTTGTGAAAAATCGGTGGGCTGGACAATTGGGCCTATAAAACTAGTTTGGGCTTATTTCAGATTTGTCCAGGCCCAGACCCGACTTCACCTTGACACGAGGTGATGCGGTGATTTTAAAGCAATAGCTGGCTTTTTGATAAAAATACTATTATTCTTTTAAAAAACAGAAAACTTGAAACTATACAGTGCGCTCCATAACCAGTAATCCGGTTACTTCGCGATAACAATTTAATATGTGCTTACATGTGTATTCAGCTTGGACAAATATGGTTAATCTAGGTAAACCTGGAAAGAGCATGATCAACAAATAATTGAGCAAGCTGGTTTCTTCAGCAGGAGATAATCCAATGCAGAGACAACTAATAACAATAATAGAACTCGCGAATTTGATGTAACATGGTTTCCTCATCTACCAACGACGCAGAAGAAGAATCCCAATGCAGGACCGGAAAACCTGAACATTTGAGGACTGAAACAAACAGCAAAAATGTAAGCCATATCTCAAGCACCATTGAATCTGGATCCAGATCTCCTTCTGAAGATGGAGCTTCTTTAAGAGCGCAACTACGAATGAGTAAAATTATATTGAACACCACAAATTTCTGAAAATGCGAGAAAATTATTTCACACTTCTAACTCCTGAGATTTACAATATTACCAATGGTACAGCCTTTCGACATTTGCATCTGTAACTAGCGTAAAAAAATTATATTAAAACAACAAAATTCGAACATGTATCCTACAATCTTGGAGATTACTTTCACCTAAAAGAAGTGAAAAAATGTCTAATAATTTTTCACCACCTTCATCTTACGACCCTGACATGTAAGTGTACCGCGTCTGAGATCCAAACACAAGTTCTACAATTTTTTCTGCACGTTTAAACATCAAGGTTGTAAGAAATCAATTAATTAACCGAACAGATTCCACAAGGTGGAAGCAAGTTAGAAATCAAACAAACCCGTTAAGAATCCGATTATAGGTACGGTTCCAATAGCTTTCCAGTGCTTTCAAGTCTTTGCCTGAAACAAATAGCAAATGTCATGTTGCTTCTCACACTCCTAATTGAATAAGTGAAAGTATGAATAGCATAAAAAGTATGTAACTAGTAAAATATCACAGTACCTGGTGTACTTGCTAAAGAATGGATCTCTCATGAGGTAAAGTGCACTTAACAGTTTTCTTCTTTTCAACTGAATCGAAAACAATCAGCTTTAGCATGGATGCTACCAACCAACGACCAAATATTGATAACAAAAGGTTTCTAAATGGTAAACTACCAAGATTCCCAAAAGGAATTGATGATCCAGGAGAAATTAAAAGTTTACAAGTATATATCAGAGAAACTCTAACCTCATCCTTTTCGGATATGGAAAGATGAAAATCTTGTTCCTAGTGATAGAAAGCCTAAACCGGTAATATCCACAGCCAGGGATAGAAACCAGGGAATCCATGATCGAATTCCATATTTTCTGATAAATAAAACATAAATAAGTGGTCTTGTAATAAAGAGCACTTCTCCGATAACAAATAAAGCTCCATTAGCACCTTTCTCAGCCAATAGTGTCTGAAGGGTTGGCCTCTCAACAATCGGAGCTGCAGATAAAAAAATTGAAAGTATTGGGGGACTAATCAAATGAATTTTATCCCATTGTCAATCACTAAAAAATTCTAAATAGTTGTACTTGGAGGCTGCATTATTGCTTGCTGATGTTGAATCCTCTGCATCCTGGCATTTTCTCCAAACCTGTTTGAAGAAGATAATGCTTTTCCTTCAAGATTCCAAGGGTTCCGTCCATAATTATTCTGCAAGCAACCAGGACCATGATTCCCTCCAAGATGTGGGAAACCTTTGACTCTATGCTGAGAATCTGAAGGTTTTTCAACATTTGATGTCTCCCCTCCACGTAAAAGCATCTTGTATCCATTGTTCCAGAACAATGCTAACCTAACTAAGACCCTGAGTTACAGTGAATACCCAATTCTTAGGCAATACAAAAATGCCAAAATATGATTATTACCTGATTGAAGAAGATAAAGAGTTGCATAAACTAGATTACCAATCTTGCTTACTTGGTAGCTTCGGTAATTGGAATGAAATTCCATTTCTTCACATCACCATAGTATTGTTGTGCTACAACTTCAACTAATGTTTCCAAGTCCTTTAGAGCAGAAATACACAACGAATAGGGGAATGAATGAGGCTCCGGGGCAACTGAACCCTTTTGATTTGGAGTTGATACAATTATGTGTTCGTTGATAGCAGTGATTATGCCCAAGAAAGTAGTTACTGCAGAAGATCAACAAATTTTTACAATAAAATAACATTTCAACGTTGCACATGCGAGTCATCATAAAAGTGCGATATCCTAAAAAAGTGAGAAAACATCAACAGTCATTTGGTTGGCTAGAAAATTGTAGGAAATCAATGTAACTGTTTACCTTACTGGGCAAGAAAACAAGTAATGCTACTTAGCTTAGTTTAGTATCCCATTGATCTCACATTGAAACTAAATGATGGAATTGACTACCCCTTCTCCACAACAAATAGAGAAAATAACAAAACTCTAAAAGGAGGGGCGGGAAGCCCTATAAAATTTACCCAGCAAGAAGTAGACAAATGTCACTAAAATTGCACAAAACCAGCTTCTGGTCCTATCTCTGAAGCAGAAAAACGTTCTGGGAGAAGCCATGTCAATCCCTGTACAATAATTCATATAAGCATTGAAAGTGAATCACTGATATATCCAAGCACATAGAAAGATTCATTCATCGAATTTTCCTGAATCCAGGTAAATGAAATCCAATATAAATCAGCAACGTAAACAATCAAAACAACTGAAATAGTCGACAAAGCAAACAATTAATCCTCCAGATATACATATTGTGGCCAAGTCATAACATCAAAGCAGACAACAGAACTAACTACTAGCAGCTATTTATTTCATTATTGTCTATAACGATTGCAAAGTAAAACCATAACATACCAATATCCCACAAAATGAGTTTCTTGTATGAGGAAAATATACAAGATATAAATATTTTTACATAAGTTGATAATAATGCTTACATTGGCGAGAGACTCTAAGGAGAGCACAGTCTGTATTTCTTCTTACCCATCTCTTATACGCCTCCATAGCTTCACAAACTCTAACAACATATGAAAAAGACTCAGCTTTCCAAAGCACCGAGTCCAAAAATTAAACCCTAACTCTCTCATCTTTCTCCGTAAAACTTAAATTTTTGGTGTTTTTGGATCTTACCCAGATTACCAATTATTCCGTTTTGATGAAATTTTGTCGTGTCCAGAATCTGCAACGCGATGAAGCGGGAAGGGGAAGGGGAAACGAAGCCCTGATGAGGTGCTATTTTCGTCCTTTGCTAAACAAAGGTTAATTTATAATCTGCACCGTTCAGTGGACCCGAAAGCTTAGATGTCACCTACAGTGGCCGACATTGAACGGTTTGGACATTTTATTATTGTATTCTTAATGTCCTACCATGCTGCGGATCACATCATGAAAATAAAAGCGGTAAAGTGAATGGCAGAGGATCCATGTTAACGGCTTTCGTGAATCACAATGGCTGACTTCACCATCGCAATTTATCAAACGGCGCCGTTTGATATGGCAATTTCGTGATTTTAATTTTGATGTTTTTTAAAGAATATTTTAATTTTCATGTTATACCTCAAAATATCAGAAATTTTGTATTATATTTTAGTAAGAACGAGCAAAGTGTATTATTTGTCAAATTAAATTCAAAACATCTTCTTCTGTCCGTTTTATTAGGGTTTTGCACATCAGTTAGATTTTTTCTGCAAATTCTTGAACCATGCAACTAACTCTCGAATTCGGGTAACTTCTTCTCTCTTTTTTTCTCGCGTGTGGATTGACAATTTTTATTTTACGGACTCGTTGACGCTTTTTGATATGCTATTTATTTGTGTATCACATCATCTTTAACAGTCGTTGCAGCAAGCTTAGCAGTTTATAAAATCTTTGATGGTATAAATTCTTTTGATTCAATATAATCCATTGACTGTTTAAATTGCAGTTTCTCAAAATTTTACGGAATTGGATTTTTCTTAGATTTCTGAAATTGAGCATTAATTCAAGTACTAAAGATGCAATTTTGATTGGTTGTTATTTTTGGAATTGTTCTTGATATTATGAAATTCTCGTTCTCAATTTGGTATTTTGCCTAAATTTATTGACTATGTCTGTTTGATTATAGTGAATTTAGGTCATAAAAGCCTTGCACTTGCACCTTCTATGAAATTTCGTTCTCTGATGTCTCGTGTATATGTTTTCCATGTCTAATGAATTAGTTTTCTGATGCAGAGGAGGGTTGGAGCTCCTTTGCAACTCGGTAAAGGTCCATAATGTCAATATTGATCTTCAAAATGGAGCAGAGAAGGTAAAGTTTTACTTTAATAAGTGCTGCTTGAACTGATTAATCTTCCTTGCATATTTGATATGACTTCTTGATGCATTTCAGTTAACTATGAAAGATTTACTCTCTTGGGTTCGCACCAATTTGATCAAGGAGAGGCCTGAAATGTTCGTGAAAGGGGATTCTGTGTAAGTTTTAATGTGCTTCTGAGCTTTATTGAAATTGATGGGGTATGCCTGTCAAAACATTTATAAGTAATGCAATTTGAATTACTTTTGTAGGACACAGTATTGAGAAAAATTACTTTCTTTCAACAAAACCAATTCAACTTGTGATTCTTAATTGAGCCTTTATTGGAATTTTAATTTTGTTTATCCTTCTTATTTGAGGCTTTGGGTTGTCATGTAGGAGACCGGGTGTTCTTGTACTTGTGAATGATTGTGATTGGGAGCTCAGCGGTCAGCTTGATACGACACTGGAGGAAAAGGATGTGGTAGTTTTTATTTCAACTTTACATGGTGGATAGCTAAAATGGTTGTAATATCATAGAAAATAAGCACTTGTTATTTGAAATTTGGGATTATAGCCTTGTTTGCGTATTGAATATATATATATTGGAGCATTTTGAAATTGAGAAGAGACGAAGCTTTTGTCTGTTTTACTATAGTTGCGACTATATCCTGTTAGCAAACTACCAATGGCTTTTGGGTTGATAATATCAGCCTCTTACTGCTTAAAAACATGAGGTATAACTTTTATGAAGTGTAGATACACATTTAAATTCCTTTTGAATAGCAGATGGTTAGTATTAGTACTATTATTTTTAAGATCATGAAATGTATTATTTCGAGCATTTTATAAATTAAAAATTGTACGAATTTGACAATTAGTCTAGTGTAGACACGGCTACTTACGGCATGCTCTCTTGTTTTCTATTCATTTTACGCATTTGCAATGTAAATCCAAATCCGGATAAGATATAAAGACCTAAGTGGGTACGAAGTGATCTGGTTAATGGCAGATGCCAGATGAGGAAACAGAGCTAACGTAAAAATTTATACTTAAGACCAGAGCCTTAATCTGGCTACTTAGACCAACTCGGTTTTTGTACTTGCATCACGGCTCATATTTTAGTTAAAAATAGAATCAGATGACCCTAATACATTGACTTTGATAATATATAAAAATAAAAAAAATAAAAATTCATATCGTTAATAATTTTTGACGAACCCGCGCCAAGCCAATTTGCAAGAAACCTGATCTATGATTGCATCTCCTCTTTCGAAACATCGCTTTTAGCCAGGTGGCAAGTGCAGGTCATTTCCAGGCAAAGCTAATTCAATTCACTTCGTCTACTACAACCTTCAGTAATTGAGTGGTAGCTATATAGCATCAGCATTCATCCTATGCCAATCACAGTCACGGGATCTCATCCACGGTACTTATTTCAGTAAAAATTGATCTTTAAGTATTTTTATTGGTAGGAAATAAAATAGTCTTACCTCAGCTGGTTGACAAAGATTGAAAAGGAACAGAATTACAATGATAAAAGATTATTTCTGTCAAAGTGTGAGGCCTTGAAACAGGAACAAAGAAATTGTCAAGAAAAAGAATAATCTCATCGTAAAATCTAAAAGGTTGTAAAAAAAATTGATATTTTCATAAAATAGATTCAGCTATGAGGATTGGATGTTCTCTTGACAGATCAAGAGACAGGAAGCTGGTGAGGAAAACAGAAGCCAAGGTTGTAATGGTGAGAAAAGAAGAATCAGGCCACTTGTTTTCCTTTCCTTAGTCTCTCGAGTACTGCTTCAGCATCATTCAACTGTTGCTTTAGAGCGGAGACCCTCTGTTCCAGCACTTCCACTGTCTCTCTACTGATGGAAGGTTCATATGGTGTAACAAAATGCCGTGAAAAAGATTTGAGAGCCTCAGCACCAGTAACCTATTCAATCCACATCCGGCTAATCAAAGGGCTGATAACTTATAAAAGGTCATAAAAGCTAGCACATTGTATGCACCATGAAAAATTTCAGATTCAAAAGCCATATTAATGTGAGAACTGCCACAAAATTCAGTCATTAAGATGAAAAAATATAAAAAGAAGCCAGAAGTCAGAGGAAATAAACAGAATCCAACATTTAAGTAGAGAATAACTAGGGAAAAATTACAATACTACTTGTGTACAATTTAGGGTTATGAATGAAGGAAATATTGCATTTGCATTCCAAAATATTTTGGAAGTTTTAATACTTGTTCGATCATGAAAAGTCATCAGATCACGAAAATTTACGTAACAAGATTGCTTCATGTACGGTCAACAAAAAGACATGTAAAAACAGAAATACTTTCAAGGCTTCATGCATGCTGAACAGAAAGACACACATTAAAACAGAAATATTTTTAAGGTTTCATATTTGGCACCTTTCAGTTTACCTCTTCTGGCAGCAATGGCAATTTGGTGATATGAAAATCCTCATATAGCATGTAGAACTGATCAAGGTACTTTTGTTGCATCCGCATTCTAGCTCTGAGCAACTTGGATTGAACATCTGCAATTATATAATACATAATAATTGATGATTACTCTCCTTTTAAACAAACAAAAAACCAAAGCAGCAGAATAGGGCCATGATACTGACCTTCTTCATCAAAAAGTACTTGGTTAATAATAATATTATGTGTATCTATCTCAAACTTGGTGAGTTCCTGTACTAGTCTCTCAGTTTCGTAGAGAGAGAGGAACTCTGGAATGCAAACACAGACAAAGGTTGTCAAGTCCTGCCAAGAAGGCAAAACAGCTATCAAACAGTGTTGGAACTCTGCGGAGTAATAAAATTGCAAGATAAATTCTAAAAGTTTCAGATAGCCACATTAGATTTCAAGAAACTTCACAAATCCTAGTACTTGAGAGAAGGAGCAGAAACTGATAATTCTGCAACATAAAACCATAATATTGAGAGTTCTATCTTACAGGGTCTTTGAACTGTTTATTAACTCGTTCAATCACATCTTTCATGCCCTCAAGCCTCCCCAAGACAGCATCCTCTCCAAATTCATCATCCATACCAAAGAGATGGGTCATCTGTTTTCAAAATTAATTGATTACATATAAGAATGCTGCAAATAGAAATGTGGTAATAAACAACAGTTCTCAGTACTGGTGAGCTAAACAACTAAATATATGAAACTTGAGTGAATAATGCTTTGATATTTCAAACCATAGGGAGGAACTAAAACAATTAGGCTTCATTTGGGATTGTGATGCTTATCTTGTGCTTTGAAAGCAAAGCTAAAAAATTGTTTGATAACACAATCTTTTAGCGAGAACTAAAACATTTTTATATAAATATTCTACATCTAAAGCTTTCAATCTGTAACAACTGTGGCCTAAAAGCCACTGCACCCACTATACCAAATAGAGCCTTAGTCTAATCAATCAAACCTTGAAGGTGCCTGCAATATTACAGGAAGGATATTAGAACCTTCACAAAAAGGGACACTTATTATAAAATATTTGATGAACATAAATTGCTGAAGTAAGCATTGAATGCCGTGCTACACCAGATACAACACTTCAAACCATAATGATGAGGAAACAAGAAATCACAAATTGATAAATCACACTATTTAGATGTATCTCATATCCTTCGGTAACTCACAAAATAATCAGATAAGAACATGAATGGTGCATCAAACCTGATTTTGACATGAATTATCAAGAAAAGAAAAAGAAGAATTTGTTGCTAGCATATAAGACAGAAACTTGATACCCAAAAAGGAAATCAGAATGCTAAACCACTAACCTTCAATCTAATGAATTATAAGAACATTGGAAATCTAAAATCTAAAATGCTTGGAATTTCTACAAGCTGATGATCATACTAGATATTAAATAGCATACCTGACTCATCAAGCCACCAAATTTACTTTTCAAAGACATCATTTTTTCAAGCCCCTTTTCTAAGGTTGCCGGAAATTGTAATAGCCGGAGTGTATGGCCAGTTGGAGCTGTATCAAATACTATAAC
>JAWDEX010000002.1:12842684-12861395 GCA_035221805.1 Trichilia hirta | reverse complement strand
AGGCGTTTTGGTAAAGCGTTGCTGAAATGCATCGCTGAGATTGTGAGCTGGGTCAGTGGAT
The DNA here is from genome assembly GCA_035221805.1 of Trichilia hirta. NCBI lineage: Eukaryota > Viridiplantae > Streptophyta > Magnoliopsida > Sapindales > Meliaceae > Trichilia > Trichilia hirta. The sequence continues at coordinate 12,861,334 of JAWDEX010000002.1, read as the reverse complement.
ATGATCAAAACAGAAGGTCGGGTTTGAGCCAAAAGGATCGAGAGAATCGAACTGCACGTAGTTTTGCCAACACCGCCTTTCCCTCCAACGAAAACCCACTTGAGGCTCTCTTGTTCTATTATGTTCTGTACATTTCCCTCTGGTATTTCTAAATCTTGATCCTCCGTTGCCATTGTAAAAGCACTGCTTTTGTTTCTGATTCTGTTTTGGGTTTGTCAAAGAGTATTTCGTTTGCTAGTGTCGTTTTCTTAATGTTTAAGTTGTAATGGAACTAATGGAGTTAACAGGGATTACTTTTGTCCGTAAGCCGCTCAGGCCTTCAGGGTGTATGTCTCTTAGTTACTCTCAAGAAGACTTTGCCCTGTCAATTGACACAGGGAAAATTATATCTTTTATGGTCTTTTATACGTAATTAATATATAAAATAGCATTAAACATATTAATTACGCTAACTTATATAAAATTACTTATGAATAACTTAATTATGTTAGTTGTAAAAATAAACAATTAGAGATCTCATATTAATATAGCAATTGAAAACTCTTCACTCATTAAAAATATGTTAATTTTAAAAAATTTTATATTACTTAAAACTCTTAATTTATTTAAATTTTATAACTCAATTTAAACAATGCAATATAATTTTAAATGCTTAATATTGTTTTATATAAATTTTAAACAAATAATTTACACCCACTTCATTCATTCTTCGTATAATTATTTAAAGAAAAAAAAAATCAAACACTTGTAACCACTGATGGTTGCATCATCTTTGACAGTAATGACTAAAGATGACTACAACTTCTCACATATCACACTCCATAATTTAATCTTTTTCTGGAATTTATTGAAACATTGTGCAAAGCATCCACAAAATCTCCTGTTCATTCTCTCAAACTTATACAAAATTCATGCTCCTGTCACCGGGCATCTTATTTTATGCAAATATTGATTGGCTAGGATGGTAAACTGAAAGCTTGGCTGGGTTGAGCTGCCAAATATTGACTGGGGATTAAAAATTTGATAATAATTTCCACAAATTAAATTAAAAATAACATGATCATTTGCATTATCACCATCAGCTAAGCTTCAAGATTTTCGTCATCCTGTGCTGCTAAAACTCTACATTCATTGAATCAGAATTCAGAAGCTTATTCCACAGCCGAGTTTTGCTTAATCACTAGATCTAACATTGTCAAGACATAAGAAAGAGATTAGAAAAGACCAAAATAAAAATAGGAAACTATGAAAATTTATCATCATCGTTATATCTTCGATATATCTTATTATTGCCCACTTTCGTTTTCGTCATAAAACCATAAAGATTCAATATATATATATAAATCGGTTGGTAAGACCTTTCTACGTCTACGTATTATACAACCAAACTGGCAAAATTCACAGGACAATTCATGACATCTCTTCGCCCTGCTTTGCCAACAATTTCCATACACTCAACATTCCATCGCCAGTGAAAAAGAGGCTGTCCAGTCCTATCTGAATTGCTCTAACTTTCCGTTTTGAAAATATCCTACCCCTCTGAATAAACCGGATGCAAAAGAATTCAATTGTGTTAAGACAGAGAAAGAGGATCAGCCTCGTTCATTATTTTAACAAATTAAGGGCATAGAAAGATGACACTCACGATGGATTATCATGCAACCATAAATCAGAACTGGTTTACCTTCTGCATCATTCAAACTGCAATGAGCAAGAATGCCCCGAAAACAAAAATTAAAACAATCATTAAAGCAATTCAAGAGTGACCCTCAATCAACAATGTGGAAAAGTGTCAACAAAATCAAAGAAGTACTAAATGTAACTTTCAGCAGTCCAGAAAACAACCGAGCTATGTTTTATTAATTAAATTGATTCCTACTCAAACCAGTCTTATACCCAGCTAAGTATCAAAACAACGTCATATGCATGCAACACATTTCACAGCAGCAGTTGGAAGCAAGAGAGAGGAGAAAGCATGCAAATATTTAAATAATAAAATAATAAGAATAGGCATACAAAGAAAGCACATATCACATATATATTTTCACAGACGAAGCAGATGGATCTTCCTATCCTGCAGCACAGTAACAGAAATACATTCGTACACCGCACAGAATAGAAACTAGTAGAAGGATAAAGGTGTCACCAATTCAAGAACTCGAAAACCAATCCTATCACAGCAGGTATTCAACTAACTAAAAGCTCAGAATCAGAACATTATTTATGCATGCATCAGAGTATTCAGTCAACATCCTATATTTTCATTATTAATCTTCTCAACCACTCGTATTATAGGGATAGTAATTATAAGTTCGCACTGTAGCAATACATTGTATATGAGCCAGATTCTCCATTTTGTCAATCCAATAAACAAATAAGAATAGAAAAAAATTTTAAACAACATACATGATCTTCATTTTGAGTATAGGCCCTCCTTGCAAGCATCATTCTTAATGGCACAAATGGGAGAATAGAAGGTAAAATCTTCTGTAACCCAACTTACCCTTATTGTATTGTCCACGGAACCAGAATACAACTTAGTGGCTCCAACAGCTAAACATGTCACAGCACGCGTGTGGCCTTTTAAAGATGAAGCTGAAAAGTATCCTTGGTTTCATCATTGCCTTTCCAGGCCAGAATACCACCATCCTGAAACATCAAACAAAGTAATTAATCATTTCTCAACAGCACACTAGTTAAGCAGGTGATGCAGGAGAATAGAGTGAAAAGCTGTGTAACAAAATGATATCCACTGCTGTGATTTGCAAAGTGTACTATTCTTGTGCCTACAGTAAGATGTGTTTAATAGAATGTAGCAATTCCAAGGACAAGCTGCCTCCAACACTAACTCCAAGAAAGAACTCTTAAGCAGCATCATAAATCCGACTTGGCATCATAATAATGATTTGAAAGAAGAAAAGAAAACATAAACCCAGTTAAACCAAGAAATCACAGGACTTCACAATCACATAAATAACAAAACGTAAGTAACACAGAAACTGCATCAGTTCCCTATAATAATCAAACTAGATCTAGTTACCTGTACCCCAGCAAAAAGCATTTCATTAGCAGCAACCGTGCTATAAAATTGGCCAACTAGCCCATTAAGGCTATGGCCAACTGATGAGTCAATGTTATATGCCTGCAAAATCAACAGAAGCAAAATGAGCTTTTAAGCGCAATCAAAACTAGCTATAGATACAAGAAAGAAAAGTAAAAGATAAAAAACGGTCATTGTCAAACAAAGAATAAATATATTAAGCTATATGGTAACCTCAAAAACATTTGGCATGGCAGTAAACACCCGTTGGCCCTCTCAAATCAAAGATCCAACCTCGGCACCAAGATTGATCACAGCTGCATATTGACCAGTTTGACAGTCCCAAAGCCGCACTGTTCCACTTCTGCTGCCCGAATAAAGCTTGTCAGATCCTAAAGGCAGGGCAACTCATTAAACATCATTCAAAGTCATAAATGAAGATATCTACTATATGTAATAATCAGAAACGGTTCGACAAGAGAAATCTAAAACTGAAATAATACAATACCCATTCAATACCCAGTAACCCCACGAGTGGTGAACATCTAAGGCTAACAGAGGATGAAATAAATATGGAGAAAGCACATCCCTCATCACAAGCATTACCTTTTTGTGGCCATCAAGTTTTGCCGGCATTGTGAACCCATCCCTGCGATACCATGAATGCAGAATCTGGCATTCATCACCCTTCACACAATTACCAGACATCCAGTGATTATAAATCTTTTCTGAGGCCCTCTGGGTAATACTTTTATTCCCAGAAGCCCATGCGTTCATAGGACCATTCTAATTGGGATTCTTTCTCATTTAAATCTTGGGTTCAATCTTCTCATCCACCGGAACATACATTCTTTGGACAATTATAGACGAGGCTCTTCTCTGGCCTAACTTCTGGTAACTGCTTGGCAATTTTAGGGTTAAGATGCTGGGTTGGTGATTCAACATGCAGGAACAGGGATTCCTATTGCACTTTCCCTCCAAATGGTAAAAGCATGCGACTTCGCTGGGGGGCCGAACTCCTCCTCGGCCGAGTGCTCGTCCAAGTGGATTAAAGAATGATCGATCTTGTTTATCCGTGAATCTCCTGTATGCCTTCATGTGCCTGCTATAATGAAGAAAGAGAGAGAGAGGAAATCAATCGACAGAGACACATATTAACAGTTCCTTCAAAGAATATCCATACGTCCAAAAAATCAATCATTTTGTTGCAGTCTAATCCTCATCATATGATCTCATTTGGCCCTCGAATCATATTACTGAAAACTATTCTTATTTTTAAATACACAACAGTTGCAGAGATTGAAAAGAACGTAACCTGAGATTATATCGAGATTAACAAAACACCAAGAAGAAATTGAGATTTTCTACTAATTCTGAAACCCTAACCCCCTAAAACCTGAAGTGAGAGAGACCGAGGAGGAGAATTTTTATGGGATTACACTGGAGTCCCGGCCTGATGAATTTTATATTGAAAGCAGTACCGAGTTTAAGAAACGCTAGATCTATGTTTTGCTCGGATTTATGCACTCCTTCATTTGCTGCCGTCGGATGAACAGAAGTTTCGCATGAACATGTGGATTTAAAATATTAGCGATTTCTTTTGTAGGTTTTTTCTAACAGCTGTTAAGTTACAACGGCCAAGCGCAACTGGCAGAAATACTTGGTCACGAAGTTTCGCGTTAACGACGTCGCTTAGCGTGATCTAGTACGTCATTGCGACTTTGTTTTTAACACTGTTGGATTCTAATGGCTAGTACAGCTGGAGCGCTCTGCTCTGGGTGGTGTCAAGCGTTGGTGGCTCATAAGGTAAAACAGTAAAATGAAGCTGAAAATTACCATAAAATGAATGGACCAAACCGGAAAAACAATATTTAAAAGAGATTTATCACTTTCTTACTCAAAAATTTTCAAAATTATTATTTAAATAATATGTATTCAATAATTATCACTTCTCTCCTAGAGATTTCTGATTTCGTTAACTCCCTCCCTCACACAGCTATGGTTTTACACGCGCGCGCACGCGCACACACACAGAGAGAGAGAACTTTTATCATTCACAATTTTTAAAATTTAAGTTTTATTATTTAAATAATATTTTTTAACAATATTATTTCTCTCTTTTAAAATTAGGAGTATCAATTTTAAGAAACATAAATTTACTCAGTATTCTTAACACATAAATTGATTTATGACATAATTAATTATTTAATTAATGATATCATATTAACTGAGACATGGTGCTTATTAATAAATTAATATGATATAATTAATCAAATTCAAAAAATTTGGACCCAAAAAAATGTCATACCGTCTAACCATCTTCCTACTAATAAACACCGTGTCAAATACCCTATGCGCAAAATGAGCTATCCATGCAGGCACTAAGATGAAGCAAGACCAGTTGAGACTGAGATATTGACATCAGTGCAAAGAATGATCAATTTGACGCTATTATAAAGCAGGAGACGATAATGGGTTAGTCTGTATGCTCTATACGTTGTGATTAGTTGAGGCAAGTAATTTTTCATCTTCCTTTGGAATGTCACTCATTGGAAGCTGGAAGCTTGATTTGGTAATCTTATTCCACTCATTTTCTACCCTGAAAAATATCCATTGGAAGCGCCTCAGCATCTCCAGGGTGGTTACTGTAAACACAGTCAGGTAGTTATGGCGCAGATGAGCGGAGAGTTTGTATGTCCATGTGCAGCGCAGAATCAAGTTGCTTCCAATAACCCAATAATAAATCTACCATTCCACAATATAAAAATGATTAGATATTACATTGTACAGCATAAAGGATGCGTAATTAAGATGGACGTATCTAAATCTTACCCATTGCCGTCCATAGAACAAGTCGGAACAACCATTGGGTTTGTTGAACTTGAAAATCCTAGAGAACGCACTGGAAAACGAGGTACACATATGTTAATAATCGTACAAGAGAACATTGAAAATGCACCACTGATTTACTTGGAATTGAGCTTGTCTAGGAGTAAATCTGGTAATATAAAAACAAACCATATTTTGCAGCCTTCATTTAGATTAATAAAAGATAATTCTAAATTAAACCAAAAGCTAGCCCATAATCTGACCTGTAAAACAGAGATAGTACCATAGTGTTCTGTACAGCAACAACAAATTCATAACCTACAGTTAATAAAAAAAGGGAAAAAATTGCATACCAGTATATAAATATGAACCAACAACCAGAGAAACAAGGTATAGTTTTAGTTACACAGAGCCTATCGTTGACTGTACTAAAGGGGAAAGAAAAGGGAACTGAGAGGGATGGTAGAGCAGAAAAAAGGAAAGAAAAAGGTAATGCTATCCAGCCTGCCTTCCATCTGTTAGATCTATGTAATGCATAGGAAGAAAGATGATTCTTGTCACTTTCTAATGTTTTGTATCCCTCAAGAAACAAAGGAAAAAGAAACAATTATCAGTTAATTCAGACATAATACCTTTTATGTTGAAACTGCAGAAAATTATCAATATTTGGTGTTTTCATGTAGTCAAGGGTAATAGTATAAAATGATTCTTTCACTTTGCTGCATTTTATACTTGCCATCTTTACGTATAAAGGAATGAGTTTTGGCTTGAAGGAATAGGGCATCCATTTTCTTCCTTCAGACTCATCCTTTTTTTCCAACCAAAAAAATGAATGATTTCCTTATTATTTTTCCTACCTGCTTCCTTCCCTCCTATTTACCAACATGGAAACATCCTTGCAAAAGCTAGGTACAGGAATTTCATTTATCTAGCAAAAGAAATCTTAAACATACCTCAGATCCCAGTCTCGAGTTACATCCCAGTAAAATGAATAGAGTGAGTTGATAACACTTGAGAGAAGCCAGAGTGGACGATAAATGGATGTCCAACTATCAGGGAAGACATGATATTTCAGGGCCGAAAGAAAAATCACTGGGACTGCCGTTGAATATTTTAAAGCTGAAAATCATGGGGCAATAGTGTTAATGTAATATTATAGTTGTGAATAAAAAGTCAATACTAGCCACAGTTAGCAAACAAACAACAGAAGTGCTTTTTCTTTTGAATGCATTACTTAGATACTTAAAAGATAACTTAAAATCTTCAAACAACTAGTCCACTAAGGAAACAAAACAGAGCTTCCAGAGGCAGGCCGAAACTGTAAAGGGACGCTCCCAAAGAGTGGCATTAGAGTCAGGGGTGTAGCAATCATTAGGATGAGAAAAAGTCAATACTAGCCATAGCTAGCAATCAAGCAACAAAAGTGCATTTTTTTTGGAAACAGATATGCATTAACTTAGATACTTAAAAGCTAACCCAATTGGCAGTTTAGATCCGTGGAGATTACTCCTCTGAATATTAGAAAAGGAAAAAAAAAAAATAGTGTCAACAACTCTCAAGTGCATTGCTTAACTATAAAGATTGATGACAGTTTACCTTAAAAGCTAACTAAAGTGGCAGTTATATATATATGTATACGTATACGTATACGTATATTTTATCTATATATATGAAATAGTGTGTCAATAACTCTCAAGTGCGTTGACCACCTAGAAAAATTGATAGTAATTTATCTGGAAAAAATGTAGCAATATATACTAATTTCAACAAATGGGAATTAGTAGGCAGGTAGTAAGAAAACACAGAGGAAATAATTCACTGAGTGATATTACAATTTTATGAAGAAGAGATGTTACCATTAAAAAGGGTCGTCTTTTCCTTTGTATCCTTGTACTGTCGAAGGCATTGGAAGAAACGACAGAGATAAGGGAAAACCAGCACCAGTGGAATTGCTATTGAGTGACTACCACAAACTGAATCAGCTTCAAACCATGCAATTGTGGCAACCTGCATTGGAGGGAAACTTTATCTCAGTTGTCTGTGCCTAGCTACAACCATACAGCACAAAATAGCAACCACGTGCACAATGGCAAAATATAAGGTGTATGCACAGCATCAAGGCTCATCAGCAAACTAAATGAATGCATATAAATAACTAAATGATTGGATAATTTGATGTCACCACACATCAAGAAGTTTTTGCCTTCTTGATCCCATATAAACAGGAAGGATCACAAAGGAAAGAGCCTGAATATTTCCCTTGTATGAACAAATTCTGAAATTTGGCCAGTCCCGTTATGGATAAACACTTCAATCACTCTGATTCCCGTGAAGAACCAGAAGAAAGAGCATGAAGTTTCACAAATTCATGATGTAAAGAAATTTAACCAAGAGTCATGGGAAAGGAACGACATGTAGATCTCCACAATCTTCACAAGGACTATTGAGATGTTCAAAATAGCATTGTAATATACCTATGGTGTAAAGGTATTTTGATAAGTCTATTTACTATGATAGATATAAGGAAACTACTACAAGTTGGATATGTGCTCTATTTTTTTCTGCATCTATCTCCTCTCTCTCAGACCTGAAATCTAAGATCAATAAAATGCCAAAGAAACAATTTATGAATTACAGCTAATGAAGGTAAAAGTAAGGTAGTAGCATGATTCAGATCGGAATTAAACAAGAGTTACATCAACACTATAAAGCCTTCATCAAAGTTATCTCTGCAGATTAAAGACTAGTTTCAATATTAGAATGCTAACCTGTTGGTGAAGCATTCGACAGATAGAACGTTCCAGATCTGAAAACACCTGCACATAATTAACAATTACGAGGAACAAGAAAGGATATATATAGCTGATTTGTTTAGATCCAAATTATTACAATACAATAGCTTAAGGTTAGGTTGACAAAGCATAGAAGTAAGGCAGTTGATAATTTTCAATATGTGACAGTTATTTGCATCTGAAAAAGGCAGAAGGGAATAAGAATGCATTTATTATAACATATCTCCTCAGTTTGATAAGATTTGTGATTAAAATAAATGAAAAAAACATTTTCTTAAAAATTTTGCAAAACAATGCAGCAGGTCCACACCTTTGCCATGGAGGTCAGAATATCAGCCAAGAAAAAGTCAGCAAATGTAATCGCCTGCCACACAGCAAATCCATCATATTCAACGATTAATAATGAGCATCACATTTATAAACTGCCAAAGAACTTCAAAAGAATGACATCAGTTAAGAAATCAATGCATTTGCTAGTTGGCCAGCCAGCTGTTTAATTAAGTAAAAATTGCTACATTTGTCCAAGAGAACTTCAAAAGCAAGAGGTTTGGAGTTGAATCTGACTTTCACCAAGTTAGGGAGGAATTTAGTTTATATTTACATGCTACTTAAAAAATAGAAAAAAGGATTAATTAAAAGCAAGAGAAAATGGAAGATACTGGATTGAAGCTACACCATTAACTTGCCTGTAGTGGAAGAGCTATCCGCCAAAGGGTCCTCAATAAGAAGTAACGAGACGACAAATAGAAGATATCAAAGGGGAATATTAGAACAACAGCAATAGCAACATATAGAAGTACCTGAAATGAACACATAAAAGCTTGATATCATTAATCAGATCTGCAAGGTTTGCGAATCTTTTCCTTTCTCCCTTCCTTTTTTTTTTCTGTGGAATATAATCTAGAGAAAGACAGCAGAGGCCAGAGAGAGACAAACGAAGGTAGTAATTAGAAGATTGTGATGCAGCAAAATTGGCTGCCTTTCCAAGTAAAAAGTTTAGAGAGGACAAAGAGAATGTCATAAGGTAAAACTGGACCACATAGATGCTATGACAATAATAATATCTCCTATCAAAAGCTAATAACTGGGCAATATAGCCTACTGCATCATGCATCAAGTATTCCAGGACTACATAAAGAAAACAGAAGCATCCATTAACAATATGGTTAAAAAGGAAACAAAATTCCAGGGTAGCAAAATTGTGAACAAATCACAAAACAGGCAGATATTACACTGGTTGTGATGCTGCCAATGATACTTCTCCATGAGAGTAGAGATAAAGGTATGCTGTCATGCTGGTTGGCACAATAATTGTCATCCAAGTGCTACACTGCATATTACAAAGCAAAAACTGTAAACTGTAAAAGATATTGAGCATCATGCCCAAACATTCACTTGACATACTATTGAAGAAATATAATGTATTAAACTGGCTGATTTGATAATCCTAAAATCCTGATAAGACACAACAATTTATGGGAGGTGGATGCCTGACTTATCAATTCACCGGAACAGTTTAGTTATTCTGCAATAAAAAAATTTCTCTTTTGAGTTTCGCTTAAGGCAAAGAATGATACACACAGCACCCTGTTCTACATGAAATTAAAAAGCAAGCAAGGGCATTCAAAAGTTTATATTATCGTTTCTAGATCTTACCTCTGCCATGCATACAATCAATGGGACCAAAGCCGTCTCTCAAAAACATTAAGACAAATGATACAATTAGAAAAAGTCCAGTTAATCTCCAATGTAAAGGTTGGTACCTTAAATATTTCATTATGAGTGAGGTGGTTTTGATTGAGATCAAATACTTTAGCATAATTTGCACTACCATGTGAGAAGACCCATAAGTTCACTCCCCACAGCCAAACCATCATTGTCTGCAAGACCCCCAAAGCAATGAGCAGGTAAATTTGCATAAAGATCTGGTATCTAGCAGGAACCTGTTCTTAAATTAGATAACTATACACTCACCACCAAAAGGAGGGGATTGTAATACAAAAATGCTTCGTAAAAAAATAAATCCCGCAAATCTGCACCCATTCTCATAACAGAATCCCATCCAATCTGTCCCCACCAAAACAAATCTACAATGAATTATGTGACCAAGCAATAAAAATTTTCTCAAAACTTCAATAAGATTAAAGCTCATATTGACTGTATGCAAGAAAAATATGAACACTGACCTTGCAGCAACCAATACCCCATATCAGAAACAATATTGCCTGAAAAAATTGTCTAAATTAGAAATGCATATATCGAGATATAAAATCTTGAAAGCCAAAGTCCTGATCTATAAACTAATATGAACGCTAGAAAAGCTAAGTTATACCGTCAGTAGTGATATCTCAGAGGATCAAAATGGACATCGTTAGGAACAAAAAGGGTTTCGCCTTGACTTCTTCAGTTGCTTTACAGTGCGTGTTAAAAGATAAGTTGTTCGTAAAAAATATTTGTGTTCTTACTACGATAACAATACTCGTGGTTCGACAAATAAACTAGCGAGGGTAGAAGACAACACCACCTTGAACCTCCATAAAAATATTGGAGATGGTAGGATCGGCGAACTTGTACTCTTCATTTCACTTTACACTAGTTTTCGAATTCTTCACGACCTTAACTGCAACACAAGCAAAATACACTAAGGAAAATAGATTCAAGATTCAGCAATTACTGGCAAATTTTAACAAATACAATCTAGCAAAGCGTATAAATGAGGGGAAAAAACACGGAAAACTAAAAATATAAGAAAGAAATCAGTGATAAACAGTGTGATGGACCAGTGATTTGGTGGATTGAGAACGATAAAGCTTAATTCCTTGCAAATTAGAGAAGTACTGAACAGAATATTGGTAGTGTATGATTACCGGATTTCTAGGAAATCGATTTCTCGGCTTGTCAGATCTGCGATGGAGACGATTGTGCTGAGAAATAAAAGAAGAAGAACGAGAGAAAAGAAAATTTTGCATCACATTCACAATTTCAACGCGGATGCATTTTGTTTCTTACTTTCCTTGAGCTTGTATGGCGAGGACCCCAGTTCTGCTAGTAATTTGCCGTGCGTTGGGGCTATTTGATGATCCTAGATTTGGAGATTATTGACATTAGCCTATTGTATCTCTTGTAAAAATTCATACGAATAATATAACTTATTTATCTGTATTTTTTTTAATTATTATATATCTTAACTTTGAAATTATATTACCGTTTAAAAAAAAATAAAATTGGTAGATTGTAACTTTATGTCAACTACGGTATAAATAGGATAGACCAGTGAGATAATAGACATGTCAAACTATTCGTACAAAGGGCGTGACAGTAAGATTATATTGTATTAAATAATATTAAACAATAATAATTTATGACAAATATTTAAGTACATCTTCTACACCACGTCAATGCTATCGAACCAATCCGAATACACCACCTTATTTATAGTAACTGTATGGCCATAGTAGTCGTGTGGTCTACATATGTCCTTTCCTTACTCTGTTCGTTCAACTGATTAGTTGTATTATTAACAATTGTCCTTTTTCTGACAAATAATAGTAGAGGAAGTTGCACTTGCCAAATTTCAAAGAAGTTACTTTTTTTTGTTTTCCCCTCATCATAGCTTGCAAAAATAAAAACAAAGGTCTCATGATAATATTCATATTCACAATTATAAATAACGATTAATTAAATAATATATATTTTTCAGTTTATATAATATTGATAAAAGCTTACTAAACATTTTCTCAAGGCTGACAGACTATCCAATTAATGTATTATTTATCAATTGAATTATTAAATAGTTATATATTATTTTAAAATTTTAACAAAATAGCATTTGAGATGGTAAAAATTTAAGATAATACTTGGAAAATATTCATATATTTTTGGTTAATATTTATAATTTTAATTATAATATTTGTGAAATTATAATTTTATTTGCTAATAATAGATCACACACTTACCTAATATTATAATTATTTGTAATATACATAGTGAAAATAACTGGATTTGAGAGGAGAAAGAGTAGAATTGTTTGATTGCATTTAAACAAAAAAAAAAAAGTATAATTTTAGAAATATAAACCGTTAGGTAGTTTTGTTTTTTGTCTGAAATTTGAATATACTTAAATATATACATCTGAATAAGATATTTATTTTTTACTTTTAGATGTCCAGTTATGAACATTAAGTGATTTGTTTTATAAATTAATAATATCTAAAAATAAGGATTTTGATATATATGTTCTTCAACTACCAATCTATACACAAAAAATTTATAAATCAAAATAAAATAAAAATATGATTATTTAACAAAAATTTTATTTTGATTAATATTTTAATCAAAAATAAAAATTAAAAAAATGTAAATTTGTTTTACTTGCAAAATATATAATTTTTTTTATATTTTTTTAATATTTCTTGTTTATTCCTATTAAAAAAAAGCAGAAAAAAATCATTTAAATATATATATTAAAATAAATAAAGAAAAAATTACATTATTTTTAAATTATAAAATTTATTTTAATATAAATATCAATATATTTAATAGAAAATTAACAGGTTTGGTTTTATACGATAGGAGAAAAATGAATTTAATGAGGATATTTTTAAAATAAAAAACACGTAGCCATTAAAACTTTTTTTGTATTTAGAAGAAAGTAAAAAATTTTTACTTTTTTTATTCATGCATAAATGTCTTAAAATAAGACTTAAAAACAAACAAATTAAATCAAGTCAATAACTTACAATAAGTTAAATTAAAACTTTAGACAAAAATTAAACGATCGCTTATATAAATTTAATTATAAAAACTAAAGTTGTCACATGTATTTATATTTTTATAGTAATAAAAAAAATTACAAGAGTAAATAAACAAAATGATTATATTACATTAATTGTCTCGCCAGTTAATATAAAAAATTTATACAAGCTATGTCCCACTTTCGTCCACCGTCGGCCGCTAACTGCAGGCCTCATTTTGAGTTGGCAAAGAACGGTGACTATTTTATTAAAAATTTTTGTACGATTGTGCAAAGCATAAAGAGAGCATTTTAACGATCTTTGTTGTGGCTCGAACGAACATGGTTGTCTACCGTAATTCTCTTCGAAATGTGTGATGGCCAAAATATTTAAATAATTATAAATAGTAATAATGATAATTTTAATCAAAAACTAAACAATTATAATACTTTATTGTTTTAAGAAATTATTATACAGTATTAATAAAAGTGAACATTTTTAAATCGAACCAATTAAAACTAATTTAATATGTTATAATTTACCATTTGAATTGATTTAAAAATTTTTTGAATCGGTTTATAAATTGGTATTTTTTAAATTATTATTTGTATTTTAAATTTTAAATTTGATCAATTTTAAATTATAAAATCGTAAATCAAATTACTTAATATTATTTTACAAAACTTTTTATTATTATTTATATTATTTTAATTATACATAATTATCTTTATTTTTTATATATAATAATAATTTTAAAAAAATTATTTACAAAAAATTTAAAAAAATTATTTATAAATTTTGTAATTAAATATTAATAAAATATTATAAATTGATAATAATTAATTATTATAATATTACTTTTATAATATAATTTAATAATAAATTTAAAATACTTTAAATTATATTTTACTATTTAAATTAGATTAATTTATAATATTTTAATAAATTAAATTAATTTAATTTAATTTTAAATCGTAATATTAAGATCAATTTAAAATTTTATTTTAAACGCTTCAAAAAGCACGTGCCCACCTCTTATTACGGGCAAAACCCGCTCCTTCTCTGCCGATTTTTGACGTTTGCACTGTATAAAATCATGAGTCTATACTAGTGCAGTGACGTTTGTGAACAATCTGCTTTTAGTTGATGACGTTGACAACTCTTGCTCCGAAACGAGCTTTTAGGCCCCCGTTTAACCGTTTAAACACTTTAACCGATATCATCCAAAGGCAGCAATTAAAGAGAATTTATCATGTGTTGTCCCTACACGCTCTATACAAAAGATAAATCACCTTGTTCATCGCCACGTCAAAAATAGTCACGTGACTTGTTGATGACTGCGGTTTGTGTAACCAGTACGCACTAATAATGACGTGGAAACTAACTATTGGTTATTACTCAGCTTAAAACATTCACTCGGGTAGCGTGGGTCTTGTGCTCCAACGACTATAGCTGAAGCCCTTGCCACTGGTTAGGAAGCCAGCAATGGAAGAAAGTTCGACAGAAGGAAGACTCCAACGGTTCCTTCATTGGCTGCAGGTTAATAATTTCAAATTCATGTTTTGTTTCTCAGAAACGTTAGGGAAAAAGATAAGCAAGTTTAGTAGTAAATTTTGAAATGTTAGTTTAATTTTTTTTCATGGCCGCGATTGGAAATTCAGGCCAATAAAGTTGAATTACGTTGCTGCGAAATCAAGTACAGCGACGAAACCAAAGGATTTGGGATATTTTCATCGAATGAAGTTTCGAATGGTAACTGTTACTTAAATCAATTTGTGCATAACTATATTCGATACTGTTTCATAATACCTCCCAGATACAATGCACTAATTTTCTTTTCCTTTACCTTTATGTGATGGAGACATTCTTTACGGTTCATTTGATGAAAATGAAGTCTAACA
This sequence comes from Trichilia hirta, assembly GCA_035221805.1. NCBI lineage: Eukaryota > Viridiplantae > Streptophyta > Magnoliopsida > Sapindales > Meliaceae > Trichilia > Trichilia hirta. The sequence goes on along the minus strand of JAWDEX010000002.1, from coordinate 12,846,039 downwards.
TTAACTTTTTGCCTAATTAGTGTTAACTTCTGGCTATTAGTAGCACAAAATATTAGTGTTCTGTAAGATATTTTTGCTAATCTAATCCATACAATTCACACACGATCTGTTTTGTTGCTAGAACTGCCGAAATAAAAAGAATTGTAAGCTAAAGCCTAACATGCCTTGAAATGGTATTTTTTTTTATTGTTTCTTTATATATATATATATATAATAATTATTATTTTTTCTGAAAGCAACTGAATGTGTCTTCTCTTGACGAATATTGTGAATATAACAGGGGTTCTACTAGTTGTTCCATTAGATTTGGCTATAACACCAATGAGAGTTTTGCAAGACCCTCTTCTTGGGCCAGAGTGCAGAGCAATGTTTGAAGAGGGAGAAGTAGATGATAGGTTCTTGATGATGTTGTTCCTAACTGTGGAACGTCTCCGTAAGAACTCATCATGGAAGCCGTATGTAAAATTATACTTGGTTGTTTCAGTTAATATTTTTCTATTCAGTTGTTGAGATTCAATTTGGCTGAAAGATTATACCAGGTACCTTGATATGCTTCCTACTACTTTTGGAAATCCGTTATGGTTTACCGATGATGAGCTTTTGGAGCTGAAGGGGACAGCTTTATACCGGGCAACTGAATTGCAGGTAAGAGCTCCTAATTGGATGCGTAAATTTTGTTAGGGTTCATTTGATTAAATAGTGTGAATTATAACAGGATTATATAGGATTCTCAAACACATGTTTATGTTACAGAAGCAAAATTTGTCATCTTTGTATGTTGGCAAAGTTAAGGATTTGGTGAAGAGACTTTTAATTTTGGATGGGGATTCAGAAAGGTATTTTGCAAATTGTTTTATTTTATTTTTTTTTATTTTTAAATAGTGCAGATGTACTTTTTTGTTTATTTTGCTGGCACATGCAAGTATCTAAGCATGTTCTTGTGGTTTGATGGGGATTAAATATTTAATCTGCCTGTATTATTTTGCTGTATGTTAATAATATAAATTTGACAAAATGCACTCTTGATCAGTTCGCCCAAAGAAAATATATCAAGTTGGTGACTCACTATCAAAATATCCTGGCATATGCACTTTACTTGTCATCTATATGCACCATTAATGTTGAACTGTCAACGTTGTTACTTTTGAAGCACCCCATGTTTAGTTTTACGAATTTGTTTTAGTACTGTCGGCTATACAAAATGTTGTGTAGGTGAAATTGTTTGGGAACATTGATGGACTTTGGACCACAAGTGAGTTTTCTTTTAATGATGAAATCACATTCCTGACTGATAAGCCAACTATAATTTTTGATGACTTGCCTTATTATGTGTGTTAGATGGCTTGTTTAAATTCTGTCAGTTTATCATTTAGTATCTGGTATTTGGTAGGCAAGATTATGCCATGTGGCGGACAAACTAATATGAGGTATTTCAATATCGTCATTTGGGTTTTGCTAGTATTAGTTAATTCAAGCCTGTTTGGGTTGAATTTTGTTGGTTCTCTGTTTAATGTTTTCTATTTCTACTTGTCTGCAAGCCCAAATTGAATGAAAACTTCCGAAAACTTGATGTTAGACATAGCTTGGGTTTTTCGTTTAAAGCTGTTTATCTGGCTGCTGTGATAAGAAGTTGATGAGGGATCTTTGGTGTAATAAAATTCTAGCTGGGGACTTCCCTTTGGTTTCCTAAACTCTGGCCATCATGACCTGCATATTTCCAGCGTTATTTGTTGGGATTTGCAGAATACTGATTAATGTCAGATTTGCCAGTATCTTGGCTTTGATCTAACTTTCATTTAGTGTTCATTTATTTTTCTAGCCACTATTTTCTAGCTCTAGGTTACATTAATCCTTCCTGTTTTATCATGGTGAGAGGCTTAGAAGTTATATGTATAACTACTGATTTAATTATGTATGGTGTCCTTTCTTCATGACCATATTGTCTATTGTCGTATTTTATAATGGTAATAATTTGTTAATTTTTTATTAAAAGGAAAGACATTGTTGGTTACTATAGGTACACTTATATATATCACTATGATTACTTGTTTTGAGATCTACCATTACAGTATGGAACTGGAAGCTGTGGTCCATATCCTAGATCCTCTTGAGTTTATTGAAATTTTGTGTATATATTATTCTTGACACAGGGATACATTGTACTAATACATTACTTGAGTAGGTGGTTATATAGTTTACAGTTACTAGCATTTATAGTTTCTGTAATCTGTGGAAGAGTTCATAAATTGAAAACTGGGCCGTGTATGATTTTTCCTTCTTTAACAGAAAGCATTATTGAATGTTCTAGTCTTTTGCGTATAATATCATGTCCACAAATTAGTGTGTCAATCTACTATTTTCACCTGACTCTACCCTTTGCATTGATCCATAATCCATATAATCCCTTGGAGCAGAATGTTTATTAATAGCCGTCTAGTGATGAAGTTGTGATTGTTTAAGTACTTATCTATGAATTCATCCTTTTGCTCAGTGCTAAATGAATGCATTTGTTGTTGCTTCTTTTGCCAGTGAGGTCTCTTTTGAAGATTTCCTTTGGTACGTAAAAGTATTTAATAATTATTTTATATAATGAATCTCCTCGAGAAATGCCCATTCTTGCTTCAAATTTTCAGGCAGCTAATATTTCACAACTGTCATCCTGCCAGGGCAAGTTCTGTGTTTTGGACTCGTGCACTGAATATTCCCCTTCCGCGTTCCTTTGTTTTTCCACAAAATCAAGAAGATCAGGAAAAGCGTGATTCATTTAACAGCAGCTCTGAGATTTCTATTGATCATACTTCATGTGGAAAGTTGGCTATTGGACAGAATGACACAAGTGAGTTAATGGCTCTCACTCACTGTTTGTTTTGGGTATATTTCCTTCTTTCCATCTCGTTACAGTGGAATTTTCTGGAATCATGATGCCACATCTCTTTTTCTGAACTAAGATTGTGCTTTTTTGCCATATTAGATATTGAGGTTCAGACGGTTGATATCCAAGCCAAAGGAGCACCTTCTAGTCTTACATCAATACTGGAAGAGACTCTGTGGGTAGAGGGTCTTGTTCCCGGCATCGACTTTTGTAACCATGGTATGACTGTTGAACTGATTTTCCAATATTATTATTGGATTTTCACTCCTACATACAAGAGAAGGATTTTTGTTTGTTATTTTTTAGTAGACATGAATTGCTATGTATTCTAAAATGCGTCTGTGGTATGCAGCACATATATCGATCTCTGTGTCTTCTTGCTACAGCCTTGAATTTTCCATGTGTTCCTGACACTGAATTAAATGTCAAAGATTTCTACTTTAGCGATTTGTTTCGATTTGACCAATATCCTAAACCAATCTG
>JAWDEX010000002.1:12816667-12842584 GCA_035221805.1 Trichilia hirta | reverse complement strand
GTGCGTTACCTTCACCCTTTATAAAGTCTCGGCACGTGTGAGCAATTGAGAATGGGAGTTTGATTAGACAGGAGTAGGTATGGTGGTTGGGTTAATCTTTTCACCATTCCTTTACGTTAGGTCTAGTGTAACAATAAGTGCCTGTAACTTGCAGGACACAGCACAACCTAATGTGATGGGATGTCTGAACAGTTACTTGAACAGCGTATTTATCGGTCTCATCTACAAGTCCTGTTTTTGAAAAAGGCGTTGAGTCATTTCGGTAATCAAAATTGGATCGTCTCAGTAATCGAAACAGGCATCGAGATACTGAGGTAACGAGAATCGAACTAGGCCTTCTTCTTAATGACGTCTGAAATTAGAGAACTTCAATTAGAACAGGTCTTAAATTAGTAAATCGTCAACACCCTGCAAGGGTGGAGTTGAGGAATTATAGTTCACATTAAATTCCGTAATATATAAATATATAAAATACCCGTAAAAGTTGTAACCCGAGATTAAGAAAGACAAGTAATTGGATAGCAGGTATTGAAGATTTCCAAAATGAGAGCACCATAAACTCCAACTTGAATAAATCACTACATCAAAATTAGAAGTCAACTTTATATTTTTGTAATAAAAGCTCAAAATTGACTAACAAGAATCTAGATAGTTTTAAAAGAGATGAATTCTGAGTATGGAAAAAGGTATGAAATTTGATTACCTTTCATGTAGGAAGAAAAAGCAGAAATCCCCGTTAAGTTCGAAACCCTATAGAGAGAGTGCGTAATTTGAGAGAGAGGATTATCGCAACAGAGCAAGGTGGCGGGAGAGTGTAAGGCTCATGCACGTAGCCAAGCCCAAGCTTAGTGAAGGTAATTTCAAAATTAATTCAATTAATCTGTTTTCATTTGTTATTCATTTTGTTAATACAATAATACGTAATGAAATTCGGTTTAAAATCTTATTTAAAAGATTTCTTATATACTTTATCGGTGTCATCATTGTTTTGTTGGATTTACTCAAAATTTATAATAATATAAAATTATTATAATAGACAGTTTTTTATTATTATCAGATAATAACAGTAATACTTAATAAGTATTCTAAGTATTATTCATAAATTAAATGATAGATTATATATTTTTAAAATAAATAATTATCCATTTCAACATCTAATCAATAAAAATTATATTATCATTTAGTATACAAGTTAAAATTTCCCTGGAAACATGAGTCACAAGACGGGCATAATGAAAACAACACACAAAAAATGATGAAGCCACGTGGTAGTTACCCAGTTACCAGGATTGTCCAGAAAACTCCCCGATACTGCATGTTGTCCGTCAGAAGTCATTTATTCCAGATGTTAGATACACCATAGCCTTGCCTTGACGACATGTCATGTGTCACTATCATGTTATTCGAATGGAAGTTAATAGTAAAACTAATCAAACGTCATGTTCCAAAATTTGCCATCTGCATCGATCCCTTGCACCGGTCGAACGTATGAGGATAACGAAAGTCTAATTTCTGTCATTCGAGACTGATAGAAAAGAATATAGCTTTATGGACCACCTCTATCAACTGTGGGCCAAATGGACCCATTATTGAGAGCCAATTCATCTGTGATTTTCATAAATTCGGATCAAGATCTTTAGTGAAAGAAAGGTATAATCTTACTTTGGAAATTTCCCCGATCCATTGCTTGTTCTAGTAGCCTAGTCAGGTTCACGTCCTTTCCACAACTATATACCTATCATACATAAAATCATTTACATAATTATTATATTATAATCCATACTCCACACTTCATACCATTACCATGAGAATAATGAAATGAAATAATATGATAAGATCAAGATGTAATGTGTAAAGCATTTATGCATCCTAATCTTATTCCCAAACTAAATTGGACACTGGACGTGGACAATTTATTTCAATATTGTTAATTATAAAAATTTTAATATAATCTTTTTTTAAATATAAAATAAAGTCAAACTTCACCTAAATGAAACCCATCAATCACCAAACCTGCAAGAAGCATCTGGGTTCAGAATAAACTACGGGTTACTTAAAAGAATCGAGAACAAAACCCATGTGCAAGAAAAACTTGATTCCCTTGGTCAAGGAAATAAAAAATGAAAACGTATTATGCGATTATGTTTGTAATCCGACAGATTATGTTTCTGGTTGTTGACCGAACGACGTGTAGTCCACTACCAAAGACATATACGTTACTAATTTCCTATAATGATAATAACGGGGGGATAATTTTGAGACAGAAATGCTTCTCTGTCAGTAGAAACGGAACCGTACCGTAGAAATGATGACGTCACATCACCACTCGCGCGCTTTCAGGAGTCTGTAAAACACTTTCTTGATGAGTTTTTTCTTTCTTTCTTTTTTATCGTTGGTAAAAATGGAATACAAAATAGAGATAGAAGGATGGTGAACATTTAAAAAATATATATTTCAAAAAGTGTCGTCCTAACTAAATAATGTGATTGTTCAGTTAGTATTTTATTTATTAAATAATAAATTTTTATAATTATTTAATTTATATTTTAACTATTTAATCAATATCTATTAAATTAAAATCCAACTTCATATCCTAATTATTTATTGGGTCATGCTAAAATGTAATTCAATGTATTCTATGTAATCAAATGAATTTTATATTTTTACTTTATTTAATTATATTATTATATATAATTTCTAACTTATAAAGATATAATAAAAATTAAAAATTATAATAAAATAATTCAACAAAAATGGATATATCATACATATGTATCCACTATAATCTTACCTTTATTTATTTATTTATTCTTTTCCATGAAATTACTTGCCTTTTTTAAAGTTTCAACTATATTTACGGCGATTTAAATTAATGTTTAGATATCAAAAGTGATTAATATTCTCCTATTCATTTGTCAAAAGTAAATATAGTCGCATTAATAACATGTTAGTATGAATAGTTTGTTTTCTCCTTTCAGAGTTCTGTTTATTTTTATACAAAATAATTAATGTATTAAAGTTATATTTATTATTATTATTATTTTTTTTAAGTTTTTGATCCAAACAATTAAAGAAACACAAGCCATCCATGTCATGCAATCAATAAAGCACGATCGAAATGTCAACATCGTTTGATATGTTACATGCACATAGAAGCATGTGCATTGCTATTGCTATTGCCATGTACCATCAATTATTGCTGCTCCATCTCTCGCGTCCCTCTTCTCAATTGTCTTGTAGTTTCAATATTTTTCCCGTTTTTTCAACACAAAACAAAACATTCACAAAGGTCATGTTCACATTCATATTCTAACCATTAAATGAAAGAAATTTAAACAATCCCCAAAAAATAACAATTCAATTTCCTTTTATAATCTTATTTATTGCCACGAATAGAAAAATATCATAGATTTATTTCTTTTTTATCCAAATCTTACCTACCCTTAATTGCTAATTACAGCAAAGAATAATAAGCCAAGGGTAATATAATATTATGGAATCATATAATCCTCGTTTAATTCAAAATTAATATTCATTTACTATACAAAGAACGGGCCGATCGAAGAACAGAAAATCTATCCCTCTCCATATTTAATTACCTTAAATTTGCACCCACGTTTCCTAAACAGAGACATGCTCTCTTTCTTTATCCCCTTTCGTCTTGAATCCAAATACAGAGCGCTCGCCATCACCAATTCCCTTGGAAACTTCGATTGTCACCTTTACGTTAACCCCTTTGGCCTCTCTTCATATAAATAACATAGACGCTTTCATATTCATATATCGTCTTCTTCCTTCTTTTCCTTTCTTGAAGCTTTTCATTTTCGGTTTCAATGGCCACGTTTTGGTCATCAAAAGTATCATCTCTTACATCAAAAACCATACATTCCAATATCTATTACATATCTCTGGTTACAATCTTGTGCTCAATTTCTTACCTAGTTGGTATGTGGCAACACTCGACGGTGCCCATTAACGTTGCCACGTCGTCATCTTCAAATATTCTCACCTCGGTCTCCCCATGCAATTCGTCAGCCCATACACCAATTCAACAACAACAACAACAGCAAGTGCACCTCGACTTCTCAGCCCATCACCAGGCCCCGGAACCACCTTTAACGGAGGCGCGTGTTTCACGCATCCCTCCCTGTGACCCCAAATACATCGAGTATGTCCCGTGCGAAGATTATCAACGGTCGTTGAAATATGATAGAAATATGTTGATATACAGAGAGAGACACTGTCCCGGAAAGAACGAGTTGCTGAAGTGTCGGGTACCGGCGCCGTATGGTTATAAGTTGCCGTTTAGGTGGCCGGAGAGTAGGGAGTACGCTTGGTATGCTAATGTGCCACATAAAGAGCTGACGGTAGAGAAGAAAAATCAGAATTGGGTCCGGTTCGAGGGAGAGCGTTTTAATTTTCCCGGCGGCGGTACGATGTTTCCTCGCGGGGCTGATGCATACATTGACGATATTGACAAGTTGATCAATCTTAAGGACGGGTCAATTAGGACGGCTATTGATACAGGTTGCGGGGTACGTGCGTATATTAAATTCGGTCATTAATTATGTTTTTTGACATTTTGTAACTACATTCTTCAGTTTTGAGAGTTGAGAGCGGACCGTACGGTCAATGGTATGAACCGGATGACGGTCAACTGGTCTATGCATGAATGTTTCGACGGGATGACTAGATGTTAGGCCGGGTGGATAGGTTGGGCTAGATGGTTTTGCATTTTATTTTGTTAATATATAGTCGAATAGGACACCAAATGGTTCAATAATTTATATTGTTGTTAATAAAAATGAAGAAGATAAGAAGGCCAGTGGTTTAACAAAGAAAAAACATAAGAAGGTCATGGATTCAAATTTAGTTAATTTTATTTATTTTATAATAATATTTTCTTCTGTTACCATTTTTAGGCGTCTTGGATTTTGCTTCCTTGGATTGCAGATCTTGGAATCGGTTTCATAACTCAATGTTAATTTTGAGTAATCAAGCTAATATTTTTTGGTTTACCAAACTACCTAGTGTTTATTTTAGATAAGCTTAAAGACTTGGCACCAACTAATTCTATCTTTATTTTTTTTAGTTCAAGCAAAAATTATTGATTAAATTCTTAGACTTCAAGTAAAGTGGTTCTCCATGAGTAATAATAATAGTAGTAATTAATATCTTTCTTGTTCTGTTACTATCTCTTCTAACTGTAGAAAGTCATTTTGTTACTTTAATTAACTATAAATGATCATCATTAAGAAGATTAATTCAATTCTTTTTATCAAAAGGATTTTTTTTGGATAATTTTAAAAGTGCAATTAAATGTTAAAAATAAAAGCCTAATAACATAGAGAAAAATGCATGATCACAAAGCAGAGTTCATAAACACTTTCTTTAGACTACCTTAAACTGATCACTTATTGAGGTCTATTTACGCAAAATTCTTAACCATGTCTATATTATTATTCTATTTATTAAATCAAAAGACTATCATACCACTTTCTTTTTTTCCCCTAACCGATCATGAATGAGTGAACAAAACAGAGGATAGAGTTTCTGACGTTCAACATTTTCAGGTGGCAAGCTGGGGGGCTTACCTTATGTCACGAAATATCTTAGCAATGTCTTTTGCACCAAGAGATACTCACGAAGCTCAGGTTCAATTTGCTTTGGAGCGTGGTGTTCCAGCATTGATTGGAGTCATGGCTTCCATTAGACTTCCTTACCCTTCAAGAGCTTTCGACATGGCACATTGCTCTCGATGCCTCATTCCTTGGGGACAGTATGGTAATCGAATTTAACAGTCTTTCATTTCAATTACAATATTTCTTTTAACGTTGAATTGGTTATAACTTTTGAATTGTGTCTGGTAATTGAGTAGATGGTCTGTACTTAATCGAAGTTGATAGAGTTTTACGTCCTGGTGGGTATTGGATTCTGTCTGGACCACCAGTGAACTGGGAGAACCACTGGAGAGGCTGGAACAGAACAGCTGAAGATTTAGCAACAGAGCAATCGGGGATAGAAACTGTAGCAAAGAGCTTATGTTGGAAAAAACTGAAACAGAAGAATGATCTTGCTATTTGGCAGAAACCTACGAATCATATACACTGTAAAGTGAACAGGAAGGTTTTCAAACGGCCACTCTTTTGCCAGTCACAAGATCCTGACATGGCATGGTAACTTGTTTTTCAATTGCAAACGATAGACAAAAGATGTTTGTATTGAATTGTATTCTGCTACTTGTTTTATGCTCATTTTTTTTTTCCACTTTTTTAATGGAGGTATACCAAGTTGGAGGCTTGTTTAACCCCACTACCTGAAGTGTCTGATATAAAGGAAATTGCTGGTGGCCAATTGGCAAAATGGCCAGTGAGGTTGAGTGCAATCCCTCCCAGGATTTCCAGTGGGAATATGAATGGAATTACAGCAGAAATGTTTAGAGAGGACACAGAGCTGTGGAAGAACAGAGTGGAACATTACAAAAGTGTAGATTATCAGTTAGCAGAACGTGGGAGATACCGGAACTTGCTTGATATGAATGCTTATTTGGGAGGCTTTGCAGCAGCTCTCATTGATGATCCAGTGTGGGTAATGAACGTGGTACCTATTGATGCTGAGATCAACACACTTGGCGTCATCTATGAACGTGGTTTGATTGGAACATATCAAAATTGGTAGGTCTTCTCTCCAAATAAATTGAACATTGCGTAATTATTTTTAATTGGCAGCAGATAAGCCACCCACCGCTGCATTTTGTCATTTTTGTTTTTTGTCATAATCTTCATACTTGGTCTGTTTTATCCAAATCTCTTTTGTTTCGAAAGCCATATCTTACTTTTTCGCAAAATTTTGTAAATCGTCTCTATGTAGCACACTAAATTTTGAGTTGGAATATGTTGCTGAGAATTTGTCCCTGTAGGTGCGAGGCCCTGTCTACTTATCCAAGGACTTATGACCTCATCCATGCCGACTCTATTTTCAGTCTCTGCAAGGGCAGGTAATGTTTATAGTATTTATTCCTATTCGTACCATTCTGTAAATGAGCATGCATTGACAGGATGCTGAATGCTGATTGGTGATTGTGATGGTCTTTACAGATGTGAAATGGAGGACATTTTGTTAGAAATGGATAGAATTTTACGTCCAGAAGGTAGTGTAATCATCAGAGATGATGTTGATGTTTTGGTGAAGATCAAGAATATTATTGACGGTATAGAATGGGAAGGAAGGATTGCCGACCATGAAAAGGGGCCTCATCAAAGACAGAAGATTCTTTTTGCAGTCAAAAAATATTGGACGGCCCCAGATCCGGATCAGAACTAAGAAACAAATACAACTTTATAGAGCAACTGTCGCTTGCTTCTCTTATAATTTTTACCAGATTTTGTGTCATAAAATTCAATAGTCAAATTTATTTTTTGGCACCCAATTTGGATGCTAGCTGTTAGGGTTGGTAGATATTTATACATCAATTAAAATTTTTATCCCCTTCTCTTAAACTCTGATCACAAAATCGATTGATTTATTTATAAAAGACAAACTAAGTGATGTTCAAATTGAAACGATCGGGATAGTCCAATTTTAAATTAGCAGGTTGGGCAACGCATTTTCATACTCTCACAGAACCTGACACAATAAGCAAAGAAAAGCAGAAAAGTAAGGCTAATTAACAACGCACAATGATCACGATGAAAACTTTCGTTTACCTTGAAGTTGAACAATTGCAGTGCTTCAGCACTTGGATAGGTGGTTCATGCTCTGCGGTTTAAGACTTCTCAGTGGTGCTGAAGATCCTTAGCCTCCGTCTGCCGCAAATCAGCCATAATTACTGACCATAAAACTGATCTAGGAATTGTGAATCATTTAGCAAGATTTTTATCAGCAATGCTGTCATTAAAAACTTTCGACTCCTTTACTATAAACAAGCAAAGTTCAAAATTGAAGATGGAGAGATTTGAAATATTTCCATCCGACTGAGCATCTCCATGCTAATAAATCATGTCAGAGACTGCTTTCTTGTTATGCAACAAAAAGGCTTTAGAGTTTGAGCGATTATAGAGGCCGGCAACTAATTCATTTATTCTAGGGAGTGTAAAGGAATTGTAACGGTATAACACCAGTAGCATAACTGCCATGAGCGTTTCCATCGTACCCATTCTGTCAAGAAAGTCTTAGAATTTGTATCTGTTTGCTGAAGGCTCAGAGCCTCAGACAAGTGAGTATCAAACTCAAAGACAACAAGCTTAGCAGATAAATCCAACTGAATTTTAAGTTAAAAACTGCAATATTGACGGAGTTGTAATGCTAAATGAACTCCAGAAACATGAGTTGTTGTTTGCTGGTCAGGCCGAGTTCATTCAAACTTAAGGTTCCATCACTAACACTGAAAGCACACCAAGGGCATGGTCTCACCTGTTCATTAAGAGACCATATGAATTAGAGCATATATGAAGTACCTGTCTTATGGAATCAAATAAAAATGATTGAATCCATTCCACGCACTACCCCTACCTAAGAAATATTTGCTTTCCCCCTTGCTATATGCGAGTATGACCATAGGAGCCAACATTTAACAGTTTTACCAGATCCTGTTTTCTGATAGTTTTAAGTATTTTGTTATCCTCGGATAATTTACATAAACATATCAAAGAGATGGTTAAAAATTTACTGATACAAGAATATGTGGACAGGACACCGTAGGTTTGCAGAAATGTTGACATTTCACTGGACCATGGTATATTCAGAACTGAGGGTTATAAAAGGTCTATGAAACTTGAATCACTCTGGAATTCTAGACACAAATAAACATTGGATCTACAGTTCAACTCATGATTAGGTCAAATTACCAGCAATGCATACCAAAAATTGATTCTTCTTTGTCTTCATTTTTCCAAGTGAGTGTATTCATACACACAACAGTTTCACCCTGTAAAAATATCATAAAACATCACAATCAGACATCCAAAAGCAGCCAGTACCACAAGGTTTAAAACGAGGCGTAACAATTCTCCAGATCAGAACAGCATCTGTTTCCTTCAACGTACAAAGAAAATGCATGGAAATATGTAGGCAACCTACTAGTTAACTGATGGGTTCACCGGCAGTTATAATCAAAGCAGAGGAGACAGAAGACTTACAACTCTGTAAGTGCAGGGTTTCACAGCTTTTCCCACATCTACGAAATCGAATAGAACCTATAAAGGAACAAACTGCCAGTGAGTTGAGGCATGAGACTATAGTGCGTAATCATCTAAGTTTGTAGCAACTACCCGAAGCTTGTCAGACTTGAGAAAGCGACGGCCGTGGCAGCCGCCATCTGGCATTTTAACAAGAAGAGTTACTGCATTCCCATCATCTATAGCTGGTTCCGGAGGAAGAGAAGCTTCTTTTGCAGCTATCCATCTTTCAAAGTTCTATCATCAGTAATATAGGAATGATCACAACAATGGTCTGGACTCGGACTTCAGATTTCAAAAGGCATCTCCCACTCCATCAATTGAGAACACCTTATAACTACTTACATTTTAAAGCACACTAAGAGCTGTCGTATAGGATAGGATAAGTTTGGATAAAATAGGATAAGATAAGATTGTATAAAATTATATATAATTATTGTGATTGGTGCACGATAGGACATAATTATATATATATAATTGAATTTTTAAAATTATTAAAAACTAAATAAAATAATTTCATATTTAAATAATAATTTAATTATTATTTATTTAATTTTGTACCTTAAAAATATATTTATGAAGAAAATATTCTTCTTCTCTTTGTATTTTCCTAAATACAAAGTGGGCACATATATATAAGTTGGATTCCTAGTCTATGTCATATAATATGCACAATCACTTGCATCTAGATACTAAAGGAGAAAGCAATAACTCATTAGGAGAGAAGCTATTTCTACAGAATCCCTCTAACGGCACTTAATTACAAATCAAAATCCCATGTTTTCGCACTCTCCCTCAAGTTGGATGGTAGATGTCTAGCATTCTCAACTTACTCTATGTTTTCGTACCAAGCCTTTGAAAATGCCTGCTGTTTGACAGGTTGAAGTGATATATGCGAGTCTAACTTTTCCCCCTTTAATTTTCTTCTTGATGAAGTGACAATCTATGCCCATGTGCTTAGTTCTGTCGTGCTTGCATAATTATATATATAATTGAATTTTTGAAAGTATTAAAAACTAAATAAAATAATTACAGATTTAAATAATTAATTATTATTTATTTAAATTTGTATTTTAAAAATATATTTATATTAGTATTTATTTAAATTTTATAAATAAAAATACTTAAATAAATTATAACTATTATATGAATAAAATTTAAAATAGATCATTATTTATATTATTTACAAAAGTTTATTTCATTAATATCTGAATTTAATTAAACTTAAATTTAAGATTAGATTAAGAAAAAGAAAAATTGCTGCTTTGGAAAAGACAGAACGAACTTTTGAGAATTCAGCATCTTAAAGTTGGGATAAGAAATAGGCCAGAAATATATCTGTTCAGATTAAAACTGCGGGCCCAAATGTTTGGAAATTTCTTAACTGTGCGACACTAGTATTGCAGACTGTTTCTTATATCTGGAAGGCCATGACGACATCAGCTAAAGGCACGCCAAACAGCCCATGATCCTATTCACACACTTCCAGAATTAGATACCTGAGTTTTCGGTACATAAATCCACAGCAACCAATCATCTAGGAGTTAAAGCATATCCAAGATCTTTTGTGAATGGTTACATTTCTATATCAGTTATTGGAAGGACTAATGTCAATCATGTGGCAATCTCACTTCTATTCACGGAGCAATAAGATTTATATGCCTTCAGATTACAAAACGAAATAGTTTTTAGGCATGAAACAGGACGGTGAATAATTGTGGAACCAAAAATTCAACAGATACATTACCACCTCTTTATCCAGCAATTCCTTCTGAGATTCATCCCCATTCAAGTCTAATTCAGCTAACTTCAGAGAATTCATTTCTTTTTCTCTGTCAGCCAACAGTGATGCCAAATACTCATCATCCTGCAAGCAAATTAGACAATAACGCAATAGACAACAACACATCAATTATTATGTAGCTAATATAGGAAAGTAGAAACCTGTTGTTCCCGTAGTAACTTCTGAGCCATTGCTGAGGAAGAAGATGGATGGCAAGTTTACGCAGAATTGCGACTGGCATTTCCATCTAGATCACTTGGTACATCAGGTTCATGTTTAGAGTGATGTGAAGTAGCTTTGAGAATTTCATTGAAAGAAGCTGCCTCAAGCATAACTGCTTCTTGAAGCTCTTTGCAAGAAATGCCACCCCACTTCAATGTCCAAAAGAAGGATGCAATCCTGTTATATACAGTTCTCAACGAACTTTTTTTTTTTTTTTCTTCCCATTTTAAAGGAGCCAATTCACATTGTTGATATGCAAAGGACGATACCTCACTACAAGGAAAATCATCTTTATTGCACCGAGGATGGACATCAAGATCGTATTTCAACTTGTACCTCACAGGTGATCATGCACACATATCTTCAACTCCTTGGAATGATGAGTTTCCTCGCTGAGACTCAGAGAACATCATTTATTATAAGAAATCATACAGACATATGAAACCGTGTCCGAACACCCAGTTGTATATGTAGCAAATATAACCAGCAAGAGAGAGTACACACCTTCATGGTGCTATTGTTAGTTTCTTTGGCTTCTATACCCAAATCATAGACTTCCATTTGTTGATCATGGTTTTTCACTCTTCGGTCACGCATTGCTTTCCCTTGCTCCGATGTCTGATCTCAGTTCACAAAAACAAGCAACAATAAGACAAAGAAATTATAGAACATGAAAATAAAAGGCAATATCTAATAACCTTCAGGGACAAAGAAATTGCCCGAGAAAATTCATCATCTTCAAGCAGGTCAAGTTGCCTTTGCGTAAGTCCACGGCCAGATGAATACTACATCAATGCACATGAAAAGAAAGAATTCATACAGTGTAAGAAGGATTTGACTCAAAACTGAACTATTATAATAGCCAGGAACCAACTGCTTATCCAGATAACCCTTTTTAACCTCTCGTTTTGAAGCCTCAATAGCTGGTTGAACCATTTCTTCTTCCACGTTATTTGCAAACAAGTGCAAACTGTCATCCCTCAAGGCAGCATGCTGAGGTGCTGGAGGTATTCCATCACAGACAGAAGGCATTCCTGGGTGATGTGGCTGCTCATTCTTACCATTGAACTCTGCAGGGAACCCCATTGGCCCTCCAGCATGGGAAACATATGGTGTGACCACAGAAGCCCTAAGCTCATTTAAGAGACTTCTCATGTAATTGGGATCAAGTAGAAATGATGGCTTGAAACTTCTAACAACGGAGCACAGTTGTGAAAGCTTGCTTGCCCCAGGTTGAGTATCGTTATTCATCTCTGCATTATCATGCTGAGGGAAAGCAACAGCTGTTGGACTTGTCCTGGAAGAGCAGAGAGAAAAGATAGGGCAATACCTCAGCAACTCAACAGAAACTGGGGACGAATTGAAACATACAAATAAAATAAAAAAAAAAAAGCATCTCAACAAGAAAACAACGTCATACAAGTCTGTCTCCTTGACTAAAATATGCATTCACAGCTTCGCGTAGATTTCCCCCATATTCCTGTTTACCAATCAAAATATTCCATACATTTAGATAAATTGAGAATATGGAAAGATCACTACGTGGAGAACTTTCTATCTAATAAATAAAACAACGATAGCATATTTATTGCTACAATTTAGTTCACCTGATGTCTCATGCAAGCCAAACCACAGAAAAATTAGAACCACAACAGGACCATCCAAATGTTTCACAGCCAAAAATCGACCCACTTGATCCAACATCCTTAAACTAGTCCTATGTGATATTAGTGGCAATATATTGCCATTCTTGACAATAGCATTTTTAAAGAAACATAATGAACTGATATTGTATATGTGAAATACAAAAAGTAAAGATAGACTAACGAATTCACATAGACTTTTATAGAGACAGGTGAAAAAAGAAAAAACAAAACTAAGGACAGCATAAAAATACAACCATCTTGACCATTCTAATTAATAGTGAATAATTCAATGTACCGAGAATGTAATCAAGAAGTAAAACAAGTTGAAAGAATAACCAGAAACCGTAGATAGCGACATAAGTAAGTTAGAAAATCGAACAAATAATCACATTGCAGCCAACTAAACGAAAAATTATGTAGCGCCATTTAGAAAGAATATACACAATGCGTAATTAATCGAACCACCTAGAAAATAAACCAAGAACTGTTTCGTGATCTCGATAATCAATAAATGCTAATTGTGAATAGAAAACGAAAAATATTGAAGCACTAATCATATACAGATAACTTCTAAAATTTCTTGAAAAAAAGTAATAGTCGCTTCTACAAGAAAAAACACAAAGCTGGTTGATAAAGACAACGTTGCAGTGAGAAAAACAAAAGAACCTCTAATTTCTGTAAAGCGACTGATTCAGACGCGCCGGTGATGGCCATGAACGTCTCGATTGATTCTTGAGTAGGTCTCGTCATCGCCGTCGACTTCGAGCAAATATCAATGATGTTACTATACACTTCAGATTCAGAAAGAACGTGTAAGAGTGCTATTAAAAAGAGGGATCTTTCGGTGCCGATTCTGATTTACGAAATGTTTAGATACGTATTGTATACAAGTCCATTTTCTGCGCGCCTTTATTTAAGTTTGCAGGTAAATTCACCGACTTTACAGGGTAGAGTCGTAGTGAATGCGTGGCAAATTATATAGCTTACAAGTGTCAAACGAGTAGGCCGTACTCTGACCTCCGTTTTCATGCTATCAACAGTAATTCGTGTTGCTTAATGCTCATCTTTCTTTCTCAAGGGTTCCGGGAAGCCAAACAAGAAAATGGAAGTGTTAACCTGCAGAGATAGAAGGAAACTTCGGCTATGGCATCTTGCTTCTGTTCGAATTTTCTATTAATTGCGTACCTTGGTGACTGGACTCCAATAGCGGTGTAGGTGCAAAATATATAGTCGCTAGAGCTTTGGATTCCCGCAATGTGAACGTATGATTAACGGCAGTAATCACCAATCGATTGTCGCCAAGTAATTGATAATGCGTATTTTGTTACGCAAGATTGAAATTGCTATTGACATGGCAAGGATGCAATTGAGTTGGCTTAGATAGGAGTGTGTGTGTGTGTGTGTGTGTATAGCTACCATCAAATCCTTGAAAACATTTCTACATCTAATCGGCGAAATTCACAAGACAATTCATGACATCTCTTCGCTCTGCTTTGCCAACAACTTCCATACACCAATATTCCAGTTCTATCACCGGTGAAAAAGAGGCCGTCCTGTCTAATCTGAATTTCTCTAACTTCACGTTTTAAAAATATCCTGCCTCTCTCAATAAACCTGACGCCAAAGGATTCATTTGCGTTATGACAGAGAAAGAGGATTAGCCTCATTGATTATTTTAACAAATTAAGGACAAAGAATGATGACACTCACGACGGCAGATCATATAGGCGAACGGAATTATCATTGCAACAGCAAGTCAGAATTGGTTTACCTTCTCCATCATTCAACCCGCAAAGAGCTAGCATGCCCTAAAAACACAAATTAAAACAATCAATAAAACAACTCAAGAGTGACCTTCAATCAACATTGTGGAAAAGCTTTAACAGAAATGAAAAAGTAGTAAAAGCAACTTTCAGCAGTCCAGCAAACGAGCTAGGTTCTATTAATCAAGTTGATTCCGACTCAAACCAGTCTTATACCAGGCTAAGCATGAAAGGAATGTCACATTCGTGCAACACATTCACAGCAGCAGTTGGAAGAAAGAGAGAGGGAAGCGCATACAATATTTAAATAATAAAATAATAAGAATAGGCACACAAGGAAATCAAATAACCAAATGTATATTTTCACAAATGAAGCCGATGGATCTTGCTGTCCTGCTGCACAGTAACAAAAATACATTCATACAAATGCACAGAATAGAAAGAAGCAGTACGATAAAACCGTCAACAATTCAAGAGCATGAAAATCAATCCTCCGCAGCGGGCATTCAACTAACTGAAAGTGCTGATCTCAGAGTCAGAACATTATTTATGCAGGCATCAGAGTATTCAGTCAACATTCTAGATTTTCATTGTTAATCTTCTGAAACACCCGTATTTATTATAGGGATAGCAACCCTAAGTTGGCATTGTAACATTACAATGTGTAATAAGCCAGATTCTCCATTCTGCCAATCCGATAAGAATGGAAAAGAATTTTAAACAACATACATGATCTTCATTTTGAGTGTAGGCTACTTCCAAGTTGTCTCCTTAAGTAGCAAACCAAACTTTTATTGTCTGGTCCAATAAACATGATCGTAGATACTGATCCCAACAGAGAAGAGACATCGGTGCATCAGTATGACCATCCAATGTCATAACAGGCTCTGAGGTGTCAAGGTCCCAAACTTGGTTTCAGGGTGAGTGAAAAAAAAATGGAAGGATTAGATTCCTAACACAAAAAGGAAGTTCAGATAAAAGATATTAGCTGTATGCAGGAATAAAAGTTAAAAATAAAAGGTGCAAAAAAATTGACAAAACCAAACCAAAAGAACATCATAATAATAATTTATTCAATGACCAACAGGACAGCTCAATTACACATGGTTTCGATTACCATCACGCTCGCACTTAATTGTTCCCCGATAAATTAATTGCAATCTCATACAACATATACCATCATAAGAGAAAAACATGAAGAACATATCCCAAGGTATTCAAAAGCCCTCCTTGCAAGTACCATTCCTAATGGCACAAACGGGAGAATAGACGGTAAAATCTATGGTAAACCCAACTTACCCTTATTGTTTTATCCATGGAACCAGAGTACAACTTATTGACTCCAACAGTTAAACATGTCACTGCACGAGTGTGGCCTTTTAAAAATGCAGCCAGCTGAAAAGGATCGTTGGTTTCAGCAATACCTTTCCAGGACAGAATATCACCATCCTGAAACACCAAACAAAGCAATTAATCATTTTTCAACAACATAATAGTTAAACAGATGATGGAGG
The DNA here is from genome assembly GCA_035221805.1 of Trichilia hirta. Classification (NCBI taxonomy): domain Eukaryota; kingdom Viridiplantae; phylum Streptophyta; class Magnoliopsida; order Sapindales; family Meliaceae; genus Trichilia; species Trichilia hirta. The sequence goes on along the minus strand of JAWDEX010000002.1, from coordinate 12,826,480 downwards.
AAAATAGTGTGAAAAGCTGTGTAACAAAATGATATCCACTGTTGTGATTTGCCAAGTGTACTATTCTTGTGCCTGCAGTAAGATATTTATAAGAAATATTGCAATTACAAGGGCAGGCCACCTCCAACTCTAACTCCAAGAAAGAACTCTTATGCAGCATCATAAATCCGATTTGGCATCATAATAATGATTTGAAGAAAGCAAAACATCAACCCAGTGAAACCAAAAAATCACAAGACTTAACAATCACATATTAAATAACGATATGTAAGTAACAGAGAAACTGCATCAGTTCCATATAATAATCAAACTAGATCTAGTTACCTGTGCCCAGGAAAAAGCATTTCATTAGCAGCAACCATGCTATAGACTTGGCCAACTGGTTCTTTAATGCTATGTTCAACTGATGACTCAATGTTATATGCCTGCAAAATCAATAGAAGCAAAATGAGCTTTTGAGCACAATCAAAACTAGCTATAGATAAAAGAAAAGGTCAGTGTCAAATGAAGAAAAAATATATTAAGCTATATGCTAACCTTAACAACATTTGGCATGGCAGTAAACACCCATGGGCCCTGGCAAATCAAAGATCCAACCTCAGCACCAAGATTTATCACTGCAGCACATTGACTAGTTTGACAGTCCCAAAGCCGTTCTGTTCCATCATTGCTGCCCGAATAAAGCTTGTAAGATCCTACAGGCAGGGCAATCCCACTAGCAGCCTACCATTGAACATTGTTCGAAGTCAACGGTAAATGTAATAATCAGAAACGGTTTGACAAGACAAATATGAAACAGAAATAAAATAATACCCATTCAATACCGAGTAACCCTACAAGCGGTGAACATCTAAGCCTAACAGAGGATGAAATAAATATGGAGAAAGCACATCCCTCATCACAAGTATTACCTTTTTGTGCCCATCGAGCTTTGCCGGCATTGTGAACCCATCCCCGCGAAACCATGAATGCAGAAACTAGCATTCATCACCCTTCACACAGTTACCACATATCCAGTGATTACAAATCTTTTCTGAGGTCTTCTGAGTAATACTTTTATTTCAAGAAGTCAATGGGTTCTTCGGGCCATTATCATTGGGATTCTTTCCAAATTGATCTTGGGTTCTATCTTCTGATCCACCGGAACATACATTCTTTGGACGATTATAGACGAGGCTCGTCTTTGGCCTATCTTCTTTTGGTGATTCAACACGCAGGAACCTACAGGGGTTCCGATTACACCTTCCCTCAAAATGGTAAAAGCATACAACTTCGCTGGTAGGCCGAACTCCTCCTGGTCGACCAAGTGGATGAAGGAATGATCGTTCTCGTTTATCCGTGAATCTCCTGTATGCCTTAATGTCCATCCTATAAAAAAGAAAGAGAGTGAGGAAATCAATGGACAGACTCAAAGCTAATTCGTGTTGCTTAATCTTATCTTTCTTTCTTAAGATTTTCGGGAAATCAAACAAGAAAATGGAAGAGTTAACCTACAGAGACTGAAGGAAACTTTGGCGATGGAGCCTTGCTTCTGTTTGAATTTTCTATTAATTACTTTGCTTACGCTGGTAACTGGACTCCGGTGAGGGTTGTAGGCGCCAAACATACAGTCGTTAGAGCTTCGAATTCACGCAACGTGAACGTGTAATTAACGAAAGTAATTACCAATAGATTGTCGCCAAGTCATTAATAGATTTGTTACGCAAGATTGACATTGCTATTGACGTGGCAAGGATGCAAGTAAGCTGGTTTACATAGGAGTGCGTAGGGGGTGAACATTGGATAAATGTCTGTGATTACGGCCTTTAAAAGGGGAACCTTTTGTGTTTAGAAGTGGTCTCAAAACGGGGTTTCGGGGACCCAAAGAAATTGCTAAAAGACGACTGTCGTTTTGGTGGAGATAAAAAAATTCGATACTTTAATTGAGTATTTCTATATCAACCGTTCTATAATCTGACTAGACTCCTTTCAATAACAAGGTTATGGTCTGCCTTTACATTGGTAACGAATGCCAGTAATCTCAGGCTCAAAAGCCTATTAGTTACGGGCTTGTGGAATGTAAGCACATGCCCCTTTCAATTGGGTTTTGATAATCAACAGGCTCGTTTATTAACAAAGGACTATGATATTTATTTTTTTATTTTATATTTATTTATTTACCATTAAAATAAATAATAAATAGTAAAATATAAACTGTTTGTATAAATTATGAAAAAATTACTGTGATATTATTTTATAATTATTACATAATTCACATGATTTATTCACTTTAATTATATATAAAATAGCTTTGTATTAGATTCATGTGCCTAAAAACCATAGGAAAATTTCGGAATCCACGTGCGTTGTGCTTCAAACCAAAAGATTAAAAAGAAATGAAGGTGAAAAAGAACGGAGACTGTGTTGAGAATGAATGTGATATAAGCCGTCCAATTCATTTCAATTTCCTGGGTGCCGTTCATTCACGCTTAGTGTCCGACGAATCTACGTCGGGCATACCAATGGACCACTGATACGCATGCAAATACACATCCATCATAAAAGATATATACAAATTGATCACGCATACACACGAAAACAAAAGAAGACAAGAGTTGTCGTTATCTTGTTATTGTGTTGTTTGTTTGGCTGCGTATATTACTTATTAATTTAGATATACGAAAAATAATTTAAAATAATTAATAAACCTAATTTCAATTTAGGGACGTGAGATGAATGATTGCAGCTGTCCAGAATTTTAAAAATTAATAACTAATAATTAATATCTTTATATTTTTATAAGAGGAATCCAATTTAGTTGAAAAGACTATTTTATATATTTTAATAAAAAATTTCTGAATTCTGTTTAGAATACTTTTAAAAATTAGAATTTTCTCAGTCTATGCCTTGTACTTTGAAAATTCATTGAAATTTTGGAAAATATGTGCAAGTAAAATACGATAAGGTTACAACAAAATAATTGTCCGCTAGAATATTGCAGTCAATTTCGATGAATAAGTAGATCAAACGAAGGAAGCTGTCGCCAACTTGGCCACAGATGAAAATGTGTCATGATAATGATGCCTTCTATCAGACTATATCTTTTAGCCACTAAAGGAGCCTTGTATTGCTCAATGGCCACGATAACGGATGTCTTATATCGCTCAATGTGTCATCATAATGGATACCATCCAACTTGCACTTGATTTTATAAACCCACCTACTTTCAATAGCTTTCTTACCAACTAACAAAAGTAGCAAGTGTCCAAATGTTATTATTTTCAAGAGCTTGTATCTCATTCTCCATGGTCTTGTGCCACTCAGGTAATTTGACTGCTTTTTGGAAAGAATTTGGTTCTACGATAAAATTGATAACAGATAAAAAAGCCCGATGCTTTGGGGAAAAATGATGATAAGCGATAAATTGAATTCGGAGGAATTTCTTACCTGACCACGAAGAATCTAGACTTGCAAGTCTATCATCATCAGTGGCCAAAGTGCGGTGGTAGTTTTGAAGATAACCGGGGACATGTCTTTCACGTTGAGGATGCTCAATAAGTTGGCTCTGTATTGCGTTTTCAAAGGCTGTTCAGGTGGGGTGTGGTTAGGTTCATCAGTTTGTGGTTGGATTGAAAGCGGATCTATTGCAGCTGTGTTTGTTACATCTTCCCTTATATTATATTATATTAAAAATCTATATCATGACCATCATTGGAAGGCACAGTTTTATAGGAATCAAAAAAATCTTTTTCTTCCCAAACACAATCACTGATACAGTGAAGTGGTGCATTTGACTCTATAAACTCAACATCTCTGTTAGACGAGTAAAGTATGAAAGTTTTTAAAGGATTCATGATCTAATTAACTAACACTCAAAAATACGCAAAAAAATAATCATGCAACCAAAAAATTTTATTTAATCAAGACTATAAAATATTTAATGTCCAAATCATTGATAACTTACTCGAAAGTCAAAGAAATTTTGATACGTAATCAATCCTGTATTAAAATTATATTGATTAACAATAAAATGCCTCAGTATTTGTTACGCAAATTTATAGCTAGGGACAGTTACACCATTTTAACACTTCTTGCCCAACTCTCTATTATTAAGCAAGCAAGACAAAATTTATTTATCTATATTTTTTTAGATAACTGAATTTCTCATGTCTAGGTGAAGGCACCTATCTCCGAAATGTATATCCCCAGTCAAACAACCTATTAAATTGCCCACATTGGTTCGTATACTCATGCTTTGCTTCGCTATTTTACATGGTAGTTGACACTTTTGGTGCAACAACTCCCAATTACTAAACTTACAAAATAGTAGTGTAGATTATTTTATTACTTTATTTATCCATTTATTTGATTATGTCTTGCATTCACTTTATTTTAGAGCTTAACGCAAGTTGAGTTGTCTTGGTGTCGACTGCCGTCGACTATAAATTCAAATAACATTTCTTAAGGCATGAGCAAATTTACCTGGTTAACTAACACAATCTTAATTACATAAAAATCCAAACAACTCACAAGATTTTGATGTCAAGAAGGACAAGAAAATTTTTTTATCTTGGTTAGATAGAGCATACCGATACAATTCACATTAAACAAACCCACAAATAATTTCTAAATAAATTTACAACGTCAAAGAAATTTAACTGCAAAGAGTAACACTATTAAATTAAAGCAGAAAAACAAATTCCAAATAGAGTAACACTACTAAATTAAACAAGAAAATTTTTTTCCAAATAACTAAATTGAAATAAATTACCAAAGTTTCAAAGCATCAGAAAGGTAAAGCATTCAACACAAACTCAATTGAAATCAGTTCCATCCAAAATAATAAATCCAAAAGATAAATGCTAGAAACCAAAAAAATAAGTGGTAAAACATTGGATCCCCTAAACTTAAATTGGGCATCATCCTTGATGATCAAACTAAAGGACCATGGAATCTTCAAAATTATACTTGTAAGGCGAGAGTGCACTCGCCTTAGCTCCCTCATCCTCATCGTTTCTTTCTATTGCTGCCAGCTCCTGCTTTGAATCCGAAGTAGGAGTGATGCACAGGTCGAAAGCCACTGAGTGTCGATCCCTTGGTTTTGCGCCACCTGGTGAATCATGCTACTGAGGGAGCACATAGAGCGATGCTAATATCTGTCCATCTTCCACTTTAGCCTCTCAATCTCCCTCTTATATGTTATTACCTCACTAGGCTCTGCTAAGGTAGAGGTCTATTGTGCTTGCTATTGTGGTGGTTTAGATGACGGAGGATCCTCTCTTTGTTTGGCTTCGGCCTTTATAATCCTATCAATAGTTTTGGTATCTATGTGCCATACCCAAACCATGGGAACGCTACGTGACAACCGTTACAAGTGCCTAACATACATTCTAATCTCAGGTGTACATTAAGCACTTGGAAGACTGCTAAATACAAAATTTTCACATATAACTCATACTTTATTTTCAAATTTTTAATCACGTCACAATTTTTTTTTTATATAGGAAATCTTTTTTAAGTTAAAATATACAATTTAATTTATAAACAGTTATAGTTACGCAATGTAAAGAGTAAAACCTGAGTTTTTCAAAACTTTTTCAGTGTATACAGCTAACTGAAAAGTGAGCCAGGGTTAGCAATAATATTTGAGTCTTCAAAGTCTTTAAGCAAACACCATCACCTAGATCTCGATCGACTTAGCTTCTATTAACTTGAAAACTATTATGTGAGGGGTGAGTATACAACCAACTGTATACTTTGTGAGTGAAATAACAGTTAGAATATTTAACTCAAAATATTCATATTTAATTCACAATTTATTTAACTCTTCTTAAGAAAATACTCATTCATATATTCAATCCAAGAGTACAAATAAAAATCAGTTTGTAAAACAAGCCCTCTATCTCAAAACAATAAATTATGAAGCACATATACATTATCAACTCTTATTTATTCCCTATGTATGCACCGTACCCACTTAACAGAGATCAAGCGTAAATAAATGGTATCGACTCCAAATTAGTTCTAAATGTACATTTCATGATATATTTTATATATGATCTTTCTATCCTTTTTAGTAATGATTTCATCATTAATACGGATAAATTTTTTTTTTATATTACATCCACACTCATACTAACCTTTCAACAATTAATTCTCTAATAACGAGAACATAATTTCTCAAACACAACAACAATTTTATCATACATAATTAAATTCATACAATAAAGTAGACAATGCATACACTCATCGATGTAACTTTACTTGCAATCCCCTAAGCTAATGAGTTCAGCCAACCATAAAAACAATTTTAAAATAATATATATCTAATACAACACCATTGCTTAACCAAAGAAGAACTAAAATAAATTCGCAGAAGTTTCATTAATGCCCTAAGCTAATGAGTTCAGCTAACCATAGAAACAATTTCAAAAATAATATATATCCAATACTATACGTAGTTAACCAAATCAACTCAAAAACTAAAAGAAAAGAAAGGGGTAACTTGAGGAATGGAAGCACTGTGTTCTAATCCTCTAGTCTCCTCTTCTTAGTCTTCAAGAAATCAGCCCTTAAAACTCTATAATTGGTGACTGTCTCTCTCTCCCAAAATATGGCGACTCTATCCTCTTTTCACGAAGCCTTAGGTGTCCAATTTATAGATAATAATGTTACGACCAAAACCCTCACTATTTCCTGCTGCAGCGCGATTTTCCCACTGTAGTAGAGACTAGTGATGGCTTCTTCTCCCTGCTTCCCATTGCAGTGCGCAATTGAGGCTGTTGCTGACTTCTGCTGCAATGAGAATTTCTCGTTGCAGCGAGCTTCAGCTGCCATTGGACTGCCTCCTGAGTTCCATTTCGACAAGAACTTCTCACTACAGTGGGTATTAAGGGACGACAAAATATGCCTTTGAATTCTATTGCAGCAAGTCTTGAGAATCTTCAACGAGCCTCTGAGCTCCGCTACAGCGGGATTTTTCGCTGCAGCGGCCTTGAACTCTTAGGGCCTTTTTTCACACTCGTTGTTTGCCCGATTTTCACAACAATTGCTCTTATAACTTACACACACTTAAAACACCAAAAATACTTAAAAATAACAACGATTTAATGTGAAGTTAACAGAAAAGTAAGTAAGGACAACTTGATAAAAATCAAGTTATCATCTATAAGAAAGAATATGCTCATGAAAATGACATCACGTGACACCTGAAAATTATTGATTTCAATATCATATATGAGATATCCCCTTTTTGCATATCCAAAAAATATGTCAACTTTTGCATGTTGATCAAATTTAATTTTAATGGTTAAATTTTTATCAAAACACAAACATCCAAACACTCTTAAATGAGATAAATAGGGGATGCGGAAAGCATTTCGAGAGTATCGGTTGGTAAATTAAGTATGTTGTAGTTAATACACATTTAACCCAAAATTTGAGTGGAAGATTTACTTGAAATCGCAGACTACTTGCTACTTTAAGGGGACAATGATGTTTGTGTTCTACTACCCATTCTGTCAGGTTGTTCTTTTATAAATTTTCTAATTTATTATGCGTTTATCTGAGAAAAATCATTATAATTCTTTTATAAGAAATTTTGACTCATTATCAGAACACAATATTTTATTGTCAGTATTAAATTGTGTCTTAACAAAGGCAAACAAAGAACATAGATGGAGTCTAGTTTATGACTTAGTTTTCATCAAATATAACCATGTGCATCTAGAATAATCATCCACAATAGTTATAAAATAGAATGCACAAGAAGAACTCAAAACAAAAAAGAACCTTCAAAAGTTTCTTTACTTTTAACAGAAATATCACTAAAAGGTGATCTGACTTGTTTTACACGTGGGCAAACATCACAGATGTAATTTTTATTAAAACAAACTACATGACTGTGTTTAGAAAATTAACCTAAACGACCAAGGGAAGAATGTCCAAGTCTCCAGTGCCACAAATCAAAACGGGATGTCTTGGAAAAAGGAAAACATTTGGATGAAGGACAGGCCCCCATGAAGTTTAACCTTGCCAATTGTCTTCTTTGTTGATAGGTCCTAAAATTCATAGAAATTAGAAGTGAAAAATATTTGACATCTATATGTGTTGGTTAATTGACTATGGACAATAAATTAAATTTGAAACTAGGTATGAAAACACTGTTTCTAACGAATAATTTGACAAAAAAGAAACCATGCCCATATGGTTTACTATGGCTAGTGATCCATCTGGTAATTGAACATGAAAAGGAACACGATAAGTCTCGTAGGAATCGAATAGATGGTTGGAGGCCTCTATATCTATAATCCAAGAATGAGAGAAAAAGTGACTTAGGGTTATACCTGTTAGACTTGTGGTGTGCATATTACATGAAGAGAATAACATAGCTAGAAGTTATAGATACTGCTCTTGATCTAGAGTTTGAACATCTTTAGATCTATGAACGCGCGCCATCTAAGAAGAAAAGAAAATTAAAAGAGAAAAGGAAAACCCCAGACTTTATTACCTTTGTTACCATATAAAATATGAAGAAAAACTTAGATAAAATACGTAACAAAAAGTTACATATATTTCTTCTCATTCAACTCTATATGTTGTACAAAAAAAAAAAAAAAACTATATACTATATGTAGCTCTAATATTATATGAAAAAAATAAAAACTTAATAAGCAAAAAATTCTAATATTGGTATATAAGTAAAGCAGATTGTCCAAAATAAAGAAACATAGAGAAGATAGCCTAAATATTCAACATCTATCTATTGCTATACTTGATTCAATAGTTGCTATGCTTTACCTTAGAGAAAATAACTCCTTTTATTTTTCTTCAACAAGGATTTTCAAAAATACACTATTTCCTTTCAAGCCATACATTGGAATTGAATGCTATGGGAGATCGTAGACCGGAGAGAAGCAGATTGGGTGATTATTAAAGATGTGAAGGTAGAAAAATAGTTGACAATACATTTAATCATTAAATATTAAACAGCGATAATGCATAAAAGAGGATAATACCTTTTTAAAACAGAGTTTTTATTAGAAAATTTTTTGGAAATAGATTTTAATTAAGTTTAATAATAAATATAAATATTTTAAAATTAATTTATTAACATTTTATTAAAAATAAATAATTAATAATTGCACACACACACATATAAAGTTTATATATATTATAATTTTAGGATGAAAATATTATGATCATAAAAAATTATTACAATTCTATAATTTGTTATAAGATAAAATTAAAATATTAAATATTAATTAATTATTAAAAATAAATATTATTAAATATTTTCTATAATTTATTTATAAAATTAAATATAAGTAAACTGTAACAAACTTATCCTTATAAAAATTTATTAAAAATTGAGAGCATGCTACTTGCATCCAAAACTGGTTGGGTACTATGAATAATATATGCGGAACACTCTATTCCAGTCAATTTCGATAGCTGAAGGATATTTTACTGGGGAATTTGTTGTTTGAATTGACTAATCTTTTAGAATTTCCTTTTATATTTTTGGTAAATTGCAATTTTATTATTTTATTTAAGATAAAATTAAATAAGAGAGAAATGGGATCTTATTTGATAACGTTCGTGAATGCGCCGGACGATTTATACCTGTTAGACTCCATTGAGTGCCCATCGATGATCAACTAGGTATTTTCAGACATTACCCATGTTATGTTCTACACTTACAAAAATAGAAGAAAATTCGAAGGATCGCATGAAACATTGACACTTGCCACTTCATATAGGGGTCCGTTCTTATTTGGAATCATGTCATAAGCTCAAAAAAAAAAAAAAAAAAAAAAAAAAAAGCAAGTGTTA
>JAWDEX010000002.1:12764938-12816567 GCA_035221805.1 Trichilia hirta | reverse complement strand
TATAATTTTATATTTATATTTAATAATTTATTTTAAAAGTACTTATGAATATAAAATTATAAATTAAATTTTTTATAGTATAAAGTATTAGAGTTGTTAAATAATTTAAATGAAATATTTAAATTGTTTTATTTATTTTTTTAAAACAAAATTTTTCTAAATTTAAATTATAAATAAAAATAAATTTATAAATTTTTATGAATAAAAAATAAAATTATTTTAAATTTAAATTTTAAAAATTTAATTATAAATTATTATAAAATAAAATATTAATTTATATTTATATTTTTATATTTAATAAAATTTTAAAAATATTTATAAATATAAAATTATAAATTAAATTTTTTATAGTATGAAGTATTATAGTCGTGTAATAATTTAAATAAAATATTTAAATTATTTTATTTAACTTTTAGAAGTAAAAATAAAATAAAATATTTATAAATTCAAATTATAAAATAAAAATAAATTCATAAGTTTTTATGAATCTAAAATAAAATTATTTTAAATTTAATTTTTAAAAATTAATTTATATATATTTTTAGTATAAATTAAAGTATTAAATTTAAAATATTTTTTAAAAATATTTAATAATTTTAGTGTAAAGATTTATAAGATAAAAATAAAGAATTTATACTATAAAAATTAAAAATTTATGTCATAAAAAATATATTTTTATTTTTAATAAAGTAAAATTTTGTTATTTTTTTAAGTATTTATTATAAATATTTTAATAAGAAAGCAAATAATATTTAAAAAATTATTAAAAAAACGTTATTTATAAATTTTTAATAAAAATAAATATTATTTAAAAAAATATAAGGGCATTTCACAATTATTTCCTTGAATGTATAACTAGATAATGTACATTCGGGATGACATGCACGAAGTCCGACCATATTATTTATTTGTGTAATTCAAAATTTGAATTTCATTATTAATTTAATATATTCAGCAGCAAACACAATCAAACCTATTTGTCCAAAAATTAATATTGGTGTAATCGAATTGAAAGTACATTAAATAAGGAGGCCCCATGCCATATTCTCGTCTCACTCCCAGCTGTCTCCAATTCAAATTACTTCATCAGTGGTAATTTTGTAGTTTTAGATCAATTTGCAGTACAGGTTTGTCAGGAGACTCAGCAACAACACATTTTCTATGCCTTCTCTTTTATACACGTGCCGTCTAAACAAATCATGAACGCTAAACTTAGAAGGATGATTACCCGGCCCACATAACTCGTGGCATTTATCGCCACGTCATCTCTCTCGCTAACGTAAAAATTCGAAAAGCATATTCAAATTTCTCCTAATCTCAACGGTCGAATTCTCTGCATAATAGAATCAGAGCCGTCAGACTAGTAATCATGTTCGACAGTTAATCACTTTTTATCAGAATCATAACCCCTTTCTCTCCCTATATAGCTGTTTTCCTTGCTCCGCATGCTGCCCGTATTATGTAAAAAATAGAAAATTTTGCGTTTTTACTGAGAGAATCTAAGAGACAGAGAGACCTGACACAGCTTCCATTTGAGAAGAAAAGAAGAGAGAGACTTGGAAGAAAATTTGATTTTTGAATCTGATCGTTATATTATATCTTCTGTGTCTTGATCTGTTAAAGCTCAAATACTTTAATGGTAAGTTTTCTAACTTAAGTTTCTTCGTATTTAAAGAATATTGTGTTTTCTTTGGTGTTTTTCTGTGATATCAACCGTTTAGTGTCTCTTTCTACACTAGGAAACATAAACAATTAATGGGAATTTTTGGTTCTTTTGAGTCTTTCTGGGTTGAATACTGAATTTGGAAGCATTACTGCGGTTTCAGTTTAGAAAGGGATGAGGTAAAGCTATTGTCGGTTGCCAATTCTTTGAAGCATCTTGCATTACTGCCAATTCTCTGATTGCAACTGAAAGAGAAGCAGAAGTTTAAAGATCAAGCTACAGTGGATTTTCTTTCTGCAGAAAAAATAACAAGTTTTCAGTTTCTGAGCCTTAAAGGTTGGTTCTTGAAGTTGGTTTTGCTTGCTTTCTTTGATTCTTACTCTGAGACGAAAAAAAATACCGTTTTATTTTATTTGAGTTCTTTTTCGCTTTTCTTCTGCAAATGGGTTTCTCTTTTGTTTTCTTCTTGTCTGGGTTCTTCGAAATTGATCAAATATGTTTGCTTTCATAGTTCTTGAGTTACTTAGTCGTGCTTGCTTGGAAACAGAAGATTGTTTAAATCTTTAGTAGTTCTTGAGCTTTAAGTTTCAAGTCAAGCAATTTTTAGGCATTTTTCCTATTTATTGTTTAAATCTTTTTAATTTTTAGTGGGGTCGGTCCATTTGGGAGAATTTAACTACACTCTATAGATATACAACTGTAGATAGAGACTCCTGCCGTCTCTTCAAAGAAAAGTCTTTCTGAGTCAGACCAGCTTCCTCTTTTTATGGGGTAAAATTGTCAATATAACTAAAATTCCACTTCTACTTATCTTTCCAAGAAATCTTGACCGTTGGATATAGATCAGAATCAACGCAAAACGTGTAAATGACATCCGATCCGCAGTCTATCTCCCTAGACTAAAAGTAAGTCGTGGCTCTGATTTTCTCTTACGCAGTTTGCCCTTCACTGTTATTGTAATACTCACTGATTTTCCCACCAACCTAAAAGGGTATTTAGGTATTTCAAATAATTTACTCGCCGGCGGTTTCTTAATTAGTCCGCACTCTTTGTCCTTCAAAAGTAACTTCCTTCGTTGTCATAACAATATTTTAATAGGCTTCCTTCTGTTGCCCATGAGTACGTGTTTTAGAAAAATCAATTATGGTTGGCTTTAATTATCACTTAATTAAACAATGGAAATGACCCGTGGGGTTTATCTGTAGGTTCTGTGATTTTGTTGGTCAGGCTTTGGTTTCAGCAAACAAGTTTTTTGTGATCGTCCAGGATTCTCGAAAGACTTGATGTTGGCCCAGCTGCTCTATTTTTTCTCTTATTTTATTTGAATTCTTAGCTTATAATATTACAAATTTTCATAATCGCAACTGCTCCACTGCCTTCCAATTTTCTATCCAAAGATCAGTTATTCTCTTCATTTGGTCATCGTCTTACGATTTGGTTTGCTCTAGAATTCAGTTAAAACTACTCTGCTTACCTGTTTTGATCCAAATCCAGATTGAAATCATGGTGGAAGATGGTGGAAGCAGGGCCATGGCCGACGTTCAGTCCGCTGATGAGTGGTTGTTCCATGCACAAAGGCTTGTTCCGGTGGCTCTTGATAAAGCTAAAGAGGTTAACGGGTTTCCTGGTAGATGGAAGATGATAATTTCAAAATTGGAGCAGATCCCATCACATTTATCGGACTTGTCAAGCCATCCGTGCTTCTCCAAAAATGCATTATGTAAAGAACAATTGCAAGCAGTATCAAAGACATTGAAGGAAGCAATTGAATTGGCAGACTTGTGTGTAAAGGAGAAGTATGAGGGGAAGCTTCGGATGCAGAGTGACCTTGATGCGTTATCAGGGAAATTGGATTTGAATTTGCGAGATTGTGGACTTTTAATCAAGACAGGGGTGCTTGGTGAGGCTACTTTGCCTTTGTCTTTGGTTGGTTCTTCAACAGATGTGGAGGCTGCAACCCTTGGTAACTTAAGGGAATTGCTTGCACGGCTTCAGATCGGGCACTTGGAGGCAAAGCACAAAGCTCTTGACAGCCTGGTTGAGGTCATGAAAGAGGATGAAAAATATGTTTTGTCTGTTTTGGGGCGGAGCAATATTGCTGCTTTAGTCCAATTGTTAACAGCAACATCTCCTCGTATACGGGAAAAGACTGTTACTGTAATATGTTCCCTTGCAGAATCAGGTAGTTGCGAGAATTGGCTTGTTTCAGAAGGTGTTTTGCCTCCTCTCATAAGGCTTGTCGAGTCTGGTAGCTCTGTGGGTAAACAGAAGGCCACAATTTCACTCCAGAGGTTGTCAATGTCAGCAGAAACAGCACGGGCAATTGTCGGGCATGGTGGGATTCGACCTCTTATTGATATCTGTCAAACTGGCGACTCTGTTTCGCAGGCAGCAGCTGCATGTACCTTGAAGAATGTATCAGCTGTCCCTGAGGTTCGCCAAACACTAGCCGAAGAAGGGATTGTCATGGTCATGATTAAACTTTTAGATTGTGGAATTTTGTTGGGATCAAAAGAATATGCTGCAGAGTGCTTGCAGAATCTCACTACCAGCAATGAGAATCTAAGAAGGTCAGTGGTTTCAGAAGGCGGAATACGAAGCTTATTGGCATACCTTGATGGTCCTTTGCCCCAAGAATCTGCAGTTGGAGCATTGAGGAATTTGGTTAGTTCAGTTTCTATGGAGGTGTTGCTTTCTCATAATTTTCTCCCTCGTTTGGTTCACGTGCTTAAAGCCGGATCATTGGGTGCACAACAAGCTGCAGCATCAGCTATTTGTAAGGTTTGCTCATCCACTGAGATGAAAAAATTTGTGGGTGAAGCAGGGTGTATACCTCTGCTTGTGAAGTTGCTTGAAGCTAAATCAAACAGTGTCAGAGAAGTTGCTACCCAAGCAATTTCGAGCTTGATGACTCTCTCTCAGAATTGCAGGGAAATCAAAATGGATGATAAAAGTGTGCCAAATTTAGTCCAATTGCTTGACCCAAGTCCACAGAACGCTGCAAAGAAGTATGCAGTTACCTGCCTTGCATTACTCTCTTCAAGTAAGAAATGTAAGAAGCTGATGATTTCTTATGGGGCAATAGGATACCTTAAAAAGCTTACCGAGATGGACATTCCAGGTGCGAAGAGGCTACTTGAGCGTCTGGAAAGAGGGAAGTTGAGAAGTTTTTTTAGCAGGAAATAAAGAGAAAAAATCACCTCGTGTAATGAAGTCACTTTCTATATGGTTAATGTTTCATTCTCTGTATGAAACACCAGCAGTCAACAATATGCACTGAAGATGTACAACCGTGCTAATCCATGCAACTGAATGTCATGATATTTATGAATGCATTTGCATTCATAAATTTCTCTTCGCTCCTATTGCCACATCTTACATTTGCACTTAAACATGAATACACGATGCAATCATGATCTGGTATCTTTTGTTATTCTTTTATTTTCTTCCATGCTGTTTCTTATGATTGTCATGGTTCTATAATTATTGCGCGTATGAGAATTATGGATGGATACCTTCTTTGCATCTATATTCTTTTACCAATCTTTAAGGCTTCACTCATCTGTATAAATGTTACTTCTGGTCAACATCTTTCATTTCGGGGTTTCCTCTAGCAGCGTAGCTTCTAATTCAGATAAGCTTTCCAGAGAGAATATTTATACCATCTGTTTCATGAATCATTACTTTCTATGACCTATTGTTTAGGTATTTCCATGTCTAGTAAAAAGTTCTAAAGGGATGGCAGATTAGACAGTAGGCTCCCAATTCAGGTTTGTAGTTTTGAGGACTGTTGAATTAATAGTGCAACTAAATGCTTGACAGGCTGCTGGTTACCAGCCACCAATCTGGTATTAGTACCAAGTTTTACTTGTTTCCACGTTTCCGTCATTTGAAGTAATCATGAACTAGTCCAAAATTACAGCTAGATGTCCTAGCCATACATGTTACTTGAACAATTCAAGTTCATTCCATGCAATGTTGCCAAACATAATCATCAATACACCCAAGGAGGTGAAATCTTGGGGGGGGGGGGGGCATCATTTTCTATTTGCACAGCTGCCAGGACAAAAAAAGAAAAAAAATGGTGACTTCAAACTCGCCAGCTCAAAAGGGAAGTCTGGATTTTGGGTATTCTTCTTTCAAACCCTAGAAATTGGACGCTAATGCCATTTTTTTGTGTGTGTGAGTCGTTGAGGTTTCTTATATTTTTTATTTTTAAATTATTCTGCTTGCTTGGGTGTAGTAGAGATAGTAAAAATCAACACATCATCATCCAAGATAATGTTTTTTATACTGCATAACAGCAATAACACCTAACCCCATTCCTTGATTTGTATTTTACTTCAAAACTTTCATTAGTAAGCAAATGAATTTTAGTTACAACGACAATTCATGGCTGATCTTCTCATCTGGAAATGATTGATGATTGTGAATGCATTATCAATAATTTTTATATAATAAGATAGTTAAAAAAAAAATAAGAAATTGGTCCTAAATTTGTAAAATTAATTCCACTGCAGCATTCTGCATATAACTGGCACAGTTGAATCTTTAATGGGCTAAAATACCAAGAGTCAGAGGTATTCGAAACAACTTGAAATAGGCTTAAAATTAGGAAGCTTTATTTGTTATTGTAGGGAAATATGCTAGAAATCCATTGTTCATGCTTAAACTTCGTCTTCTTAATCCAGCCAAGGAAAAGTCTACGAAACCTTTCCGCTGAAAATTAACGACCGTCAGTTTTCTGCAATCTTCATGTTAGTGGAAGCCAGCCAATATTACACGTGGATTTCGCCATATTTATCTTCTATGCTTGTAAAACTACTTAAAGAGAAAAAACACATGTTCAGCATGCATCCAATTGTATGTATTATATATATATTTTTAAATTTTGTTATAGTATTTAATATATAAAAATATAATAAAATAATAAAATTATAATAAAAGAATTAAATATTATTATAAAAATTAAAATAATTGTAAATAAATAATTTACACTTTGCAAAAATAAATAAATACACCTAAGCTATTCCCAAAAAAAAGTTTTAGATCCTTCCATTTTTCATTGCATCGTCACCGTTAAATTAGTCAACGATCAAGCACAAGTCGTGTGAGAGGAGTATGATACTAACTCTAGACCCCACCATACAGAACCCAAAAGGAAATCAAAAGAAAACGCCGTCGTCGTTTGACAATGTTATTTGTTAGATTGCAGTGTGGAAAACAGAGGACCAAACAAGCAAGTATCAGAGTCTATCATTTCCATAGAGAAGCAAAGCAAAAAGACGATAAAAGCTGACGCTAGCTCAAGAGAAAGAGAAAGAGAAGCCCCAATTACGTCTGTAATTTCTCTTTTGTTATTAAATAAATAGAAAAAAAAATAGAAATTTGTGCTTTTCGAGGCCAAATCGTTGGGCACTGGTACCATAATTTCTCTATCCATGCTTCCATATTATCGTGCGTGTATTACCAAGAAAAGGGCAATTAGGAAAGGCAAAATTCCTTCTTCTAGTGTGACTGACGAGCCCTAGTTTTTCTTTTTGACTTTTTTTTGTACTTCGAGGTATGCAAAGAACGGTTTCTTTGTTTGTTAATAGTACGTTTAGGTAAAATTGGAGTTTGTTGTTATCCTTGTCTCTTTTGGGATGCTTTCCTTTTTATTCTATTAAGGCGTTTGAATTCTGATTGGGAATCATTATTTGATTCGTTTAGGATTAACCGATTGTATCGTTTTTGACTAATATGATTCTTGTTTTTGATAGAAGTTAGCTTTTATTGTTCTATTCTATATTTGGTGGTTCGGCAATTTATGATAATTAACGGTCGACCAAAGACGAAGAATATTTTAGGATTGAGTGCTTTGTTTACAAGTGATTATTTGGACTTCTGCTGAAAAGGGTCTCTTGCAGTTAATATACCATGGCTAGTGGTTCATGCTGTTGATCAGAGAAATTTCAAAGTTTCACTGGGAATCAACACATTAATTAGGATTTCTCGGATGTCTTAAAAGTTATTTTTACTCTTTTGTTCTTGTAGATGACCTGTTAAAAAATTTTCACCGATGGTATCTGCATTCTTTTGTCTTATAATTTAATGTTTTCTATCATATAATTTGCCAATACCTTTCGTTTTATATTTATCCGTGATGTTTGAGCACACGTTATCGGCTGTTATGACCTGTTGATCTAAATTACGTACGAAAATCAGCTGAACTGGAAATACCGTGAATTTGCAGGTGTATACAGGATAAAAAATGAGTACGCTGGATGCAACTAGAGCAGAAATTGCTCTTGTAGTTTTGTATTTGAATAAGGCTGAAGCCAGGGACAAGATATGCAGAGCTATACAATATGGTTCAAAATTCTTGAGTAATGGGCAACCTGGTACAGCCCAAAGTGTTGACAAATCGACCAGCTTAGCCCGGAAAGTTTTTCGTCTTTTTAAGGTTTAACCATTTTATTAACCATATCATAAGTTACTGACTACTTTGGGATTGTTGTGTGATATGTTATTTATTAACTTTCCTTTCTAGGGTTATAGGTTTCCTGCATATTCAATTTTTCTTATAGATCGTAGTCAAGAGTGCTGTATGCTTTTTGTTCAATGACGAGAAAAAAATAAAATTCTTAAGTTAAAAACCCTTTTGCAGTATTTGCTTATTTTCTTTCTGACTTGAACTGAACGCTCAAACACTTCTGGAAGGAGTCTGATATTTAACATACATTTTCATGTATCTGTCCTGACATGACTTGTAAATTTGCAGTATGTCAATGATTTGCATGCTCTTATTAGCCCAGTTCCCCAAGGAACTCCTCTTCCTCTTGTGTTGCTGGGAAAGGTATAACTGGTCTGCAAAATGACTTGCTACATTACCATTTATTTTTTCTTCTTCTACAGCTTAGTGACATCTTAATTCTGTGCCTATTTCAGTCAAAAAATGCATTATTGTCGACTTTCTTATTTCTTGATCAAATTGTTTGGCTTGGCAGATCAGGAATATATAAGGTAAAGACAACTTTGTGAGTTCTTTATTGGTTTCTGTTAGATTTGTCAGTATATTAGTAAAAACATCTTTTTGAAAACAGAACAAAGAACGTGCTGAGTTGATAGGCCGCATCTCTCTTTTTTGTTGGATGGGTTCCTCAGTTTGTACCACCTTGGTTGAGGTACTTTGCTCTGTTCTCTATTAACTATGGCTTCTATTTATAAGAGTGGTTTCCTGTTTGGTAGCTTTGTCTGATCCATTTTTACCTCCGAATATGTCAGCTTGGGGAGCTTGCGAGGCTTTCTGCATCAATGAAAAAGTTAGAGAAGGAACTTAAGGGCAGTGATAAGTATAAAGTATGCCAACCTAATATTTCAGAATCAGTTAAAAATAAGATTTTTTAACTTACTCAGTATCAAACTAACTTTTGTCCCCTCACTTCTCCTTTACTTTCCTCTGCATTTATTAATCCAGAATGAGCAATACAGTGCTAAACTTAAACAATCAAACGAGAGGTCTCTAGCCCTGGTTAAAGCGGGCATGGACATTGTGGTTGCGACTGGGCTGCTTCAATTGGCCCCCAAGAAAGTTACTCCTCGCGCAACTGGGGCCTTTGGATTTGTTACCTCACTCATCTCTTGTTATCAGGTATCAAAATTTTAATCTTCAGTTGATACCTTGATTATTGTGTTGAGCTATGAATTGGCAACTGAGTTGTGAAATATATGAAA
Organism: Trichilia hirta; assembly: GCA_035221805.1. NCBI lineage: Eukaryota > Viridiplantae > Streptophyta > Magnoliopsida > Sapindales > Meliaceae > Trichilia > Trichilia hirta. Next base: position 12,807,188 of record JAWDEX010000002.1, on the reverse strand, counting down.
CTAGATTGATTATTTGTGACGTGAAAGTAGATGAATGAGGAGGATAAAGCAACTGTAATCAATTGTCTTTGTACAAAAATAGTGAAACATATCCATAGGTGTACTTTCACGAAATTGGTTTTGGAAGTCGTAAAGCCAAATAATCTAGAATGTCAGCTCGGGACCAGATAAAGGTTAACACTCCTATTAATTTCCTGATAAGATTTTGTTTTCTGTGATGCAGTTACTTCCAGCTCGAGCAAAAGCCAAGGCACCCTGAAAGCAGATATCTGTGCTGCTCAACAAGCTTGATGTTATTTAAATAATTGTTATTTGTGCTTGTTGGATAAATCAAATGTTGGTGTCAGCATTTCAACAATTGACCGTCTTGTAGGGTGATACTGAAATTCTCCATTTATCACATTTGCTGTCACATTCACTCTAGTATTTTAAGATAGTAATAATGTATGTTTTTTCATTTTGAGTTCAATCGGGTTTTAGCAATGGCTAAATATCATGTTTGGTGACTTTGCAAATTGAAAAACATGTTAAAAGATATGTTCATATGACAATTCATGAGGAACAACACTCGAATCTATGAAAAATAGTAAGTTGGAAGGTTTTTATTTTTTTCGTACTTCCATCGTTTCCCTTGTATCAGAAAAATGTTCCTCGGGATAGGTGAATCATACTCTTCTAGCTACGCACTACAGCGTCTGATCTTATACCATTGTGACCGGTTAATAAATTTCGTTATTTCATGAAACATTCATATTAACAAATTTTGAATTTCATGGGTGCTCGCCTAAGCATTTGCAGCCTTTCGAAGATGGGTGAACATGGAATTAGGTCAACTAAGAATCTCCTCCAATGCTATTTTTATACAGTGTTAGTATTGCCCGGAGCATATGTCAAGCGCATAGAGTCTCAAGCTAATTACACCGTACAGCCTTACACAAAACGTTTACGATTGTATACGACCGGAACGTGACACGAACACATACAACTATAAATTTTCATGCGAAACTGTAATCAGAATCCAGATGAATTCTATCTCAATTGAATAGATGATTAAGCAACGGAAAACTGAAACTTAAAATCCATTAAACCCAAAATCAGAAGGGAAGAGAAAGTATGCAAGCAAGAAAGGTGAATACGGGAAATTGAAAGGCGATTGCAGAATATGGTACTTAAATTTCTGCTTTTAGCGTTCCTCTAAAAAGGTCTTAGCAAATCAGCAAATGGGACTCCATATAGGATTATTATTTAGCTCAAAAGCTGTGACCAAACGGGGAACAAGAAGATACAATATAGCTATATATAAATCAAGGACTAGAGCACAAACTCATCATCTGATTCATCCTCCTCTTCAACCCATTCATATTCTGCAACATGTACCACATTCCCCCGCAAGATATTTATGATCTGCCCCAAATCTCTGACACGCCTCTGTAAATACACACTAGAGGCTGAAGAGGGCTCTTCAGGTGCGCTGGGTTCGGTGTAACTCAGGACCTTCAATACAAATTTTCCAGAGGGCTCCAGGTTTTCAACAGTAAATGCAGGAGATAATGATCGTCCCACAATCTGAACATAAGAAACACTGCAATATGCCAATAAAGAGCACAAAAATTAGGAAATGAACATGGTAGTATACCATATTTTTATCCTGTACAGCTAGTAGCCATACAAGGTGATAGCAAGAGTGGTTCTGACCAAAGAAAAGTACCATGTGCCAGAGGCAAAAGATACTATACTATTCAGATGAAGTTATATTCTCAAAATGAATATCTAAGAAAATGTTTTTTAATTTCATTATAATGAAATTAAAAAGAAAAATGATGCCAAAATGAATAATAAAAGCAGCCAAAACAGTATATCAACTACAACTCATAAGCCAGCATCCCTTAACTTTGGTCAATGCTTATGAGATCACATAGGCATAGTCCTTGGTATCGAAGTCCAGTTAGTGACTAAAATAAACAAGAATTCAGTGAACATAACTAGAGCATCAACATTGACAAAGCTCAGAACAGGTTATAATAAGTATCAAAAGAAATTGACTAAAAAGAGAGCAAGGGACATACCATATATAGAATAAGCCATCCATATCTTGTCTCTGAACCCTACCCAGCAGTTCAATCTGCAAGAATCCACCAATACACAAAACAGGTTCTGGAAGCTTGAATGTCTGCAGGCAATTCTCCTGTTCATGGTGATGTCATACGGGTGATTAAATCTTTTTAGGCAAGTACTACAATGTGGATGGAGAGAGAGAACAATCGTGGAATCACTCTGAGAATTAAATAGCAGCTCAAAAGTGCAATATGTGCTGATGAAGAATAATAACAATAAAAAGTGCCATGAGTGCTTTTTGCTCTACAGAGTTTATAGGCATGCAAGTGTGATTGATTAACATTCAGCCAGCTTCTAAGACTCTATGTGACAAGTGATGGTCCTCAAATTTAAGTCAATTCACAATTGCAAGAAAGTAACTTTAATGCCTGTTATCACAATGTTCAAGGACAACCCTTATTAGGTCAATTAAAAGACATAAATCACCTTTTACTAAAGTTATGCACATGGAATTATGACTTTCTGTCAGAGAACGTGCCACAAAATGCACCAACAGTAATTATTCAATTTCCAGGTCCTTTTTTGCATACACAAACTCAAATAGGATATTACTCTGCCTAAATTCTGTTTTCCTTCCCAGCAACACCAATTTGCATAGTAGCTGTTGAAAAGGTCTGTGAGAGACATTCATAGTCCAAGATCAATCTTTTATTGGACAGCCATGTTCTTGGTGCACAAACTACACATATTATACAAACCATAATAATGCACCAGTACATTAAGTAGGATGTGATTACATCAAATGCTAAATTTTGGTCTTTGGAAAGTTTATTCCAAAATATGCTTTTGTCAGCTGGTTGCAACAAAATGGCAAAGCATCGCTAGAGATGCAGCTTACCTGAGCCATTGGGAACTCTCGTGAAGTGTAAGTCCAAACAAATTTATCATCAACAGAATCCCATTGTGAGTCACCCGAGGGATCATCCATTGGAGACTTTAGATAGCCCATTCGGAATCGTACAGCTTTAGCAGAATATATAGGCAGACCCCACTGAAAATAAGCTGTGCACAAACATACAACAAATAATCAGTTACAAGACTTAAGGAGTGAAGATATCAATGATAAGAATTAAGAATCAGAATAGAGATCTCAAGAATATCAATTTACTAGATGATTAACCTTGAAAAGGTTGTACGCTGACTTCAGTAATAACACACAGATCACCATTCAACTTATACACCAGTGTCTCAGGCACTGCAGGATTGCTTTGTCCTTCACTTGACCAGTATGAAGCTCTCCGTGCAACTCTATCTCTTGGTTCCAGAGTATTGTGAATACTTTCCTCTGGATAATTATCAGTACTGGAAGCACAGATTGGGTCTGAAATCAACTCTCTAATAGGAAATGTTGTACAACCTCGTGCTAAAAAGGCATAAGCTCTGTGTTCCCTCTCCAAAGTTTGCCGTTCCATAAAATTACTAGATCCTACTTCTGCAGGCACTTTCATAGCACAGCTGGATTCAACTGCACGATCAACTTCAGATAATTGAGGAAACATCCTCAAGCACCACTGCTTACAGAGACCATTTGCTATCACTGCAAAACATAGAAAATTTTATGTAACTGATCAATGACGAAATTCTAATCTCAAAGTACATAAGAATTTTCCTTAAACCTTTTAGGACGAGCCTAGCTTTATTTTTCATCTACATCGTGAAAAATTCAATCAGATAGGGGCTAAACAAGTAATTAATATGATTTTTTTTAAAATATTACCACCATTAAGTTGTTAGGAAAAAAGAAGAAATGGCAGCTACCGAATAAATGAACAATTGATATCATAAAGCCATAGTAACTTGCATCAGTTGTTTCTTCCACATAATAGGCCTGGGAGCAATAGCTAATTAAGAAAGCATAAACATTACTAAAAACTTTCACTTACCAAACTGCCGCCACGATCGCGAAACAGAGCTAACATTGACAATATCAGATAAATCTTCCAAATATGTGAGGATCTTTATTGACGTATCATAATCAAGCCAGTTCAAAAAATCAATATGATTCTCCATTGTTAAGTAACCAGCTGAAATGACAAGAAATCCAGCTTCCTATCTGGACCTCACAACGTGACTGCGAATTCCAAAACACAATATATAAGAACTCAAAAAGATAAACAATATAAAACTTCAAGAAATCCAAAAAATAATCCCTTGGAAAAACACAAATGGACATTTCTTGACATCCGCTTAATACATTTGGGTTACAATGAAAGAAATTAGGTATTCTTAAATTTACTTTAACCGCACTCGAATGTAACTGAAATTTATCAGCCGTCATCAGAGAGGGAACAAATTTTTTTTTTCAAAGAAAAAAAAAAAGGAAGTACAAGACCTAATTCAGACGAACATACTAGCAAAATTTTATTTCACACTAAATCCGTAATACACAGATATATAAAATACCAGTAAAAGTTCTAACCCCGAGATTAAGAAGATAATATCAGGACAAATAATTCGATAACAAAGATTTCCAAAATGAAAACACCATAAACTACAAATCACATAAATCACTACTACAAAATAAGGAAATCACCACTTTGTGCTTTTGTAATTAAAGCTCAAAACTGACTAAGAAAAAGCGAGAGAGAGTTTTAAAAGAGATGGATTCTGTGAACAGAGAAAGGGATGAAATTGAATTGCCTTTCATGTAGGAAGAAAAAGCAGAATTGAATTGCCTTTCATGTAGGAAGAAAAAGCAGAAATCTCCAAAAGTTCGAAACCCTAGAGAGAGAAATTGTATAATTTTAGGGAGAGGATTGTCGATGGTGATAATCTTCACAGGGCCTGATGTGGTGAGAATGTAAGGCACATACACGTAGCCTTAGTGAAGGTAATTTCAAAATTAATTTAATTTATTAATATGCAATTATTAATTGTATGAAATTCGTTTTAAAATCTTATCTAAAATGAAATTTCTTTTATACTCTTATCTGTGTCATCATTGTTTTTGTCGTTATTTACTTGGATTGGACATTGAGGAGATAAAGAAAGTAGGGAACGAGGAGTTGAAGACTCTTACATCAAATTTCTTATGTGCGGGACCCACTAATTGGCTCTAAATATTCTATTTTTATTTCAATTATTTTAATTTAACACTACCTACCAACATAAATGTTTATTGTATATTAATTGGAAATAAAATTAGAATTATTTAATTAATGCTTAAAATATTGTTCGTAATTTCAATATGAAATTATTTAATACTAGGATAATTATAAATCACACAAGTTTAATTTTTATAACAAAAATTTCTAATAGTACAGGAGACAGTTTTTTATTATTGTCAGATAATACTGACATTAAAATGTTTTATATTTTTATAATGATAATAATTAGAACGATAATTTAAATAATAATTATGCAACATAAACTTAATACAATAAAATATATTAAAATTAAAAAAATTATATATATATATAATAAATTCAAATTTAATTTTATTAATTTATTTATTTATTTAAAATATAATTAATTAAATAATTAATTATTTAGTATAGTAATTTTAATTATTTATATTTTAATATTTAATTTATATTTAAATAAATAAATAAAATTTAATATTAATTAATTAATTAATTAAATTAAATTAATTAAATCGAGTTAATATCTTAATTATCAATTAATAAATAAATAATTCTATCGTATCATATGTATCGTATCGTGTAGCATTATTTATTTAATTAAAAAAACATAATCAATAAACTAATTATATTAAAATTGATCATTAATATAATTAATAAATAAATTAAATTAAAATTAACAAAAAAAATTATTATAAATTTATTAACATCACCCAAATATAATACATTTATTCAAATTATCTCCCCTTAATTATAAACACATATTATCCACTTTTAAAAATTAAATAAGTTTGTTTAATTTAAATTCAAATTTGTATATAACAATAACACACCATAATTATATTCACTACTGAATTATATGTAATAAATATCCAATATTGTAGTAATTTATATATAAAATTTGTATTTACCATTATTGAAAATGGATTAAAAAGAATAATCTCGTCTTTATTTGATTTCAGCAATTAGCTCTAGAAGTACAAAATATTCCATTTTTTATAATCCTGGTTGCATATGTATGTTGTCGTTAATTAAAAATAAATTCTTAAAGAACACTTTGTAGAAGTTAAGACATTATCTGATGAGCCTAATTATCACCAGAATAAATGAAAATGAAAATGAAGTTTATCAGTAATCCCATTAAAATGATCTCTTAATTTAATTGGGTAGGATTTTGTGATTACTTGCACAAATAAGTATTGAATGATGCTTGGGAAGGTTTAATAAACTTTAAATACAAAATATATACACTTAACTACGTCTCATAAATTGATATCCATTTTCTGAAGAAGAGTTGTTGGAATCAAAGGTTGAAATGTTCCAGAAATGAATTCATATGCTGATAACTATCAACACGAAATCTTATTGCACCAAGCCAATAAAAGAAAACAAAACAAAACAATTATCACTAGAAAACATGAGCTACAAGATAGGCAATGAAAAACAACACACAAAATATATTGAAGCCTATACAAAGTTCTTGAAAAAAACTATCAATATCAACTCCAAAACAAAAACACTACCAGCATCATCAACTCTCCTCAACAAACCAACCTGAAATGATTTAATTTTCTTTCAATATTACTGGGGCAAATCAAAACACTATCTACACAAAGACCTCCTTTTGTATGAGTGCAATCGATCTGTGTCATTGAAAATTTAATCTTTGCTGATTTATTAGGATGCTCAACAACAAAGTCTGCCACATGGTAGTTAACCCAATTACCAGGATTGTCCGGAAAACACTGAGATACTGCATATTGTCCATCAGAAGTTGCTAGCTGGAAACGAACAGGCTTGACCCCCCAGCCATGGATGTGGTCGTAGTTGCAAACCCGACGTCCTAGTCTCTTCGATGGTCTTCCTAGCTGGAGTCTGAAGAAGATGCTATATGTACCAGAAGGAAACTGAAATTCAAGCTCGCCATCTACTTCAAACCACCAGATTTGTTGAAGATATGCCACTGTCTGGAACCTACATTCAAACAAAGGGAACTAGTGTCAGTCAAATTGCTTCATCTTCAGTTTCATTAGAATATGAGAAAAAGAAACAAAGAATCATTTATACACTGCAAAAAATCAACAATTTTAGTAGAACTTGGAAGTCACAATATGGATTTGCTGGCCTTTACTCCATTTGGTGCTGCTGTGCTGTGGCTTGAAAGTCACAGCTTTTGAGAAATAAAATCATCAGTTATCAAATATGTGTGTGAGGGAGTCATAAATATTTATTATCAAGTAAAAACGGAATTAGTTGCTCTGCTTTAAAGCACGGCATAAAAATCCCAAACCGACCTTTAACCCCGTTACTCTCTGAGAGCTTGACATCTGTTATTATATTTGGGAAGACTTATTATCTATACAGCCACCCAAGTAAACCAGATCTTTTTGAAGTCAGAACCCCGAATGCTTGCATGCGTGACATAAATCTATTCATTACCGTAAATATGAAAACGGTAAATAGCCAACTCTCTGTTTTTATCCAACCACTCACGGTATGGGGATATCCAGAAATTAATGCTGAACCGAGAGTAAAATTTTCGATCAAATTGAGCTGAGAGATATAGCAGAAATGGAATCAACTTGACCGTAGTTCATAGAAAAGGTTGAATGGAGTTGAACATTGTCAGTGACTTTCGGAACTCACTGTCTAATCTGATAATAAATAACGCTTAGTATGTCAACAAAATCCTTTGTTTCAATGGCGATATCACATAATAATCTTATAGTACCAGCAAAATATTTTACATCTATATATATGACTTGATGAGTTTCCAATTTGTCGAAGTTCCATGAATCATCTACTGACGTAATTACAAAGTTATTATAACAATCTCACCTGGATTCCTCAGTTGGAATGTGACTCCAATATCTCCGATCATCAATCCCAGTGATAGTTAAAGCATTTGAAGAAATAGAAACACAGACTCCACCAGTATTTTTATCCAGCCACAACTCCTGTACACAACCAAGATCACCCTCACATCACTAAACAATAAATATACGCTCAAATTAAAAGGTTTTGCTTATGAGGGAAACAACAATTGCTACAGGAAACTTTGTTGTGTTTTTCTGTGGGAAACAGAAACTTTGTTGCTCAAACGAGGACCACTGAATTTGAAATCCCGATGTTCATTGGACATTAATAATAGTAATATGTCTCCAAAAACAGTTATGTTTGTGAAATAAAACCCGAACAAATTCAAAGAATGGGGTCAAAAAGTGATGGTAAAAATACAAACCTTTGTGCCACCATCGAAAGGACTAGGACTGCAAAGCCTAGCATAAAGATCTTTCTTGCTCCAATCCATCATATTTTTTGTACTATTCCCAAACACTTTCTCCTTCATAAACCGATAATTCGAAGGCAATTTCGATTCCCATATAAAATCCGCTGAAGAAGCTGCCCGAAAAGCCCGATTCAACCGAGCCAATTTGCAGATCTCAGTTGGGTCTAAATGCATCAAAACCAATGCCATACAACTCTCTGGTATATCACCTAATCTCGGCCTCAAGGAAGACGGATCGTCTCCGTTAACGTCTTCTACGATACCTGAAATATTAGCCCCCATTGCTGATTCAGCCCCCAATCCTGAACCCAAAATTTTATCAATCTTTTGAGGAAGATATATGAAATGCCATATTCGATTTGAAGCTGTGCAGTCTTTGGTTTGCTTTGTGGATTTGTATTTAGGCTTGACTACTGGACACGTAGTTGTAGCCTTGGCCGAATTTAAGACAGACGGAGTTTAAGTTCCACGGGACATTACATTATCACATGAATGGAGATTAGAGGATTCTGAATCAGCAGTCAGATGGTTTGAGGTGGAAAGTATAGCTAACGGAAGATCTTATCCGGTACAACAAGGAAAAACGACAGAAAACATTTCGTCCTAGGTTAATGTTTTCTGGAAAGTGATTATACACGCCCTCCGCTTTACATGGGTTGTTGCTTGAGTTGTCGAGTTTCATGGAGACGCGCCTTAAGATAGCGATTGGATTTGTGTCATTTCCAGTTTGTATTATTTTATTAATTGGATAATGCTTCACTCGGGTAATTAATAGTAAGAATTTATTAATAATATGATAACCTTTGAGAGAATTTTCCAGCGTAGCAATAATTGGATTGGATGTCCAAAAGTCCAAATTTTTAAAGAATTGGATGTTGTCATCTCTTCTTGTAGCATTTATGTATTTTAGTCCAAACAGAAATGAGAAACAAATAAAAAAGAAAATGACTAATATGCATATTCTCATAGGATGGGTGGTGATTGTCATTTTCTTTCTTAGATTTATGAATGAATATTTGTCACAAGATATGGAATCAATTTTCAAACATAAAAATAATTGATGTCTTGTAAGCTTTCATCCTAATCCAAATGGAAATGGGTTTAGTAGTTTTTATTTATATCATAATTTAATCAAAACTCTGGCTTTCACTAAACAAAAGGGTGATGCATTTTTGGAATCATTGGCCTTTTTGCATTCTTTGTATATTAATATAATAAAAAAATTAAAAGATAAGTAACTTGACTTAATTATTTTTAGGTAATTAATTAATTAAGTGGATGAGATGTCAAGAGATTGTTTATTTGGCATGATGTGATAGGATACATGCAATTGATTTACGGATCATCACTTACAAGAAGTTTCGTGGACCGCGACTCATGATCAACGATTGATAGGAAAAAATACAGTGATTTGTATGGGGAGCTGAGTCAGCGGAAGTTACTGCCAAACGTGGAGAGTCCTTATTGGCTTTATCGTAGAGTTTTTGCTTTCACCGCAACTTCATAAGAACATTATTTTGAACCGGAGGATAAGGGACGATGGGCCGGACCTTTTCTAGATCATCAGAGGCTTCCTAAGTACATTTTGAACTTTTTCAAAGTGAACTCACATCTTTAAAGAATCAAACTGATCACAGTGTATTAGGATTATGGGGTTAATGAATCGAAAGCCCAATTAATAGGCGCGTTTTCGATGTATTCACACACGTTGAATGACCATCGTAGGATGGAAATTCAGAGTTGGCGCGTTTTACTGTTAGTTCATCAGCGGTCTTGATTCGTGATCAATGTACGTCCCACATCATGACCTTGGATGCAATGCGCACACCCACACACAAAACAAAACGAAAAAGAAGAAAAAAGGTAGAAGATTAATAAAAGTGATTTGTGGATGTATGTTGCATACACCAATGCCATTCTGTACTACAGATAAATGGAAGTTATAATGTTTTATTTATTTTTAATAAAAAAAACACGGTATCATTTTGCAAATTGACGGCATCTAATATGTGACTATCATCATGTGATTGGAGCGGAAGTTGATAGTAAAACTAAGCAAACACCATGTTCCAAAATTTGCAATCTGCTTCGATCCTTTGCATGATAGGAATGTTAATGTACAAGGATAACGAAAGTCAAATTTCATAGCTTTGTGATCCATCTCTATCAACTGCGGGCCAAATGAACCTACTATTGAGAGCCAGTTCATCCAAAGCTGTTGTAATTGTGACTTCCTCAAATTCGGATCAAGAACTTCTACAGAAAGAAAGGTATAATCTCGTAATCTCACTTTGGAAATTTACCTGATTCATTGCCTGTTCTATTAGAGCATAGTCATGTTCATGTCCTTCTCATCACTTTAGCTACCATACATAAAAACATGTTCCATGCATATACATGTACATAATAACTATATTATAATTTTAATAATCCGTACTCCATCATACCATTACTATGAAGATAATGAAATGATGTGACAAGATGAAGATGTAACGTGCAGAGCAGAGCATGTATGCATCCCAATCTTAGAACTTATTTTAATATGTTTTTCAATAAAATATTAAAATTTTAATATAATTTCCGTTTTTTCAGTTGCTGCTCTGGGAAAAGAAGTTTCATTGGAGAAGGTGGTATCTTCTTTCTTCACGTTACATCCTAATCTTATTCATAAACTAAGTTGGACTTTGAGAACTTATTTTAATATTTTATCCAATAAAATATCAAAATTTTAATATAATTCCTGTTTAAAAAATAAAATCAAAGTCAAAGTTCACCGGTTCCTACCTAAATGAAACCAACCAATCAACAAACCTGCAATAAGCATATGGGTTCAGAATAAACTACGGCTTGCTTAGCAAGAGCAAAATCCATGTGCAAGAAAAACTTGATTCCCTTGGTCAAGGAAATGAAAAATTACAACATGTAATGAAAAAGAGACGGGAGATGTGATTGTAATTTGCGTTTGTGATCCAACCGGAAAGATTGCTGGTCTGATTTTTTATCGAACGACGTGTAGTCCACTATCAAAGGTGGGATGATTTTGAGACAGATATGCTTCTCGGTCGGTTCAAAACAGAACTATACTTTCGAAATGATGCGTCAAATTACAACACGAGCTCTTTCGAGAGTTTGGAAAGCACTTTCTTGGTGGGCGTGGAGTTTTCTTTTGTTTTTCAATTTTTGAAAGAATAATTCCCTGAAGAGTTAAAAGATGGTAAATGCAACATGCACCACGGCCAAGCTTGGTAAGAATAGAATAGAAAGTATACACTGATGGTAAACATTTAAAAAAAATATATTTCAAAATTGTCATCCTAAATTATGTGATTAGTGAGTTAGTATTTATTTATTTATTAAATAATAAAAATTTATAATTATTTATTAAATATTTAAATCAAAATTCAACTTCATATCCTAAATATTTATTAATTAGGTCATAGTATAATGAAATGGAATGTATTGTATGCAATTAAATGTATTGTACATCTATTTACTTTATTTAATTATATTATTATAATCTGGAACTCATTTATTAGAATTTTTTTTGTTATAATTTATAAAAATATAAAATCATAACTAAAGAATTGAGAATTATAACAAAACAATTTAAAAAAAAAAAAAAAGGAAATATAGAATACATATGAAAAGTGATTAACGTTCTATTAAACGATTCCTTTAAATTCAAACTTTCCTTCATTTTACTTGTCAAAAGTAAATACAGTCTCATTAATAACATATTAATATGAATAGTTTGTGTTTTCCTTTTTAGAGTTAAGTTTAATTTTATACAAAAACATTACATAATTAATGTATTTTATTATTATTATTATTATTAAATTGTTGAGCCTTACATTTAAAGAAACACAGGCCATGTGATACAATAAAGCATTGTTCCAATGCTAACATCTTTTGTTATGTTACTTGTAAATAAAAGCCATGTGCATTATTATATGCTATCTAATATTGCAGCTCCATAATCTATTGCATCCTTCTCGTCACTTGTATTGTATTTTTAATAGTTACCCATTTCTTCAATACAAAAACAAAACTTTATAAACTAAATGAAAGAAAATTAAAAAATCCCCAAAAAATAACAATTCAATTTACTTTTATAATATTATTTATTACCATAAATAGAAAATATCATAGATTTTATTTCTTTTTTATCATATCCTATCTACCTTCAATTGCTAATTACAACAAAGAATAATAAGCGAAGGGTAATTAATACTATTATTTAAATACATAATCCCGGTTTAATTCAAAATTAATATTCATTTGCCATACAAGAATGGGGCGAAGAACAGAGAATCTGTCTCTCTTCATTAAATTACCTTAAATTTCCATACACGTTTCATAAATACATCACGCTCTCTTCCTTTAACCCCATTCGTCTTTAACCCAAGCATGGAGCGCGTCACTCTCACTCGCCATCACCCATGCCCTTGGAAGCTTCGATCGTCACCTTGACGTTAGCCAACCTCTATTCTCTCTTCATTCTATATAAACAACATACAGTGTTTCATATTCATAGATCGTCTTCTTCCTTCTCTTAATTTCTTGAAGCTTTTCATTTTCAGTTTCAATGGCGACGTTTTGGTCGACAAAAGTATCATCTCTTACATCAAAAACCAGACATTCCAATATCTATTACATAACTCTGGTTACTATATTGTGCTCAATTTCTTACCTCGGTGGCATGTGGCAACACTCGACAGGGAATATTAACATTGCCGCGTCGTCATCTTCTAATATTCTTAACTCGGCCGTCCCATGTAATTCGTCACCCCAAGCCACAATTAAACAACAAAAACAGCAAGTACACCTCGACTTCTCAGCCCATCACCAGGATCCGGGCCCACCTTCCACTGCGGCGCGTGTTTCACACATCCCTCCCTGTGACCCCAAATATGTTGAGTATGTTCCGTGCGAAGATTATCAACGGTCGTTGAAATATGATAGAAACATGTTGATATACAGAGAGAGACACTGTCCTGAAAAGAGTGAGTTATTGAAGTGTCGGGTACCAGCGCCTTACGGTTATAAGTTGCCGTTTAGGTGGCCGGAGAGTAGGGAGTACGCTTGGTATGCTAATGTGCCGCATAAGGAGTTAACCGTAGAGAAGAAAAAACAGAATTGGGTTCGGTTCGAGGGAGAGCGGTTTAATTTTCCCGGGGGCGGGACTATGTTTCCTCGGGGTGCTGATGCGTACATTGATGATATTGACAAGTTGATCAATCTTAAGGACGGGTCAATTAGGACGGCCATTGATACAGGTTGCGGGGTACGTACGTATTTTTAATTCAGTCTTTAATTATTGTCTTCTGTTTACAGTTTTGAGTTTTAAGAGTTGGGAGCCGAGAGTTTTGAGTTTTTTAGAGTCGAAAGTCGACCGTAAGGTCAATGGTGTGAACCGGAAGCGTGGCTAAGCTGTTAGGCTGGAAGGCACTTTGGTTTTAGATGGTTTCGTATTTTACATTTTTCTTAATATACAGTTGAATAGGACAAGAAACGGTTCAATAATTATATCGTTATTAATAAAAATGAAATCTATATTTTATAATTATATAATTCGTTTGTTACGATACAAGAAAAGAAGGTCATATCTTTCAAAAACAAAAAAGGGATAAGAAGGTCATGGATTCAAATTGAGTCTATTTTATTTATGTAAATATATAACAGCTTCATTGTATAATAATATTTTCTTTTATTACCATTTGTAGGTATCTTAAATCTTGCTTCGTTGAATTGTAGATCTTCGAATCAGTTTCATAACTCAGCTAATATACTTTGGTTTATCAACACAGTCTCAATTTTAGATAAGCCTAAAGACTTGGTACCAATTAATTCATCTTTATTTTATTTTATTTTTTATTTCAAGCAAAAATTATTTATTAAATTCTTAGACTAAAGCGGCTCTCCAATAATAATAATAATAATAATGATATCGTTCTTGCTCTGGTTGCTATCTTCTAACTGCATAAAGTCATTTGGTTACTTTAATTAACTATAAACTATTATAGTTCATAGAGCCTCATTCAATTCTCTTTGTCATAATTTTTTCTTTAATAGTTTTCAAAATGCAATTAAATGTTAATAATAATAATGCCTAATAACATAGAGTCAAATGCATGATCACAAAGCAATTTTCATAATCGTAACATTTTTTTGAACTACCTTAAACTTGTCACTTTTGTAAATCTTCTGGACAATGTCACTATTATTATTATTATTATTATTATTAAGTCAAAATAATTATCATACCACTTCCTTTTTTTTCCTCATCATGAATGAGTAAGCAAAACAGAGGATAGAGTTTCTGATGTTCAGAATTTTCAGGTTGCAAGCTGGGGAGCTTACCTTATGTCACGAAATATCTTAGCAATTTCTTTTGCACCAAGGGATACTCACGAAGCCCAGGTACAATTTGCTTTAGAGCGTGGAGTTCCAGCATTGATTGGAGTTATGGCTTCCATTCGACTTCCTTACCCTTCAAGAGCTTTCGACATGGCACATTGCTCTCGATGCCTCATTCCTTGGGGACAGTACGGTAATCCAATTTAATAGTTTTTCATTTTAATTACAATATTTCTTTTAACATTGAATTGTTTGTAACATCTGAATTGTGTTTCGAAATTGAGTAGATGGCCTTTACTTAATCGAAGTTGATAGAGTTTTACGTCCTGGTGGGTATTGGATTCTGTCCGGGCCGCCAGTGAACTGGGAGAACCATTGGAGAGGCTGGAACAGAACAATTGAAGATTTGGCAAAAGAGCAATCGGGGATAGAAGCCGTAGCAAAGAGCTTATGTTGGAAAAAACTGAAACAGAAGAAAGATCTTGCTATCTGGCAGAAACCTACGAACCATATACATTGTAAAGTGAACAGGAAGGTTTTCAAACGACCTCGCTTCTGCCGGTCACAAGATCCTGACATGGCATGGTAACATTGTTTTTTCAATGGCATACCATATACAAAATATATTCGCATTGAATTGTGTTCTGTTTCTTGTTTTATGCTCATTTCTTTTCCACTTTTGTAATTTAGGTATACCAAGTTGGACGCTTGTTTAACCCCGCTACCTGAAGTGTCTGATGTAAAGGAAATTGCAGGTGGCCAGTTGCCAAATTGGCCAGAGAGGTTGACTGCAATCCCTCCCAGGATTTCCAGGGTGAGTATGAATGGAATTACGGCAGAAATGTTTAGAGAAAACACAGAGCTATGGAAGAACAGAGTGGAACATTACAAAAGTGTGGATTATCAGTTAGCAGGGCGTGGGAGATACCGGAACTTGCTTGATATGAATGCTTATTTGGGAAGCTTTGCGGCAGCACTCGTTGATGATCCAGTGTGGGTCATGAACATGGTACCTGTTGATGCTGAGATCAACACACTTGGAGTTATCTATGAACGTGGTTTGATTGGAACATATCAAAATTGGTATGTCTTCTCTCCAAATAAATTGAGCATTACGTGATTACTTTTGATTAGCAGCAGATAAACCACCAAGCACTACCTCTTATACTTTCTGCTTTTTTCATAATCTTCCGAACTTGGTCTGTTTACATCTTAGTTTTCCATAAAATTTTGCAAATCTCGTCTCTGTAGCACAGTAAATTATTAGAAGCAGGAAGTTTCAGCTGAGAATTTTTGTCCTTGTAGGTGCGAGGCCATGTCTACTTATCCAAGGACTTATGACCTCATCCATGCTGACTCTGTTTTCAGTCTCTATAAGGGCAGGTAATTTTTGTAGTATCTATTCCTACTTGTGTAGCATTCTGTACATAAGCATGTACGGCCGAATGATGATTGTTATTGTCTTTAAACTGTATTACAGATGTGAAATGGAAGACATCTTGTTAGAAATGGATAGAATTTTACGTCCAGAAGGTAGTGTAATCATCAGAGATGATGTCGATATTTTGGTGAAGATCAAGAGTATTATTGATGGTATGGAATGGGAAGGAAGGATTGCAGACCATGAAAAGGGACCTCATCTTAGACAAAAGATTCTTTTTGCGGTTAAAAAATATTGGACGGCCTCAGAAGCAAATCACAACCAAGAAACAAATACAACTTCATAGAGCAAGTGTTGCTCTCTTCTTTTTATAATTTTTTCAAGATTTTTTGTTATAAAATTCATTAGTCAAATTTATTTTTTGGCACCGAAATTTCGGTGCGACCCGTGAAGGTTGGTATATTTATACATCCATTAAAAACTTTTATCTCCTTCTCTTAAGCTCTATGACCACAAAATCCATTGATTTATTTATAGAAGACATAAACCTAGAGATGTTCAAATAGAAACGATCGCGATGGTCCAAATTTTAGATTAGCAGGTCGTGACAATGCAGTTTCATACTCTCACGAAACCTGACACAAGAAGCACAGACAAGCAGAAAAGTTAGGCTAGTTAACACTGCAAGGCGATCACAACGAAAGCCGTCGTTTACCTTTGAAGTTTTAGAATTGCATCACTTCGCCACATCATGCTTAGAGCTTTAAGACTTCTCCGCGAAGCCCAGGACCTTAACCTCCATCCATCAGTTGCAAATCAGTCAGAACTACCGACTATAAACTAATCTATGAATTGTGAATCATTTAGCAAGATTTTTATCCACAATACTGCCATTCAATATTTTTTACTCCTGTGCTATGAACAATCAAAGTTCGGAATGGAAGAATGATGGAGAGATTTGAAATGTTTCCATCCGACTGAACATCTCCATGCTGATAAAATATGTAAGAGACTGCTCTCTTGTCATGAAACAAAAAGGCTTTAGAGTTTGAGATACCATAGAGATCGGCAATTAATTCATTTGTTTTAGGGAGCACAAGGAATTGTGCAAGTATAATCCCTGTATTAGCGTTTCCCACATACCCATTCTGTAAAAGAAGTGCTTAGCATTTGCATCAGTTTGCCGAAGGCTCAGACAAGTGAGTATTCAAACTCAAACACAGCAAGCTCAGTAGATAAATCCAACAGAATTTCAAGATAAAAACTGCACAGAGTTGTAATGCTAAATGAACTCCAGAAACATGAGTTCTTGTTTGCTGGTCAGGCCAAGTTCATTCAAACTTAAGGTTCCATCACTAACATTGAAAGCACGCCGAGGAAATGGCCTCACCTGTTCATAATTTCAAATAATGCATCACTGAACTGATGTAAAAGAAAAGATTAATCAGAGCATATATGAAGCATCTGTCTTACGCAATCAGCTCAAAATGACTGAATCCATTCCATGTACTACCCCTGGCTACAAAATACTTTCTTTCCACTTTTCTGTAAGTGAGTATGACCATAAGAACCAACATTTTAACAGTCCGGTTTTCATCTTGGTTAAGTATTTTTTAGTTCGCGGATAATTTGCATAAACTGATCAAAGAGGTGGTAAAAATCTACTGATATGAGAATAGGTGGACCAGGAGACACCCTAGGTTTGCAGAAATATTAACATTTGATTTTGGACCACAATATATCCAGACCCAAGGATTACCAAAAGTATGAAACTTGAATCACTCAATTCTACACACAAATAAACATCAGATCCTAAGTCCAACTCATGATTAGATCAAAATGCATAAGCAAGCATACCAAAAATAGACTCCTCTTTCTTCATTTCTCCAGGTGGGTGTATTTTCACACACACAACAGCTTCACCCTCAGAAAATATCATACAACATTACAACCGGATATCCAAAAGCAGCCAGTACTACAAGGTTTAAAATGGGGAGGGAGAATTCTCCAGACAAGAATAGCATCTGTTTCCTTCAATGTTAAAAAGAAATGCATAGGAATACATAGGCAACCTAGTAGTTGACTTGACGGTCCACCGGCAGTCATAATCAAAGTAGAGGAGATGAGAAGACTTACTACTCTGTAAGTTCCAGGTTTCGCAGCTTTGCCCACATCTATGAAATCGAATAGAACCTAGCAAGGAACAAACTTGCAGTGAGTTAAGACATGAGACTAGAGCGTGTAATCATCAAAATTTGTAGCAACTACCTGAAGCTTGTCAGACTTGAGAAAGCGACGGCCATGGCGGCTACCATCTGGCATTTTAACAAGAAGAGTTATTGCATTCCCATCATCTATAGCTGGTTCCTGAGGAAGAGAAACTTCTTTTGCAGCTAGCCATCTTTCAAATTTCTATCATCAGTAATATAGGAATGATCAAAACAATGGTCTGAACTTGAACTTCAAAATTCAAAAAGACAGCTCCCCCTCAACATGACAAGGGAAAAATTGCCAATAATCAACATCCCATCAAGCATAGCTTTTTCTATTCCAGTTCACACATAAGAGGGGTGATCCTTGTATTAAGCATTTTTAAGTGGAGAAATCTAGAGTTTAGTCATCATACAAGTGCTTTAAAAATACAAAGGAATGAATCAAATGTTATTAGTCCACATTACAAAGGTTATTGTTCTTTTCAGACCACTTTTTTGCATTTAATTCCTTGAGAGAAGATCTTCTCATTTTCTATCAATACTGTAAGACTTATCTTTATTAGTATTGCAGACATGAGTGTTTCTTATATCTGGAAGTCCATCACAAGATCAGCTAAAAACATGCCAAACAGCCCAAGATCCTATTTCAATCACTTCCAGAGTTAGATACTGAATTTTCTATACACAAATCCACTGTGACCAATCACCTAGGAGTTAAAGCATATCAAAGTTCTTTCATGAATGATTACATTTCAATATCAGCAATTGAATGGACTAATGCCAATCACTGGAACAATCGTAGAACCAAATTTCAAAAATACATTTCACAACGAACTTCTTTTCTTTATTTTTTTTTTCCTTTTAAATGGAGCAGATTCACATTGTTGTTAGGCAAAGTACAATACCTTAATAGAAGGAAAATCATCTTTATTGTGCTGAGGAGGGACATCAAGATCACATTTCGACTTGTAACTCACAGGTGGTCGTGCACTCATAACTTCAACTCCTTGGACTGATGAGTTTCCTGGCTGAAACTCAGACAATGTCATTTGTTAGAAGAAATCATACAGACATATCAAACCATGTCAGAACAACCAGGTATATATATCACAAATATCACCAGCAAGACAGAGTACACACCTCCCTGGTGCTATTGTTAGTTTTTTTGGATTCTATACCTAAATCACAGACTTCCATTTGTTGATCACAGTTTTTCACTCTTCGGTCACGCATTACTTTCTCTTGCTTTGCTGTCTGATCCCAGTTCACAAAAAACAAGAAGCAGTAAGACAAGGAAATTAATTATAGAACAAGAAAATGAAAGGCAATATCTAATGACCTTCAAGGACAGAGAAATTGCACGAGAAAATTCATCATCTTCTATTAGGTCAAGTTGCCTTTGCGTAAGTCCACTACCAGATGAATTCTACATCAATGCACAAGGAAAGAAAGAATTCAGACAGGCTAAGAAGGAATTGGCTCAAAGTAAAATGAACTATTATAATAATCCACGGACAAACTTCTTATTCAGATAACCCCTTTTAACCTCTCGTTTTGAAGCCTCAATAGCTGCTTGAACCATTTCTTCTTCCACGTTATTTGCAAACAAGTGTAAACCATCATCCCTCAAGGCAGTATCCTGAGATATTGGAGGTCTTCCATCATAGACAGAAGGCATTCCTGAGTGATGTCGCTGCTCATTCCTACCACTAAACTGTGCAGGCAACCCCATTGTCCCTTCTGTATGGGAAACATATGGTGTGACAGGAGAAGCACTAAGCTCATTTAGGAGACTTCTTCTGTAATTGGAATCAAGTAGAGATGATGGCTTGAAACTTCTAGCAACGGAGAAAAGTTGTGAAAGTCTGCTTGCCCCAGGTCGAGTATGGTTATTCATCTCTGCATTATTATGCTGAGGGAAAGCAAGAGCTGTTGGATTTGTACTGGAAAAGCAGAGAGAAAATTAATTGTTAAACAGAGAGAAAAGATAAGGCCAATACCTCAGCAACTCAACAGATATTTGGGATGAATTAAAACGTACAAATGAAATTAAAACAGCATACAAAAAGGAAAAAAAAAGAAACGTCATACATATCTCTGTCTCCTTGACTAAAGTAGGCATTCACAGCTTCATTTAGATTTCCCCCATATTCCTGTTTACCCATCAAAATATGCCAGACAGTTAGATTAAATTGAGAATAAGGAAAGATCACTATCGCGTAGAACTTTCTAACAAATAAATACAACCAGGATAGCATATTTATTCCTACAACTTAGTTCACCTGAGGTCTCATGCAATGCAAGCCAAACCAGAAAAAAATTAGAAGCACAACAGCACCATCCAAATGCTTCACAGCCAAAAATCCAACCCACCAGGTCCAACATCCTTAAACTGATCCTATGTGATAACTGGTGGCAATATATTGCCCATTCTTGACAACAACACTTTGAAAGAAACATAGCGAACTGGTATTATATATGTGAGATACGAAAATTAAAGATAAGACTAACGAATCCACATAGACTTTTATACAGTCAAGTAAAACAAGAAAAAACAAAACTAAAGACAATATAAAAATATAACCGTCTTGATCATTCTGTATACAACGACACTTTGAAAGAAACGTAATGAACTGATATTATATAACGAGTCCACATTGACTTTTACACAGCCAAATAAAAAGGTTAATGTAAAAATACAACCATCTTGATCATTCAAATAGCGAATAATCCAATGTACTGAGAATGTAATCAAAAAGTAAAGCAAGTTGTACGAATAGCCAGAAAACCTAGATAGCGATATAAGTTAGTGAAAATCGAACAAACAATCACGTTATAGCCAACAAAATGAAAAATTGAGTGGCGCTAGTTAGGAAGAATATACACATTGCGTAATTAATCGAACCAAGAAAACCCTAGAAACTAAACCGATAACTATTTCTTGATCTCGATAATCAATGAATGCTAATTATGAATAGAAAACAAAAAATATTGAAACATTAATCATATACAGATAATTTCTTAACTTTCTTAAAGATAAGTAATTGTTGATTCTATGAGAAAAAATAAAAAGCTGGTTGATGAGGACAACGTTGCAGTAAAAAGGAGCAAAACAAAAGAACCTCCAATTTCTGTAAAGCGACGGCCTCAGACGCGCCGGTGATGGTCATGAATGTCTCGATTGTTTCTTGAGTAGGTCTCGTCATTGCCGTCGTTTTCGAGCGAATGTCAAGAATGTAACTGTATTTCTGAATGAGAGCAAGGGTGCTGTTAGAAAGAGAGAAATCTTTTGGTGCTGATTTTGATCTACGAAATGTAATGATACGTATTGTATGCAAGTACATTTTTTGCGAGCCGTTATTTGACTTTGTAGGTAAGTTCACCCCCTTTACAGGACAGTGTCGGACAGAATACGTGGCAAATCATATCGCTAAAACCTGTCAAACGAGTAGGCCGTACGCTCAAATCAAAGCTGATTCGCGTTGCTTAATGCTTGTCTTTCTTTCTTAAGGCTTCTGGTAAAGCAAACAATAATAACAATTAACCTGCGGACATTGAAGGAAACTTCGGTGTTGGAGTCTTGCTTCCGTTGAATTTTCGATTTGCTGCTTACTCTGCTTACACTAGTAATTGGACTCCAGTAGAGATAGTCGGCGTTAAATATATAGTTAAGAGTGGAATTCACGCAACGTGATCGTATGATTGTCACCACGTCATTGATAATGCGTATTTGTTGCGCAAGATCGAAATTGCTGTTGACGTGGCAAGGATGCAAGGGTCGAACATCGGATAAATATCTATCATTGCATCCTTTAAGGGGATCCGTTTGTGTCTTATAATCGGCTGTGGAGAACCCAAACAAAATAGCCCAGACACAACTGTCGTTTTGGTCGATATCACAAAAATTGATAATTATTGTGTTTCTATATACATACCTACTAGGCTCCGACTACACTCCTTTCTTTATACCGATTGGTGTATTGAGAAACAAGAGGGATGACTTTGTAACGAAGACCAGTAATTTCTGGCCTAAAGCCTACTACATACGGGCTCCTCTTTTAAGGGTGGTAATATTGCCACCTCACTTTTTTTTTTTTTTTTAATAGCACCTTATTTGCTTAATTAAATTTCATAAAATTAAAAATTACTATATTTTATATTATTATAGACTTAGCCTATTTAAATTAAATTAATATATTTTTATAATAAAATATATCTTTAATATTTTTAATTTTATTTTTTATTTTTCACTTTAACGTGTTATATGCATTTAAAAATATATTTTAGTTCAAGATTAGAACTTAAGGTGCTCAAAAAATGTGGTATAAATTTTTAAAAATTAATGCATGCGTTAATTTAATTAATATTTATTTATTTTTTTATAATCTTATTAATGATAAAATTTTAGTTATCAAAAAATTTAATAGGTGGCCTATAATTATAAAAGAATTAAAGAAAAAATATCATAATCCTAAAATTGAGAAAAAAAACTAATATTTAGATTATTTTTATAATTGTCACAAAAAATTTATTAATAGATAATTTAATGTGATAAAATACTAAAAAATATTGAGTATAAATAATTATTGCTGATTTAATTTTATTTAAAAAACATAAAATTAGTAAAATAAAATTGTTATTTTAATTTATGATGGGAATATTTTTGTTATTATATAAATTAATTTATAAAATATTATAATTTTTAATTTTCGTAGAGAACTAGTTGATTGTATGGGTTGGTATTACAACAACATCATGCAAACAAACAAACAAACAAAACAAAAAATGGGATAAAAATAAAGAAAGAAAGGGGCCACCCCTCGTTTAGTCAGGTTTTTGATCAACAACAGACCCGTTTATAAATAAAGAACATATATAATAAGTTAATGTGATGAGATATTATTTTATAATTATTATATAATTCACATTATGTTATTTTTATTAATTATATTTAAAATAACATTGCATTATCATACCAAATCATTTCATGTACAATAAAAAGAATTCATCTTATATAAATTATACAATAATAACATAATTTTGTTATGTTGATATATATAAAGAAATTTTTTATGTAAGCATTATCAAAAAATGATTATTTTCGTTTTAAACTTTTATCTATCAATATTATTTGGGATTGACTATATATTAATGTATTATTAAAAGTGGATTTAAAATTCGAAACATAAATTTATTAATTCCAAAATTTTTAATTTAAATTTAAATTTTGACAATTTCAAAATGTTACATTTTAAATTAGATTCTAAGTTGATGTTTAAGAGTGGGTGAATTTAAGTCGATCCAATTCAAATCGATCAAAACTACAAAATTTACACGATTTAGATTAATTTTAAAAATTCATAAATCGATTTATTGATTGAATTTTTGCAATTTGCCATCTCACAATTAAATCAATTCAATCCATTAATCTGTCAATCTATTAATCTATACTCAAAACTTAACTCAAACTTGATTTAAAACTTAACCTAAATCTTAGGTAGACATTTTTGTTGATGTTATTATTTCAAATTTGGAAGGTAAGAGTTTGTGATTGGAGATATATACATTGTTAAAATAGTTAGAATAAGATATGGCATTTTTAGTATTTGAAATAACTTAGGCAGGCATTTTAATTAAAATAATATACAAATTGATAAAATTATAAAATAATGTTATTCAATTTAAGAAAAAGGGAGTGAAGTCATTTTGTGTGGTGATAAAATTTAACAATTTAAAGATAAAATGTCGAAAAATTTAATTACATAAAAGGATTACTATAGAAGAAGAACGTATGCACTTAAAAGTATTTCACTTATTTTTTCTAATAAGTAAGCTCTTCAAGTTCTTAATAAATTTAGTTGGCCGTGTTTAACTAATTTATTTGTATTTGTGTTAAAGTTAAATTAATTATTATTGAATACAATAAGGTATGTAAACCTTGTTTCTTAAATTTAGGAGTAATATATTTAATTTTTATCGTATCTATGTGCATGAATCTGCATAACTAATAAATAATTGACATAATATATCAAATAAGTATTTTAAAATTTTAGTTTAATAAAGATTTTATTTTGAATTTTTAAACATAAAGACTTGAATGATATTAAATATTAGTTTTATTTAATGAATAAATATGTTTTTGATAATGAATTATATGTTATAAAGTGTTATACTAATGTTTTCCCTGAGAAAATATATTTGTAGGTAAAACAAATTGACACTTGATGCTTAAGAGAGTGAAATTTTGTGAAGGAATAAATATTTATCAAAAAAATATCGATATATACAGAATTTCAGAGAGTTGTAAAGAAATTATGAAGTGAGACTAAATCGACCATTTTTAAGAAAGTTTCAATGCTCAAATCAGAGTATTTTAATATCAATACATTTAAATTTTTAAAGAGTTGAAAAAAAATTATAAATTAAATCTGGTTGATATCTTTTAATAAAGGAATAACACTTTTTATTAGAAAATTTTGTAAATACCAATACGATATCTTTATATTAAGGATAGTTTGTCATTTCATACTCAACTATATATAGCCTAAAAGTTTTTCAATTTTTTTGGCTTTCTTTCATTTCCAACAATTTTCTTCTTTCTCTTTTCTTTCTCCTATTTTCTCGTGAAGTCTTCTCACTTAGTCTCTCTAAAATTTCTTCATTTTCTTTTATTTTTTGCTAAAATCACACTTAAACTACTACAGTGATTATTTTTAAAAATTGAACAAGAAATGACATAGAGAAAAATCTAGGATTTGAGTTAAGTTTGGAGGTTTTATATTCTAATGACTATAAAATTTACAAGGACATTATTGAGTTATGGTAAACTTCTTAATATGTTTTAGAGTTTTACTCTGTAATTAATTCATAATTTGTAAAATAAATTTACTATTCAAGTTTTGATATGTGAATACTAATAGTATCAAGTTATGATTTGAGTTTAATTTAGTTATTAAGCAGCTAAAATAAACTTAATTAGGGAATTATATGCATACAAATTTATTTGCTTCAAAAAAATTTATAATAGACAATGAGATAGCATGTTATAAGAGATGTGTTTTGAAAAGTTGAATGATAATATGAAGTTAGTTATAGGATTTTATTGTTGAAAATTAGTTATATAACCGTTGTTAGTTTAAGCCTTAATGTTTATGTATCAATTTAGAAATTTCAATTTAATAAGCATGAGCATTTCATATATAAAGTATTAATAGCATTTAAAGTATAAGAATTGATGTGAGAAAATACATCAGTCGGTGTGAGAATCATTAGGGAGTGCCTACTCTTCCTAAGTAATGAGTAAACTTTTACATGTTTATATATTTTAAAATATTTTATTTAAACTAAATATTTAATTAATTAATTAATTAATATATTATTGTTATCAATAATTATAAAAGACATTAAAATACTCCTTTAAATTATAATTATAAATTGGCTTGTAATATATTTGATATGTACGAGACATGTGAGGGCAAATGTGATTTTAATAATAACAAGATTGTGTCGTATTAATTATATCTAGTGTTATATAATTGAATTCTATTATAATTATTTTAGTAGTAATATAGCTAATAGGCCGATATTAATATAATTATGTAGTTACAAGAAAGTAATTTAGGGATAAACTTATATAAAAGTTGCCTAAATAAATCGTATACAAATGAAACAAGTATAAAAGAGATTAAAAATATCTTTGTAAGACGAAATAACTTACCTATGAGAAATAATATTGAGGACTATATCACTATATAACTACTCAAAGTCAACGACAGTGAGATAAATAGTATTATATATATATATGTATAATAGTAGTTAAATAGTAGTTTAATTTTGTATAAAAAACTCATTGAAAATTTTGAAATTAATTAAGACTAGAGTAATTGTAGATAAAGTTGGTCAACCTAAGTGTGTTTCCAAATAAATAGATTATAGCTTTAATTAAATAAATTATTTTAAATATTTTAAATAAATAATTTATTTTAATATCTATAACTTAAAATAATTATTTAAATAGTTATATGTAATAATTTACTCATATAATATACTTAAGTATACTTATTTTTCACTCAACAGTTTAGATTATTGAGTGTAATTCAAGTGATTGTCATAGTGGTAGCATATTAATAGTTTTACATAACTTCGATTTTAAATTTCTTGAATCAACTAGGACATATGAATATTAAATTTATATATTTTTTTCTTATTTAAAAATTTATTTATGAATTTAATATATTTTATAAATTACAACAATAAATAATTATTTATTTTTATAAATAATTATAAGATGTATTTAAAATAAAAATATATGATTGAAATAAATATATTTTAAATATGATATAGATATTAAAAATGCCTTATAAATTTTTGTAATATATTATAAAGTATTGTAAAATATTTTAAGAATTTACGACAATTATCACGTATTCATCATAATCAAAATCATGATATTTATCATATTATATAAAATTTTTGTGCTTAAATTTTAAAATTAAATTTTAAACTTAAATATAATTCAATTCAAACTCTCGTAAGTTTGAATTTAAATTTTAAATTATATTATTAAATTTAAATTTAATTTAATAAATTAATTTAATTTATTTTAAATAATTTAAATTGAATTAAATTATAATATATATAAATTAAATTATTTTAAATATAATTTATAATAATTAAATTTAAATTATAATATATATAATAATTAATTTAAATATAATTTATTTCAACACTTAACGATAGCCAAATTCATATTATAAACGAGTTAGATAATATTTTGCACGGTGGTAAGCCGTCCAATCCGTTTCAATCTACCTACTGTCCTTCATTCCCGTTGGGCGGCCGACGAGTCCAGATCATCGGTACAATTGACAGGGCTATCACTTTTAACAACAAATCAAGACATATTAACCACACGTACAAAACAAAAGAACACGCCACAGTTCAAACTTGTGGGGTGGGATTGCCATATGTACGGTTTTGAATGTTTGCCATAATTCTTCAAATAAAAATCGCGTCTAACAATATTTATCTATTTTCATAAAAGTAATGTACTAGTGATATTTAATGGTGTAAATTTTAGATATGAATTTGATAAATTGGACAGAAAAATAAAATATATAAAATATTAATATTAATAATAGGAGAGGACAGTACAATTAATTAATATGATATTAATAATTAAATTTTGAAATTTTAATAAAATAATAAATAAAAAATATTTTAACAAATCAATACTTAATATTAAGGATTTATATATTATATTTAATTAATTATAATATTATTTATTATTTTATTAAATTAAAGAATTTAGCTATTATTTTTTTTTTCTTTGGTCCTAGTCCTTGAACAAGTCCACCTTTGATTTTTATAAGCAAGAAAGCGATAGAAAATACGGGGAAAGAGAAGAAAATTAAAAAGAAAAGAGAGAGAGAGAGACAGAAGAAGATACTTTTCTTTGGTTTAGATGAATTCAGTGACACATTTAATATGTTCGGAGATAAATGTTTTTGGAATATATGGGGTATTGAGATATTTGACTATAATTATGGTAGTTTTATAGTTGATAAATAAAATATTAAAATTAATCAAAAATAAGTAAAATTTATTATTATTAAATACTTATTAAAAAAACATGTGATATTAAGATGTCGTGATTACAGCTATGAGTATCAAACCCTCAAATTTCTATTCTTACTGTGTATAGACTCACTGTCAAGAAGAATATGAGAAAAAAGTCAATTGTAGATGAAAATTTTTTACTTTAGTTGATAAAAGTTAAATAATATTTTATTAATAATTCGGCGGGTAGTAATTTTTATTTTTACCTTGTAATTATTACCTTTTACAAAGATTCGCTGAATATGAATAGTTACTGTCTTCTTTTTCTAAAAATTAGTATAAAACGTTATTAAAAAATAATTTAATAAATGGTAATAGTGAAAGTCATGGCGTTATATGCTCTCTCTAATTATTATCCTCTTAATCTCTGCACACTATCGTAACTTTAAAAAAATGGGCTTCAAGGTGAACTTTTACATTGACTGTTGCTCAAGTGAAATTTTTAATCTAAGATGAAATTTGAGGTTGGGACCTTAGAATAAAACTTTTAACTAGATAATAAAAAATATTATAATTTTATTATTAATAAATAAAATATTATTTATTATTTAATAATAAATAAAATTTATTATTATTAAATATTTTTTATTATCTTATTTTTAAAGTTAAAGCATTCTCTTTGTTC
Source organism: Trichilia hirta (assembly GCA_035221805.1). Taxonomy (NCBI): domain Eukaryota; kingdom Viridiplantae; phylum Streptophyta; class Magnoliopsida; order Sapindales; family Meliaceae; genus Trichilia; species Trichilia hirta. The sequence continues at coordinate 12,778,510 of JAWDEX010000002.1, read as the reverse complement.
GTAATTAATTTTTCTTCATTTTCCGGACTCATTGTGAGAGTAACAAAAGATTAATATAATAATAAGTTCTTAAAATAATTTATTTTCACGTGGACAATAGAGTAATTTTGTCCATGGAATATTTCAGTCAATTTCGACACAGTATTAACTTGTGGTGTTCAATTGTCATTTGTACGGTTTTGCATGATATTTAATGATGTAAATTTTTGATATGAATGGTTTGATAAATTGCACAGGAAAAGAAATATATAAAATATTTAATGTTAATAATGTGAGACGATAGTATAATTAATTAACATGATATTAACAATTAAATTTTTAAAATTTAATAAAATAACAAATAAAAATATTTTGATTATTTGTTTAATTAGACTTCGTATTTTAACAAATCAATACTTAATATTAAGGATTTATTTATTATATTTAATTAATTATAATATTAATTATTATTTAATTTAATTTAAAGAATTTAGCTATTAATTTTTTTTTTTGTCTTTGGGCCCTGTTTTCAAGTCCACCCTTGATTTTTATAAGCGAGAAAGTGATAGAAAATATGGAGAAAAAGTAAAAGAGAGAGAGAAGAAAATACTTTTCTTTGTTTTAGATGAATTAAGTGCTACATTTAATATGTTACGACATAAATATTTTTAAGATATACGTGGTATTGAGATGTCTGACTATAACTATTGTAGTTTTACAATTGATAAATAAAAATATTAAAATTAATCAAAAAAATAAGTGAATTTTATTATTTTTAAATATGTTCTAAGAAAATGTGTGATATTGAGATGTCGTGATTATAGCTGTTGATACTGAAATTTTTTGAAATTTCAAGTATTCAATTCTCAAATTTCTATTCTTATTGTGTATGGACTTGTAATCAAATATAATTTTAAAAAAAGTCGCTTATTTAGTAATTTTCTTTTAATTGATAAAAATTAATATAATCTTTTGATAATAATTTATTAATAAGTAATTTTTTATTTTTTATATCTCGTGATTATCATTTTTCATGGAAATTTTTTGAACGTGAGTAGTTATTTTTTTCAAAAACTGTGATAAGAAGTTACTAAAAAATGGATTAATGAGTAATTGTTGTGAAAACTGTCAAGTTATATGCTCACTCTAATTATTATCCACTTTTTCTTTATATGCTATTATAATTATTAAGAAATTAGAAAATTGACTTTAAAATCAGCTTTTAAATTTTGGCTCTTATCTTGAGGTAAAATTTATTATTATTAAATATTTTTTATAATCTTATTTTTAAAGTTAAGCAGTTTCTTTGTTTATACTTAATTTTTGTTGCTCCTTTAGACTCATTGCGAGAGGAACCAAAAATTAATATGATAATAACGTATTAAAATAATTTATTTTCACGTGGACAATACAATAATTTTATTTGTGGAATATTTCAGTCAATTTCGATAACTGTGAAAGACAACAGACTGAAGATATTTTAGTCCAAAGTCCTTGCATTTATTGACAAATATTTTCAATTTTTTTTTATTAAATTGTATTTTTTTCATTTAAGATAAGAGAGAAATTTTATCTGCTTTGATAAAAACAATGGATGCAAGCTGCCGTCTTTGTTTACCAAGACCAAGGTATTTTACTAAATTTTAAATAATAATATTTTGCATAATTGTAGAAATAAACGTAATAAAACGTAAAGTTCAAAGCAAAACAAGGTTTTAGTTTCACCTTAAAAATATATAAAATAAACATGAAATAATATAATTATAAGAAATATTTATTATTATTTTAATCTTTTTTTTTTCATTTAATTGCATAATTTAAAAATTTATAAAATTAAAACTTATCATATTTTTATTTACTTTAAAAGTTTGCATCTCAAAGTTCCTGAATGTAGGTGGCTTTCTATATATCGCAGTATCTATTGAAACTTCTTACACCAGCAGAAAGTCAAGAAAAGGATCGAAAAAGGGATTAAGTCAACCAAGCAAAAGAAAAGGAAGCATAAGTATGATTAAGGAAGTAAACGACGAAAGAAGAATGAAAACTAGGGCGTGTTTGGAAAAGTCTAATAGGATGGCTCCAACAAATAATTGTATCCAATAATTCAGATTTACGTAAGATTGTGACTGATATAATTGATAATATAGTATTAGCTTTGTTAAGAATTAAAATAATATAATTTTTAAATTATAACAAATGTAAAATAAAAATTTTAAATACTAATATAAAAATAAGTTAGTTATACTAAAAATTATTATTATTTAATTAAAGCACATTTCAATCTGGAATTTACTGTCTTCAGATGAAATTCATGTTCAAAAGCAATCTTGTAGTCATGCATGTTAAGCCATCTGAAACGGGGCTTCAAAAAAGGGTCAGGAGGGGATGGGAGGAGAGGGCCGGGTGCATGGATAGCATATTTCTGGCACTGAAGTCACTTATAACTGACACCAAATTCGACTTTTTTTACGTTATAAATTGATATTTTTATCTTTTTTTCTGAATTTATTTTTTATATTTTGATTTTATTTTAAAGATATTATCACAATTACTCAAAATCCTAAATTTTTACTACAAATAGGAATTTAAAAATTGTTTTATATAAATTTTCAATTTTTTTTTCTAGTGTTTTTATTAATTTCTTAATCAATTTCAAGAGATCCTATTTTGTGTTGGGGTCGTCAAAAACGCTAATGCGTTGCGTCACTATCCGTCATTCAATCATTTAAGTGCGGTGATAGAGCATGGCCGGTCATGTTACCATCACTTCCACGTACAAAATTAAAATTAAAATACAATTAAATACGAGGGTTGCAGTAAATTTGAAAAAAAAAAAAAAAAACAGTGCAAGAAGTAAGAAAATCGTGAACTGATCGGACATGACGCATGCCACCTTACAAACCTAATCGTCATAAGAGCCAAATAAAACAAAAGTTGCATGCAACCAGGAAAAAAAAACAAAACAGCAGCCTATTGGCAAGAACAACTTAGACTATTCCAAACTGCTTCAGCTGCCTCTATATAAACCACCCAAACATCCTTTCCATATTCACCAAGAGCTTTGCAATTAATCAATACTCCACTCAAAATTCTTCTATTAGATTTTCCAAAGATGTTGGGTATTGCTCTCGTGTTAGTTGCTGTCTTAATTGTTAAAGTTAGTCACTGGTTTTATAGATGGGCAAACCCAAAGTGTGATGGCGAATTACCCCCTGGTTCTATGGGATTGCCCATTATTGGAGAGACGATCGAATTCTTCTCTCCTCATAAATTATATGATATCCCACCATTCATCAGAAAAAGAATGACACGGTTAGTTTATATTATAATCTGTTATTAAGAGAGTAATCGATATATTTAATTATACATATATCAATCATGAAGTTGAAATAATTAAAGCTTGTCCATATCATTGGAAAGTAACGCATTTTATATTCTTTAGCTAGTATTCTTTCGTGTGCCAAGAAATACCTTTTATTTTCTTCAGTTGCTGACAAAAAATAATTGATTCAAATTTTGTTTATGTTTCGTCAGATATGGCGATTTGTTCAAAACAAGTCTGGTGGGGCAGAAGGTGGTGGTATCAACTGATCCAGAGATAAACTATAACATCTTTCAACAAGAAAATAAATCTTTCTTAATCTGGTACACGGAGAGTTTTATTGAAATTCTCGGACAAGAAAGCTTACTGAAGTACCACGGAAAGGTTCATAAATACCTGAAGCACTTGATCCTACAACTCGTTAGCCCTGAAAGCCTGAGGGTGAAACTTCTGCCCGAAATGAACAAGGCAACTCAAAGACATCTACAATCATGGGCCAACATTGGCGCTGTGGATGTGAAAGAAGTCGCTTCAGATGTAATAATTAATCTCACTTCAAAAGAAAATTCTACCATGAAAAGTTATTCTAGTATAATAAGATACTCTATGACCCTGAGATTGAATCAAATCTCCGTTTTTATTGCAGATGATATTCGAATATTTCTCCAGGAAGTTAATCAGTTACGATGAAAATAAGAATAAACGGAAACTAAGAGAGAACTACACAGCGTTCATCGAGGGTCTTATCTCGTTTCCTTTAAATATTCCTGGAACCAAATTCCATGCGTGTGTGCAGGTATTAATTCATCGGTTCATTTCATTCTCCTCCTTTTGGCTATACGTATATCTTTGAGTTAAAAATTTTACTTGTTGAATTGGATCATCAGGGACGTAAAAATGCAATTAAAGTGATCAGGGAGATCTATGAAGAAAGGGAAGCATCGGAAAAACCAGGCAATGATTTCTTGGATCACATGCTCGAAGAAGTGGCAAGAGAAGACACCATTCTCAATAAAGCCATCGCTATTGACTTAATATTTGTGCTTCTGTTTGCAACTTACGAAACTACTTCTGCGGCCATCACATTACTAACCAAGTACATTTTCGATCATCCTGAAGTGATAGCAGAATTAACGGTTTGTATATATAATGACATGCTCCCTTGATTCTTCTGTTGTGTGTTGTATAGGCATATGTTTCGTTCATTAGAAAATAATATATTTTATTTCAGAAAGAGCATGAGGCCATCATTAGAAACCGAAAGGATGAGAATTCTGATATGACATGGGAAGAATACAAATCGATGACTTTCACCCATATGGTGAGTTGGATTCGTCTCATGAAACATTTGAGTTATTTCTCTTCATGATTATATTTTATTGCTTCTTGAGTGACCAATATATCGCAGGTCATCAATGAAACCGTTCGGTTGGCAAATATAGTGCCTGGAATTTTCAGAAAAGTGGTGAAAGACGTGCAAATCAAAGGTATGTTCTAATAGTTGATCTGCTTCTTACTCTTGAGTTCTATGTCAGGAATATTTAATGAATGAAAGATACATTGTGTTTTTCAGGATATACAATTCCAGCAGGTTGGGTGATGATGGTGGTTCCATCCGTTCTTCATTTGAGTCCTGACAAATATGACGACCCTCTTGCATTTAATCCATGGCGTTGGGAGGTAAAATTATTTCAGCCTTCAGATATTCAAAGATTTCGTTTTTCTCTCTAATATTTATTGTCAAAATATAGATCGTGAACTCTGGATTTGATAAAAATGTCACTGGATTACGTACAGGGACAAGAACTTAACGCAGGATCCAAGACTTTCATGGCCTTCGGTGGTGGAGTGAGGCTATGCGTTGGTGCTGACTTTGCTAAGCTTCAAATGGCTGTTTTCCTCCATTATTTTCTCACCAAATACAAGTAAGTCATAAATTTAAAAAAAAATAATTTAATTTGAAACACTAGCTCTTGTTCCTCTTTCAATTGAAGCATTAAATCCACTGTTCCTCGTTCTATTGAAACATTAAATTCTAGTGTTATGATAATGATATGCATCTGCCAAATGTACAATAATTGATCATTAATTAATTTCCCATGGATTGCTCACGTATGTGCAGGTGGTCAGTGACCAAAGGAGGAGACGTTATCCGAAAGCCTGGTCTTGTATTTCCAGATGGACTCCACATTAAAATTGCTGAAAAGGAAGCAGCAGAAGTGAATTGAGGACCCAAAGAAGAAGTAAAAGAAAATATTTAGGAGGAAGTTTAAATAAAGAAATCGTTTGGTGCTGTATGTTGATCCCTAAAATGAGTGTAAAAGTTTGACTTGAGAGCTGTAGACTTGTATTTTTCTCCTTTTCTTCATCCTTTGTCGTTATTATTATTTTTTTTTTTTATCAATTGTTAGAAGCATGTACCCAAACAAATTTGGCTTAACGGCCTTAATCGATATTTACCTAAAGTTTGATATAAAATTTCCTTCCTACCTTATTTTGATACTCTTTTAAGTCAAGCTCTATCTTTTTAATTTTTTTAATTTTAATTAGCTTGATATAAAATTCAGCTTTAATGTATGATATTGATACGTGAAGAAACAATAGAAATTCATCTTCAAGTGTCAATATTCCCTAGGCTGTAAAATGAACGAAAATCCCAAAAGAACTTATAATTTATGCGACAAAATATCAAGTTCAAGATAGTTGCTATGCGTATATAAACCCCTCATCATGCACTAATAATACTAAGAGAAGGAAACATATGAAATATACAAGTATGCCGGTTCTTCTATTGAATTTCTGGTGGCATTCTCATGAAATGTTTGAATGACTAATTTTTAGTACATATAATAATTATACAATATTATTACCGATATAAATTTAGAGGCTCATGTTCTTAAATTCAATATATATATATATATTAAAAATAATATTAAACATATAAATTTGTATATAAATTCACTTATAAAAAGAAACATGTTAGAATTGTATTACTCTTATATATCTTATAATTTTATTTTATTACCGTAAAACATGTGTCCGATAGAATATTTCAGTCATTTTCCAAAAATGACTGAGAAGAATCAAACGAAGGAAGTGGAATCGAGATTCGAGGGGGGATTTCCGTTATTTTTCAGTTTTCACTTATGCTTGAATGGACGAAATTGCCCTTAGTGTCAGCTCAGCTCTGTTGAATGTTGATTTACTAAGAGTTGTTAGGACCCTCGGGTAATTATAATAATTATAATTTAAAAGTAATAAATACTATCAAGTGTCGACCAATCAAATCCAACCCTCCAATGTGGCCAATCCAGAAGTAAGAATGATAATTATAATTTATAATCCTTTTGTTATTAATAGTGGCTTTTATCATAATTTATATTATAATATTAACAAATAAATTTTTTGAATTTTTTTTATGAAAGAAATTAAACAAACGAGTTAAATTAGCTCAATTCCATAGTCAAAAAATATCATTCAATAACACAATATATTATAAGCTTGTCTTAAAAGAGAATGATTTTTTTTTTTTTTTTAAAGAAAAAGTGAACAAAAATCCAATGGGTCCGGTTTATTGAATCCTACCCTACTCTTAAAATCGAAATAGGGACTCTTAAATCTTTTAAACTACGCTCTTGGATAAATATTTTACATCATTTTATTTTTTGCATAGTATAAAATTATTTAGACATATAATGAATAACATTAATATATTGATTTATTTAAAAAAAATAATTTGTATAACATTATTTGCATCTCAAACAAATTTATCTAAACATATGTTTTTATTTTTTTTTTTTACTATTAAATGATTAGCTTGAAGTCAAATTTCTCGGCACCAGTGGAATGGGATGCATTGGAGTCAAATAGAAATGGAAAATATTAAACAATGAATCAATGATTACGCTAGGTATTAAATTTCAACCGAAAAATCAACAACAAATTGACCTACGCATGTGACGAAAATTAACAAATTTTGCCAGACTAGTTAATCTGATGTAATCTTATACGACCATACCAACTTTCCGCATGAATTTCTCTGGGCATTCGCATTTGGCGTCTAATGAATTAACAAAATTATATATATAAAAGAAGAAGGAGAAGAAGAAGAAGAAAGCAATGCATGCATGATGCATAATAATTATTATTATAAAAATATATAATACATAAGAATGTGTTCGCAATTTATATAAATTAATTTGTATAAATTTGTTTATCTAATAATACTTATTTTTAAAATTATGAATAGTTTAATAAGTTAAAAAACAAAAGATAAGTGAAAGTGAAAAACAAAAATGTGATAAAATAAATAAATTTTTTGGCTATTCCTTAAGTATAAAAAAAATCATCGTTACTTAATAAATAATAAATTAAATTAATTTTGGAGAAGTGAATAACTTCAAGCAACCTAAATTTTTAAATTATGCATGAAATTATAAATAAATTTAATTGGCAAAAAATTTTTAATTTTAAAATTCTTAACATCAATAATGTTAAAAATATAACACTATCTTTTATATTTATTTACTTACTTTATTTTAGAAGAATTACATTCTGCTAGTTTTAGAATTTAATACAAAATACATTATTTGAGAATTAAATTATTTAATAATTATTTTTAAAAGAGATTTATCAAATATTATTTTTAATTTTAAATTATAAAATAAGTGATTATACTTCATACAATACAATCTCAAACATACTCTTCCTTTAAGTCGTACGATTTTTTTTGTTGTAAAATTAGGATTTAGGTTTATATGACTGAAAATATTAAAAATTTTATTAAAAAATTGAAAGCATGCTAATGCTATATATCCTGATTTAGTTAGGTATTATCAATAATGGATGCGTGGCAGTTGATTCATTCCAGTCAATTTCGATGACTGGAAATAGAAGGAAAGGATATTTTATTCGGAATTCGTTGCTTCAATTGAAGAATATTATTTTCATTTTGTATTGAAAAATTGAAATTTTCATTTTGTATTTTTGTTAAATTGTGATTTTATTATTATTATTTATTTAAAGTAAAATAAAATAAGAGAGAAATTTGATCTGATTTGACAACATTCATGAATGCAAACATTTGTACTTTTCAAAATAGATGAATATTCAAAGGATCACACGGAATATTTACACCTGTCATTTCATAGGATCAATTATTATTTGTCATTATGACATAAGCTCATAGAAATTAAATTCAACTTGTAAAATACGGATTTAAATGAATGATTTTATTTAGACAATTAATATATGGAAAATAATTTCCAAATGAAAAGGAAGTTGCATAAGAAATTTCGGTTCATTCAGCTCACTGTCAGTTAAACCTAATTTAACTAGTTAGTTTGTTCCACCTACAATAACATTTTTATTTTAAAATTAAAGTAATATTTTTTTTAATCATTATTTTGTTCAAAATTTTTTATTATAATATTAATTTTAAAATCTTTAAGGCTACAAATAAATAAACAAATTTACTATTTTTTTACAATATTTCTACAATTTTCATACTTTTTAATATTTTCAAAACAAAAATTATTACTACACAAATGATAGCTCTTGTCTGGGAATATACGGATTGTTGAATAATCTGCTGGAATGGTTTTTGCTCAACAAAAGTTGACTGTACATTGTACACTTCGACTCACTGCATTAATTCATGAAATTTGTATTAACCATAAATCAGTTTAAAAAGAACGAAACTGTTGTCACTTCTGCGTAAACAATTTTATTCAACGAGTATTTCATGTGCGTAAGATTTCTACTTCATATAACCGATAAAATTGTCTTCAAATGAAATGCTTTGTGGAAAAGCAATCTTGGAAATATATATATATATATATGTATGATCCCACGAGCCGTCGGCGTCTTGTTAGTTGTTTCAATTTTTTAATTATTGTCCATCTATCGATGAGTCTGTTCATCATCAGGATAGATTTCCCATCTTCCATGCAAGTTCATCATGTTCTATATAACACTTCTAAACTTTGATTATTATAGAATAATATCAGTAATCATGAAGTATAAATACGTAAAAAAAATTCGGTACAGATGTCTTACACTTTTAAAATAAGAATTTGATGTAATTTAACCATGCAAAGAAAGACAAATTTCAATAAAAAAAGGTACAAATATTATTTCATGAGTAAATATTTGATTAAGTTCTTTATGAATGTCGACAAATAGAGAAAAATCACCATATTAGTGAAAATAAAATAGCAGCCTAATAGACAGAGAAGTTGGTATTACGTTAAAAAAAGGGAAAAAAACAAAAGCTGCCAAATTGGAGAAGCAACAGAGACAAGTTATAGTCAACAGAGGTTGCTATCTAACTCTATATAAACCCCCCTACATCCTTTCCACATTCATCAAAAGCGAAAGCTTCCCTTCCTTTCTCACTAATCAATATTCCACTCTCAAATCTTCTAATAGATTTGCAAAGATGTGGGGTTTTGCTCTTGTTCTTATTGCTCTCCTAGTTGTCAAAATTAGTCACTGGTTTTATAGATGGGCAAACCCCAAGTGCGATGGGAAATTACCTCCTGGTTCCATGGGTCTGCCCATTATTGGAGAGACTATTGAGTTTTTCTGTCCTCATAAATTTTATGATATCCCACCATTCATCAGAAAAAGAATGACACGGTTAGATTTCATCACCATAATCTGTTGTCAAAAAATTTATTTATGTTTGTCATTATACATATATATATTTTGTGCCTTGTGATTTGCTGGGTTAGCAGCACCGCCGTGCTTTTCTTTAGCATTTTGCATCTTCTATTCTTTTTTCCGTGACGGTTACGCACAATGGTGCCCTGCTTGTTTGATCATTTTATCTTTTTCCCTTTAACATTAATTGGCTTCTTTTTACGGCTTTAAGTACGTAATTTGATATAAATTAAGCTTGTCCATATCCCTCGAAAAAATATATAATTTGTTGTAGGTAACATGTGACTACGGTGCCTAGTATCCCGTCACGTCTTAAGAGACACTTCTTTTGTCTGTTTGGTACCAGTCCAGAAACGCTTGATTGAGGTACAGTTGTGTATGTGTTTTCAGATATGGAGATTTGTTTAAGACAAGTCTAGTTGGCCGGAAGGTGGTGGTATCAACTGATCCAGAAATAAACTATAACATCTTTCAACAAGAAAATAAATCTTTCTTAATCTGGTACACGGAGAGTTTTATTGAGATTCTCGGACAAGAAAGCTTGCTCAAGTACCACGGAAAGATTCACAAATATCTGAAGAACTTGATCCTCCAACTTGTTAGCCCTGAAAGCTTGAGGGTGAAACTTCTGCCCGAAATGAACGAGGCAACTCAAAGACATCTACAATCATGGGCTAACATTGGTGCTGTGGATGTGAAAGAAGTGGCATCAGATGTAATCATTTCATTTGATGAAAAGTTATTCTAGTATTATAAGATTTATATTGTATATGACTTTGAAATTGAATGAAAACTCTCTGGTTTTATGCAGATGATATTCGAATATTTCTCCAGGAAGTTAATCAGTTACGAGGAAACAAAGAACAAAAAGAAACTCCGAGAGAACTACACAGCTTTCATCGAGGGTCTCATCTCGTTTCCTTTGAATATTCCGGGAACCAAATTCCACGCATGTTTAAAGGTAATAATTTATTAATTTTTCGATTTCGTCAGATTGGCTCTATCTCTCTCCGTGTTAACAGGAATTTTACTAATTGAATGGGATCATCAGGGACGTAACAATGCAATTAAAGTGATTAGGGAGATCTATCAAGAGAGGAAAGCATCGAAAAAGCCTGGCAACGATTTCTTAGATCACATGCTTGAAGAAGTGGAGAAAGAAGACTCGATTCTGACTGAGGCTATTGCTATTGACTTAATCTTTGTTCTCCTGTTTGCTACCTACGAAACGACTTCTGCTGCCATCACGTTACTGACCAAATACATTTTCGATAATCCGGAAGTGATGACAGAATTAACGGTTTGTATACATAACAGCCCGTTTCTTCATTCTTGTCTTGTCTGTTGGCCGTAAAATTAAAAAAAAAAAATAAATATGTGATTAATTGGAGAAATCTGTTTTTTTATTTCAGAAAGAGCATGAGACCATCATTAGAAATCGAAAGGACGAAAACTCTGATATGACATGGGAAGAATACAAATCTATGACTTTCACTCATATGGTGAGCTAGATTACTCTTATGAAGACCTTGAATTTAATTTCAATGGTTATTATTATATTTTATTATTTTATTGCTTTCTGTGTAATTAATCTTACCAATATTGTTAATATTATTGTAGGTTATCAACGAAACTGTGCGGTTGGCAAATATTGTGCCTGGAATTTTCAGAAAAGTGGTGAAAGATGTGCAAATTAAAGGCAAGTTGTTATAGATGTGTCCGGGATATTTCATCGTGTTAAATTTTCCTATCATAGTACATTTTAATACGAAGAACCAACGCTTAAAAGCTAAGAGATGATCCCATTGGCTTTTGGCATTGTGTGTTTCAGGATATACAATTCCAGCAGGTTGGGTGATGATGGTGGTTCCATCTGTTCTTCATCTGAGTCCTGACAAATATGAGGACCCTCTTGCATTTAATCCATGGCGTTGGGAGGTAATTAAATTAATTTAAATACAATTCGAAACTAATTTAATTCTTCCTAATGATTATTGTTAACACTTAGAAGGGCTGTGGTCTGGAATATTTAATAAAAATGTTATTGGAATACGTACAGGGACAAGAGCTGCACGCAGGATCCAAGACTTTCATGGCGTTCGGTGGTGGGGTGAGACTTTGCGTTGGAGCTGACTTTGCTAAACTTCAAATGGCTGTTTTCCTCCATTACTTCCTCACGAAATACAAGTGAGTAATAAAACAAAAAACCATGTATACTTTGAAACAGTAATTCTTGTAATATACCTAATATTACAAAAACATTCAATACACTGGTAATTTTGAACGTAATAGAGGAGAAAGAGACAAAATGGAGTAATCATTTCTGATTTCACATGAATTGCTCGTAGGTGGTCCGTGACCAAAGGTGGGGAAGCCATTCGAAAGCCTGGTCTCATATTTCCAAATGGACTCCACATTAAAATTGCCGAAAAGGAAGTAGCAGTGGTGAATTGACAATCCGAAGAAGTTAAAACCTGGCCAGTGTTTGCAATAAAAGCAGAATATAATCGAAGGATCTCCGTGTTGTCTTTTGTCACCGTTTCTGTAATTATAAGGATTTGCCTGTGTCTATTATTATATCAACCCACAGACCGCGTATGTAATATAATTGTGTCAACATGAATAAATAATTATTAGTCTGCTCTTTCTTAAAGAATATTTTTCTTTCTTCCACTTCAGACATTTAATCATTGTTCTTATGTCCAATATTATATAATCATCAATAACTATGTAAAAACAAGTATTACCTTCAAAAAAAGAATTGCGTTAAACCTTAAAACGTTGATAGTGAAAAATAACTTCTTCAAGATAAAATTATAATATACCATATATTCAAGATAAAATTATAATATACCATACATTTGAATTATTATTATTATTTGGAAATAAAATTTAAGACCCAGTTCAATGAAACCATAATCATTAATATTGCCTACTCCCACCATATAAGAGAGAAAAAGACGAGTAAAGTAATAAGATACAAATTATTATTATTATTATTATTATTATTATTATTATTATTATTATTATTATTATATGCCTGGAAACAACATTTCATTAAGATTAATAGAACAGAACACATTAATATATCCACAAATTATTATTATCATTTTATTATTAGTTTAATTATTAAAGAAATTGGCAATGGCATAAAGGTAATAGACACGTAGAATGGGGTTTGAAAAGTATAATTGAAGGAGATTGTATTGTATTGATGGCCAAATTTTTCTGATAAGGAAGATTCAGTACATCACACAGGTTTATCGTTGCTGTCGATGTAGAAACCCCTAGGAGGCTACATGAAATCACAGAAAAGTGAGTTAGGAGTAAAGTCGGATTACCAGCGAATAAACTCTGATTCTCAAGTTAGTGAAATATTGTAGGGCCAAATGAAAAGAGAGAGATTACGAGTGTTTGAGTATTTTACTGACCTGGGAGGCTGGGCTCGAGAAAAGTTTGTAAGTATAGTAATTATCTCGACTGCTCAAAAGCAGCCTTCTAAAAGTTCTTAAGTAAGGAGAAAAATAAGGTCTAGCCGAAGAAGAAGAATCCGAATCCTGCTACATGCATAGCCTTCACCTTTTATAGAGCTCCTGCACGTGTGAGTA
>JAWDEX010000002.1:12742443-12760480 GCA_035221805.1 Trichilia hirta | reverse complement strand
GTGAGTAATCCTTAGGTGTTTTGTTCCTTAGCTTTAGGTGGCTTTTTGTACTCAATGTGGTGGTGGCTTTCTGGGGCTTGGGGGTGTTGTTTCTTTGCCCTTCCTTTGGAGTTGAGGGGTGTGTCGTATTTTGATCATTATTATTAATAAATTATTTCTATGCGTTTCAAAAAAAAAAAAAATCCAAATTTCATGAGTTATCATGCACATCTTACGCACCTTTACGATACAATTCATGGTTCACTGCAAGCACCTAGTTTCCGCTGATATGTAGGGTGGGCATGATAATTTTTTCTTTTTTTTTTTAATGAAACCTCTCTTAAGCAGAGGCTAATTTATTAAAAAAGAGAAAGAAAAACAACACCAAAGTGTTCAATGCAAGCCAAGTTCGAAGATGATTCAAGTTATATATATATGAGACACAGAATTCGATTGGATGTATTGAAGAAGTCGGTAAATTGAGTTGCAAGGATCGATGGCTCGGATGAAGAAAGCATTCAATGGAATAAGATCCGGACAAGTTTAGTTGAACGGGTCTTAAGGGTCAGTCGAACAGATTGGGGAACAAAAAAACCCAGAGACTTTGGATCAATTTCTATGGCACAAGTCAGGCAATTTGGCCAATCAGATTAGGCTAACTTTCAGTTTGACCAGAGTTGGCTTTTGAGTCTATGCGATTCTGGTTAGGATTTGTTTTCTATATATAACTAGATGTCTTCTAGGTTAAGGGGGTTTTCAAATATGTTAGAGAGACTTTCTAGAGACGTAATTGAGTCAATAGAAAGCCTAGAGTGCGTTGGTAAGAAAGAGGAAAGACAACTGACCGTCGAAATCGTTCTTGGTATTGTAATTCATAATCTCTAGTTAATATATTCTTCTTCTATGGTATTTTGTGGTTGTTATGTGCTTGTGAATTTGTTCTTTAATGATGAGTGCATAATTTAATTCTCTTTATTCTATAACTTTTTGGTCTTATAGTTTAGGCATAATTTGAGAAGCTATAGAAAATTTTTTATAAAATAGAAAAATTCTATCCTTTCATAATTTTAATCTTTGAAGTATTTTATAAGGTTTTAACCACTGTAGAGTTTTAGAATGTGAAAGTGAATTTAGAGATTTTAAATTATACATTCTAATCCTTTTAGAATAGCATAGAATATTCAATTTTGAGTTCATTTGAACCCCCAAACTTTACATCTAATTTAGAGAAAAAATTTGAATTTGAACTCAAATTTGGATTTGATTATAGATTATTCAAAAAGGCTATAGAAAGCTAAGAGATAGAGTCATAATTTTTTTTTTTACATGTGGTGAAAGCAATTAAGGAGGCATTGTGGCTACAAGGATTCTTATCTGAGTTAGAGGTTAGCAAAGAGACTTCTGTAGTGTACTGTGACAACCAAAGAAACTCGTGTATTATTGTGAATTGATTAGAATGTCAATGAGTGAAGGATTAGTTAAGGTTGTTAGAGAAAGATTTTAGGTTCTTATAGCAGGATTGTGCAGAAAAGTATGTTTAAGAATACTGATATGAAGAGAAGAAGAGATTTAATGCTATAAATCTCGATTCAAGGTGGAGATTGTGAAGATGATTAAAGTTATACATGAGAATACAGAGAGAGAGTTCGGCTAAATGCATTGTAGAAGTCAGTCGACTGAGTTGCAAGGATCAGTTGCACGGATGAGGAAGGTATTCAACTGAATAGGATCAGAACAAGTAAGTCGAATGGGTCTTAAGGGGCGGTCAAATGGATTGGTGAACAAAGTAAGTTAGAAACTTAAGAGGGGTTCCAAAAACATTAGAGAGACTTTCTAAAGAAGTAATTGAGTCAACGAAAGGCCTAGAGAGTGTTGGTAAGGAAGAGGAAGGATGATTGGTCACCCACATTGTTCTTGGTCTTGTGATTCATATTCTCTAGTTAATATATTCTTTTTTCTGGTATTTTGTGATTGTGTGTTTGTGAATTTGTTCTTTAATCTTGTGGTTGTTTATTCAATGCAATTTCCACATTAACAAATGCCCAGAAGACCACGTTGTTTCAATGCCAAGAAAAGAAAGAATTAAGAAAAGCGATAATTCGAAAAACCCCAAAGTTGAGCTTGGATACAGTGAGGAGCATCTGCTACTCGATTGTCTTCTGGGAACATTGAAACTCCATACTAGAAATCAACTGCTGAAATTACGACGACAAGGAGGTTGAAGAGACGGATTTCTTAAGCAATAAAAAGCAACTTGAGAATCAGTTTCCAACCAAATATGGTTCCAGCCACGCTGAGAAGCTAACTGAACCGCAAGGATGATAGCCATAATCTCTGCGAAAAATGAGGAATTCACAACTAAGGCTGGAGCAAAAACACCCAAATAATTCCCGTGACAGTGCCAGTAAACGCCATCGCACGCTGCCAATTGAGGCTTGTTCTTCGAGAGGCCAATGGTGTTCACCTTGATGATAGTAAAACGAGGACTTCGCAACTAGCTGTGGCATGATTCAGTTCCATCTAGTTTGGTTTCCCACAAAACGAATCAAATTGAATAACTTTTATTTTTAAAAGTTCAAAATAAAAAAATTTGAATGTAATTAGTAAAACAGAATTTAGTCGAACAATTTTGATTTGGTAATTTAATTTTTTTTATAAGTTGATTATGTATTAAATTTTCTAAAGTCTAAAATATATAATAAAATTTTAATTGTATATTCAAATTTTTAAATATTATGTTAGACATTTTAATTTGTTTTGTTCAGTATTTAGAATTTAAAATTTTAAAATATTTTATTAAAATTTTGTTTTTTCTAAATATAACAAAATATTATGGGATATTGTGAAATATTTTATGATGTATTGTTTTTATAAAAACTAAAAATAATATGTGAATATATCTCTTTTCTATCGGATAATGAAGAAAGTACAATAAACATTTTAGCAGTTAAGTAATACTTTAAAAGAATTTAAGTGTCTTTTAATTTGAATTTAGAGTTCCAAGTAAACACTATTCTTAAACTTTAGGAGTCTAGATATTAGTTGCTTCTAAATATATTTGTTCCCTATTCTCACTTGAGTTATAATAACTGGCATATTCACAAAGGTTTGCAGTTGGTCAAATGCTGGATTGAAATTAAAAAAAAAAATGAATATTTTCCCACTAAAAATTCTGAAATAAAAAAAGAATTAGTTATAAAGAAGACAAAAACATTGATCAGTTAAATATTCAAGAGCTAAAAAAAAAAATAAATTGAAAAAACTTTTAAATTGTATAATTTATTCAATTTTGACAGAGAGCTATGGATATAAGATTATCCATTGATGGCGAAGAAAGTAGTTTTAAGCAACTTTGTAAGGGCATTTTCAAAAGATAATACATAGTGTTTTGAAATTAAACATTAACGTAGCACAACAGCAAGCTTTCTTGCTAGTCTGGAATCACGGGTGATATCAATACAGCATATCTCTCCATGACGGTTGTCCTCAATTAATTAACAAATGAATAGTGCTCATGTGGTGAAGCCAACCAACTACAGTGTACCACTTCGATTTTATGGTAGGACCGAAATCACAGGAGTGAGACCCTCCCCCACGATTTAAGAAGCAAGTAGCGCCATCTCTGTTATCACTCGGTCCAATTGAGGTGACACACTTTCCTTTGTCGTATGCACTACAACAACAGTACATTCTAACTACCTACAAGAACCGTATTTATTAATTCATTAATTTGTAAATAATACATGAGCAGTTAATTGTTTGAATAGTAATATCGAGTTTAGGTGAATGAAGGACTAAACGTGTAATCACACGTAGGCCAACACAAGATTAAACTTGCCAAAAACTTAAAAATTCACTGAAATTTAATTTGGATAAAATTTTCAATTCTAGAAACCTTAAAATTTAAAAATGATGCTAATGTTATAAAAACGAGTTTTAAGTCTCATCTAGAAATTATAGCTATATATATACACTCAAAACTAGAGTTTATATAATTACAAATTTGTCATTAAATATAAAAAACAAAGAGGCTAAAAATATAAGGTCACTCAATGTAGAATGTATTGTTTGGAACCGGATACCTCCATGTCAAGCATCGGACATGTTCTGTCCCATAATCAAGATTACCCTTCGATGCATCCGATGCTAGACAAGGAGATCTTCGACGTCGAACATGTTCTACCCTTGAAATTTGGCACTCAACATCTCAATGTCTAGCGCTGGATGCTCCCTGTCCATGCAGCTGTGCATCAATCTTTCTCACCTCGAATTGTCTGTTAGCTCCGGATACACTCGCTCCTCTGAGTTGTAATAAGAAAACAAGTATGCCACATTGAAAGTGTGGGACACATTCATTTTCTCAGGCAAGTCGATCACGCATGCGGTCTCACTGATATTCTTTAGCACCTTATATAGACCATACTTGGTTGTTGTTTGTTGTAGGTACCTACCGTAAGCCGCTTATTCAGCAAATACACCATAACCATGTCTCCCTCCTCAAAAGGTCTTGGTCTCCTGTGTTTGTCTGCTGCCTACTTATACTTGGCGTTGGTCCTTTCAAGCTTCTCCTTCAAATCTTGCCGCTACGTGTGAACTGGTGCTCTTTCCTCTCTATGCTTGGCATCCTGTAAGTAGCTTAGCCCGTCTTTCAATTTATAAGCAACTAGCTTAACCTGTCTCTTCTCAAGGATGTCCCTGTACTCAAAAAATCTATCTACTTCGAAAAGCTAATTCAAAAAACCTTCAATGTCTAAACATGCACTAAAAGTAGGAAAGTCTACTTTTGTCGGTATTCTTCGTGCTCTTATTACGCCCCACGATGCTCTGCATATCCCCCACCATCTCCACCTTCTCTATGGCCCTTTGCAGCTCTTAGAGGTCCTCCATTGTCCACATATTGAGCGTATCCCTATCTTTGTCATTGGAATCAATATTGGAGGTCAATAACCTATGATGGAGAGGTTGCCTTTGAGCAATAGATTGATCGCAGGCAATTTCTCGATCACCACTACCTGCAGTTTCTGATGTCCTATTTGCGCTCAGTCTAACGATATTGTTACTATCCCAGAGAAAATCAAACCTTTCCTCTATGAAAGTGAATCTATCATCAATGGCAATAACGAACTTTTCTAATCTCCATTCTAACGTAGCCAGCACCTGCGCTCTTTGGTCAGTGGTATCGGAACGGTTTCCTCTAGTTTCATCTGCCATGCAATCAGGATTACTCGTTCTTCCTCCGATAACAAACTAATGCACTGTTCAATGTGTAATCACACACAAGTCAACGCAAGATTAAGCTTACCAAGAGCTTGAAAATCCACTAAGATTCAATTTCAGTAATATCCCGAATTTTAAAAACCATAAAATTTGAAAATGATTCTAATTTTGTGAAAATAAATTGTTAGTTCGATTTAGGGATTAAAACCATATATATACTCCGAAAGTGGGGCTCAAACAATTATAAATTTGTTCTTAAATATTAAAAATGAAAAAAGGTAAAAACGTAAAGTCTATCTACGTAAAATGACATGTCCAACACCGGATACTTCCATGTCAGTCACCAAACATGTTCCGTCCCCAAACTTGGATGATTCCAAGACGCATCTGGAATCAGACATGGAGATTTCAGAAGCCGTACATCTTCCATCCTTGAAGTCCGACGCCGAACATCTCAATGTCTGGTGCGGGATGCCTCAGTTCATGCAGCTTTGCGATAGTGGATTTAAATTATTATTTTTAATGTTGAATGTTTGGTTTTATTTTATTACGAAAATATTTAAATCTGCCTGATATCGCCTTAATAAGCACCTCAGTTTTTGCCATGTTTCCGGACAGTATAGCTCGCACCCTTCTTAGGAATCAGTAAACTACTAAAATCTATGTTTGCAAAAATGTGGGGAATTGTTGTTTGCTTGCTGTCTATAATTGTTGTGATAATTAGTTATTGTCTTTATACTTGGTCAAACCCAAAGTACAATGGCAAGGTACCACGTGGTTCACTGGGATCGCTAATTAGTGGAGAAACCATTGAGTTTTTCATTCCTCATTCACTTTACGATATCCCTTCGTATATCAGAAAGAGAATAGATCGGTAAGTTGACAACATACATATTCTACTAATATTCTTAATGTTAGTTAATAAATACATTTCAATATTAATTTGTATTTTCAAATTTTTCTTTCAGATATGGATCTTTGTTTTTGACAAGGGTAGTTGGACAAAAGATTGTGGTATCGACGGATCCCGAAATAAACTATGGTATCTTCCAACATGAAAACAAATCTTTTTTAATTTCGTATACTGAGAGCTTCCTTGAAATTATGGGAAATCAGAGTTTGCTCTCTTACCATGGAAACTTTCATAAGTATCTAAGGAACTTGATTCTGCATCTTATTGGTCCTGAAAACCTGAGGGTAAACCTACTTCATGAATTGGACGAGACAACTCAAAGACATCTACGTTCATGGGCCACCTGTGGCACTTTTGATGTGAAAGAAGGAGTTTCAGAAGTAAATTTAGTTAAATAGAAAATTAATCGTGTGACTGTCAAATAAATTTATGACATATATATATAATTAATACATTAAAATCAATCATTTGACTGTTGACAGATGATATTTGAATATTTTTCGAAGAAGCTAATCAGTTATGATGAGTCGAAGGAGTCAAAGAAGCTCAGAGAGAATTTCAAAGCTTTCATGGATGGTCTGATCTCATTTCCTTTGAACTTTCCTGGAACAGCTTTCCATGAATGCATACAGGTAGAATTAATTATATAGATAGATTACCAAATCGTTTTTAATTTTTACCACTCACTCATGGTTTTTACAAATTAATTAGGGACGTAAAAAAGCGATACGGGTGATTAAAGATATCTACCATGAGAAGAAAGCATCAAAAATTCGTGGAAATGATTTCCTGGATGATTTAATTAAAGAAGTGGAAAAAGAAGATACAGTTATGAACGAAGCCATTGCTATAGACTTGGTGTTTCTGATGCTCTTTGCTTCACATGAAACTACTTCTCAGGCAATGACATTACTAGCAAAGTATATTTTTGATCATCCTCAAGTGCTAGCAGAATTAAGGGTCTGTACACTTTCATACATAATACAACATGCGACTCTATTTAATTAATTTACATCTCAAAAGTTTCTGTGAATAATTCTTATATTCTTAATTAATTATGACTCTCGTTTCAGAAAGAGCATGAGGCAGTTCTTAGAAGCCGAGAGAAAGAGAGGTCAGAAATTACATGGGAAGAATACAAATCAATGACTTTCACGCATATGGTGAGTTAAATGAGTCTTAAGGCCTTGATTATTAATTTAATTTTTCATATTAATTGATGTATAAACTAATTACCTAATGTACTGCAATTACATATTGCAGGTAATTAATGAAACTGTTCGGCTGGCAAATATTGTACCCGGGATTTTCAGAAAAGTGTTAAATGACGTGCAAATAAAGGGTATAGGCATTACGCATATACGACATAATTCATTTACATATTTAATGAATTTTTATTTTATATTTATATATATATTCAATTTGAAATTAACCAATTAATCATGAAAACAAGTGTAATAATAATGAGAGATGAAAAAATTTAAAACATTTTTATGAACATGCAGGATATACAATTCCAGCAGGCTGGTCGGTTATGGTTGTCCCATCAGTTACCCATTTGAATGCTGACAAATACGAGGATCCTCTTGCATTTAATCCTTGGCGTTGGAAGGTAATATTTTCAGAACTTCTTTCAACAGTTACCTAATTGATTGTCAAATTAGTTAAAAATTAATTACCTACAGGGAAAAGAATTACATGCCGGATCCAAGACTTTCATGGCCTTTGGAGGTGGCGTCAGACTTTGCGCTGGAGCTGACTTTGCTAAGATTCAAATGGCTGTTTTCCTCCATTACTTGGTCACTAAATACAGGTAATTCTGTTCTCAAAGAGTAAATTAATTACATTGTTATGTTGCAATTGTGACCTAATTAATATTTACATATGCATGTACATATTTTCAGCTGGTCGGTGATCAAAGGAGGGGATGTCGTCCGAAAACCTGGCCTCATATTGCCGAATGGACTGCACATCCAAATTTCGAATATGGAGAAGATTTCGATCGAAAAGAAAAAAATCTACTGATGGAATGGAAAGACTGTCTACAACAAGTGCTTCCCTCTTGTTAATTATCACGTTTCATGTTATGAATATGATCAATCTCTTGTTGTAATAATCTCTAGTCATCGTTAAAATAAAGAGGTGAGGCAGGATTACTCTTCACGTATTAACGTTTTCAGCTCTTATCTTATGTTGAAAGTAACAATACTAACGGGGTTGACAAAATTCATTATCAGAAACAACAATGCTAATTGCTAAATATTTAATCTTAATTAGAGATGTTACTTTCATCAATTAGATAGTAAATAAAATAATAAATTACCTTAAAAAATTACATAAAATTTATTATCTAATTGATGAAAGCTATATTATCACATTACACACAAATTGAAATCATTATTTGGAATGCTTAATAGTACTTCAATAAAAATTACTACAAATTTCTTTTAATATTGCTCATTCTTACAAACAAACAAAAAAAAAAAAAAAAAAAAATTCTAATAGTGGTAGTATTTGAGGTCTCGACTGTATAATAGTCTTAATGGGAACAAATAATATATTTTTCTCTTAAATAAAATAAAATAAAATAAAATATCCGTGTTGGACGAGTGTCGCAAATCGATTCCTATGAACAATGTAATATTAAGAACTTTTATTTGTTAGTAGGACAATTCTTAAGAGGTGAGAAGGGTCCATCACCTTGTACGATATATAATTTGTTAATAATACGTATTCATCTAATTATTTAATGGCAATACCTTATTGTAATATAATATTTATTAAAACTGTAACACTGTAATCATAAATTATAACAAGTTCAAAATAAACTACAAAATTTTAACGTTCATCCATTAAAACTTTACAAAACATGTGCAAAGATATTAATATCCTTAAAATTTAAAATAAATAAATAAATAATTAGGAGAATTCAATACATGTGATGCAACATGTATTGAGATGTAACATGTCACTCTGAAATGATGATAAATATCACGTTGAGCTATAAAAATTGAAAGAATTATTTATAAATAAATACTAACAATCGATCTCTATAATTTTGGAAAGTATATATTTACCTTTTAAAGTTTTAATTACATACATTCTTGATGCAGAATTTTGTACACGCATCAAACATTCGAATCTATTGGGACTCGAAAGAAATTTGTTATGGCACTAAAAATGTCATTTAGAACCTGAACGTAACGCAGAGCCTAGGGTGGGGATTTGAATCAGGGATTTTAACTTGTGATTTAAACATGAATACCACTCATATTGAAACCACAAATTAGAAGTCCCTGATTCAAATTTTCCCGCAAACGAATGTTAGTGGCAAACTCTACGTTGCGTTTAAGGTTCACATTGAAAAGGCAACTCATAATGAGTTAAAAATTTTCTTGCGTGAAAATTTTTTGTTTAAAAATTTAAAAATTGGCAATACTGAAGTTATTTTTATTCTTTTCTAGAAATAGAGAGTAATTGCTTTTGAAAAATAATTTGTACTCTTTCTTTTAACATAGTTCTATAATTTATATATAGTAATCTGATAGTCATAGGTTAGGAAGAGAAATTTTGATTGAAACGACACTGATTATTGGATTTTAATTTTACCTCTTTCTGCAGCAATGTCTCCCTATCACTAATTAATTTCATACCTAACCATCATTCATTAAAACATTACATAACACGTGTCATGACACCAATATCCTTAAAATTTAAAATAAATAAAATAAATAATTCAGTATACGTAATAAAACATGTATTGAGATGTAACGTTTCACTGTTAAATCGTTGAAAATGTCACCTTTAGCTGGAAATTTTGAGCACACTACGATTGTTGGACTTCAATTTTATCCCTTTCTGCTTGACTTGGGAAGCCAGTCAAGTCTCGCCATCAGTAATTAATTGTTGAAGCTTGGAAAGATGATTCCTGCAGCCGCCCAAATGGAAAAAGTTGCCCAAATTCTGTAGTAACCCGTTACACATGTGAAAAAATTTCAAAACAGTTTGAATTACAATTGCGGGCGATTGACGATGAGTCCAATTAACACATTTTTGCTGAAAAGAATACAGTCGATTGTCATTATCTGATTTTATTAAATTTTATATTCTTGTTAACTATTTTATTAAATTTTGAAAAAATAACCATTAATATCCTATGAATATATTATATGAAAAACAAAAATATAGGTTTAATTTTTCGTACATCAATTGTACTTAGCATCTTTTATATTATACTATAATAACTTTATTTTTACTTCAGAAAATATTTTATTAACTTTTTAAATAAAAAATTTGATGTTAAAAAATTATAAACACATTTTTAATTTATTTTTAATATAAGTAAATTAATAGATAATATCTTTCCTCTCATCTTTTTTTATATTAACATTTTATGATTAGGATATTAAGGCTAGAACTCCACCTATCTCAGGAAACAAAAAATTATGTTAAGGAATAAATATAGATGAGTCCCCAGAGTTATAAAAATGACGTAGAGAAAATATACTTCAGATTTTTATAGTGAATAGGTCCTCAACATTAGTTTTTATAATTAAGAATTAACTATTACAAATGATTAAATTATGCCTATATTTATTATTTTTTTCATAAATTAAGGATCTATTCGTTAATATATTGTAAGGTGTGCTAAAAAATAATTTATTATATAAAAATTAATTCTGTTAAGAGTGTGCATAGTTATTTTATAAAATTTTATTCTATTTTTTAATTTCATGAAAAATTTCATAATTCTTTCTTACAATGTTATTTTTCAAGTTGAAAACTTATAAATACTGATTTTAATTTATAATTTATATTATAAGCTTTCAAATCCTCATTTATTATTTAAGTCAATAAGTAATAATTTTTTATTTGTTTGTTTGTCTCATTGTCTTTTTATATTAATATTTTGCCTATTTTATTTGTTAGGATTGTACTAAAAATAATATTACAATGATGCATATAAATATTTTTTTTTAAATAAAGCTCTTACTTAACCAATATTTGTTACTATTTTACAATAGTAATATTTTCCTTTTTCTAATAAGTTGTTTAATTTTTAAAATTAGTTATATTTCTTTTAGTTTATAATTATCTATACATATTTATATATTAGTTTTCTAAAATAATAAAAGCATGACTATTCAAATAAAAGCATGAGAGGACACCGTCCCATTGAGGGTTGAGTACCTATTAATCCCTGAAAAAAATTCTTAACCCTAATTTTATTTAAGCAATCTAAATAAAGAAATTTACTCAGAAAATAAAATAACATATAAAATTAATTTAGAAGAAAATCGATTAATTAAAATTTAGAGTACTTTTCGATTTCACCATGATTATTCAAACCAAATTCTTGACTCTAGTAATCTTTCTCAAGCATCAATAATCATATTTTGATAATTAAAATTTTTACATCTCTCTGACCATTTCAAAACTACCAAAACTCGTGAAGCACAGAAAATTCAATTAAGTACTGCACAAGATTCGCAGATATCTTAATCTCATGATATTCTTATGGTTAATTAAATGTTGACAAAATCAATCATCTTCTCGGTCTCAAATAATCCTGAATTATGTAAATGTTGGCTAGACAATCACTAGCGTGAAGAATAGAATGAAAAACTCAACATAGTCTTGGAATAGAACATCATTCAATTAAAACTTAAAAGAATTCAATCATCATAATCCAGCTACATCGTAGCCCTAGAAAAGAAAATTAGTTCATGAAAAAATCAAATAAAAACATGGTCTTGAACATAATGAATGAGAAGAGAGAAGAAAGAAGACAAAACCAATAATTTCGATGAAGATAGAGCGATTTTTGTTTTCGAGTTGCGCTGTCTCTTCTCTGTGAACCATTTCCTCCTTTTCTTTCTCTCTTTTCTCCTGCTCAAAACTCTCTATACTGCTGTCTTTTAAGTTCTTTTTAACCTTAGAATTCAGAAAACACATAATTAGGGCTGATATGGTGAATATGCTACGAACAAGCGCCTAGGCGCTATCTATTGAATGCCTAGGCACCAGTCCTAGATTTGTAGAGCTAACTTCAACTTCGGAGGGTCCAGGTTCTGATTGACAGTCACCTAGGCGGTACCTTCTCCAATTTTTGGTGCTAAAGTGCTCCTTTAAAGCACCTCGGCTCTAATTGATGGCCGTTTAGACTCCATTCTCTATGCCTTTTTGCCATGGGATTTTGCTTGTTTCTTCAAAATCGGCCCAATACACATATTTTCCTTGTAATATGCAAAATCAAACAAATTAGGGTAAAATTTCTCTTAAACCCTAAAAAATGAATCACAATGTCACATTTAGAGTATCCAATTTGTGGGTATAGAACCCATTCATCAATTTTGATTGTTATCCAAATTTAATGATTTCCTTAAAATTTTTGAAAAAAAAAAAATAACATACTTGATGTGTTGAATGTAAATATTAAAATTCATCAAAAGGTCATAAGTTCCAACTTTCAAAACAAAAAAAAATTTACGAATGGAGAAATTTCATATATATATATATATTTATTAATTTCAATTAATTAATTTACAGTAGATAAGATAATCCAAATATGAATCCATTTTGATCCATTGTATGAATCCACTGACTACTTGTAATATCTCAAAAGAAACAAGAACATTCATGCACGTTTTCACATGATTCATTGAAGCTTTATATTTGTATGTGTGTTGGGAAAAGAGATCTCAACAAAGTCGCATAAAATGATCAAAAAGAAGAAAGTAATTAAACTCCTAAGTAGAGCATTCACTTTAAACATTGTGCAACACGTTTGCTTTCAATTTGGTTGAGTTCCAAGACACAATTTCCAAATTATATTAATTATGTATAATTTTCTATAACAAGTATCATATATTAAATATTAAATATAAAAAGTTCTTTTGGATATTAATGGAATATTTATGATTGAATAAACGGGGGCTCTGTGAGGATTAAATGATTGAACTGCCATGCCAAACCATGATTTGACAATTGGTAAATTAAAACAGTGGTTTGGATTTTCCTAACATGAAAATAAAATTCACCATATAATAAATCAATTTTTTTTCAACTGATTATTTTTTTTAGTATAACAACAACATCGAATTTGGGCCACTACAACATAAGGTAAGTTATATTTTAGCGTATTTCAATAAGATTCGGGGGGCTTATTTCACACATATGCATAAACCTTGTCCTTACTTGTAAAGACAAAAATATATAGGGTTTCCGATGTCATTATCCCACACTTTTCTACATCCAATGAATTCTGCGACAGGTTCATGAAAGAGATAAGAGAAAACATGCATTTCGGGTCCATTCCATTCATATGCATGAAAAAGAACATGGAAGAGAATAAAATCGTTATCAATAACAAGAAGAAGAAGAAAGTAGAAATCACATCCAATTTTCCCCACATGACCAACTTGCATGAAGATACAATGAACTCCAACTCAATTACCCCAATACCCACAAAACATAAATAATTCATTCAACCCACTTTCACAAATATTACCATCTTCTTCCACTTCTTCCTCTTCTTCTCAGGATTTCAAATCTCAATTCCTGCTTAGTTCTCTATAAATTATCAAATGGCAGTGAGTAGTATTAGTTTCACCAAAGAGATGTCTCTCTCCTCTGCAATCTAAGTGCTTGTGTTAATCTATGCTTTCTTGGTTGTTTTGGAATCTCCTTGGAGCAATAATGTAGTCACTCGTTTGTTGCATCAGGACTCTTGTTTTCCATCCTTAAATTGTTTTCATAAGAAAAATGTTGCCAAAGATCAGAGAACCCATATGGGATGGGAAAGCATATGGATTTGCAACGGGTTTAATGGGTTGGGAAGGAAATGTTTTAGGCCTTGAGGTTGATTTTTATCATTTTTTTTTTTGTGTGCGTAAAACTGAATGCAGCAAATATAAATTAATGTGAAATGAATTAAATAAAAAATGAAGATGAAAGAATAAATGAATTCGAATAATATAGTTAATATTATATAGTACAATTACCACGTGTTTAATAAATGAATTCAAACAAAAAAAAGAATAAACATTTTGATTGTGCTACTTTTTCTATTTCCAAATCTCAACTCCATTTGTTCATAAAGAACCAAATAAACAAAATTAAAATTCAAAACTAAGCCTCTCTGCAAAATACACCTAGAAAGGGTGAAATCCCTTGGATCGTTAGAATGCCTAAACTAAAATTCGCGCCAAGCCCGAACCCGAGCATTTCAGATCCTGTTTAGCACGAATTAGTTTAAAATATCCTGGACCCGTCAATTTTCAGTATAATTTAATAATTTACACAAATTATTTATTTAATATCATTTTAAAATATCTTAAATTAAAAATTAATTTATAAATATATTAAAAATACACTAATTATATTAAATATAATAGCACGAATCTCTGGGTTTGCCATCCTTAGCTTGATGCTCTGCGCCCTAACTAGGTAGAATTGGTATGAGCATTGGAAAAATAGGCTAGAAGTGAGAGATTATAAACTCCCAAAAAAGTTAAAATGAATATACAATACTTTCTTTACTCCTGTGAAAATGTGAAATCTATAGTTATGGATTTGCAAATGCAACAGTACTCTTCGTTCTAACGGACAATCTTATATTTTTAACATCAAAGTAGCTTATAAAAAATGCAGGTAAATTATATATTAACTCACGAATGAGTTTATGCATTTGGGGCTAATAATGGTATACAAAGATAAATTATATACAGTATTAACCATGTATCATGATGCTCCACAACACAGTTCACAAAGAAGCTGTTCTTTTTCCGGTCATTCATGGCTGCATGACATACATGCCTTATACAGATTAAACAACAGCTTCCAAACGAAAATAAAGAATACAATTTACAGAAAGGAGCCAGCATACCACCTATACTGAGAATTTCCCAAGAATTTCTGATGAATTCCCACACATTAGCAGCAAGGATTTCCTTCCCACAGACAGATTAAAATTTTCCTGAAAAATGCAAATACGAACATATGCCCTGGGTAGATTTCAAACTGAAGAAGGTATAACAGTCACAAGATTATCTACCAACCTGCATCATGGTAACCGGCAATTCTACAATTTCCTTTTCCTCTTGCACTTTTGCCCTTGCTACCTCCCCCTCCGTCATATTTTGAGCTTATCGTTTTGCTACAAGATGCATGGGAGTCCACATCTGCTAGGCCATTCTCTAGAGCCCGAACCAGGTTCTCAAAATAATTTTTTGTCACACTGTTCCAACCAAATAGGAACAGTTGAATCATAGAAGACGCCAAAACTTTGTCATGCATGGCAAAGCTAGAATTTTGTGTATGGAAAATTATAAAATACAAAGAACGATGAAGCTGGATCTCGGTAACAAAGAGGAAAAAACTGAAATGTATAGCCATTTAGATTCAAGCGGCACTGTTTGATATCATGGTGTGGTTGCTTTTAAACCATAGTTGTTTAGGATGAAATCTCTAAATGTCAAATATCAATATATAAATATGTTAGCCCCCCACTAAAATTACTTACCAAACACTGCCGTAGCTTTGCTTTCAAAGCACAGCCACACAAACCCTATGAAACAAATGTCAATCTAAAACATCATATAACCATACAGGACCAATATAATTCATTTCATTGGACTGTTATATCCTACTTTCAAAGAATTTATTCCATTCTTGGTATAGAGCAATTAAGTATATAACCACCACTTTCTCAGAAGAATAAAAAAGCATATATACAACCATATTATAGGCTTTTTTATCAATCGATCATAAATTTATTAGTTCATGGCAATTTTGATGGAATAAATACCTGGTCAGCCCTGCTAACTTTGTACGGAAGTCGTTGAACTCTTTTGATGGGCTCTCATCATCTAAGAATTTTTTTAGTTCCTTCTCTGCACATTGATGAAGCCTTTCCAAACCTGACTCCGCTTCACCTGAAAGAAGGTAAAAGCTGTCAAGCTTCTCTAACAGTGATATAACCACAAAGATGCAGATGAACAACTTTTATTAATTACTGGCAGCATATTTAGAAGTATAGATACCTTGCAAGTACTCAAAAAAATGTCTCTTGGCCTGTTCATGCTCAGGTAGGTAATATCCATAAGCATAGGTCCATTTCAGGACTCTCCGACATTCAACTATCTGCAAATGTTTATTAACAGAAATAAATCGTAAATATAGCAAGAGGATAAGGTATTCAAGACATCCATGTAGTTAGAAGTATCAGTAAGAGGAAAGAGATACAGTCAGTCAATTCTATCTTCTTGCTAGATTCCAACTGAAGACAACAAATAATTACCATAAAGGATTCTAAGTAATAGTAATATCAGTAGAGTAGTATCTACAGGTACAAACTCTATATATAAGTTGTGTAATACAGACTGATGAGGCATTGTTATACGATTGCCACAGGATCTATTCTCATTAAACGTATTGATTTTGTATTTCATCCAACCAATAATATTAAACCATATCAATTTGAGTACAATAGTTTGAACAGAGTTTGTGTCCCTAGGACTTTTATCAATGATAATTAACACAGAGTATTGTCCCATGAGGATGTAAATCTTGTACACAAGTAATCAGATATCGCATCTCTGCTTGTGCATTTGTTCAGGAGAATGTGGTTGCATCCACCGGTTTTAGTATGAATACAAGAAGTCCAAATCCACCAACAGAATTATATATCGTGAAACTTTGATGTTTCACCCAAAAGTTTGAGAGGTATTGCCATAACAAAGTATATATTTAGTGGAGTATATAGCGGAATAAAACCCAAAAAATCACAAGGCTGAGCTATCATAAAACCCTTTTCTATATCCATCAATAAGCACTCATATCTAGAACTAAGACAAATCAAAAATTTTGCCTTTAAATAAATCATAAGAATGCTTGAGGGGTCTATACAAAATAGTGTCTTCAATCTGTTCTAAAAAAAATATACCCAGAAATTCTGTATCACTAATGATGAAGATTGGAATTTACCTGAAGCCAGGCCTCTATAATGAACTTGAGCTGAGATTCCGGTGTGCACTGGATGTCACTTAGCTTCTCAAGCTTAACAAAAAATTAAAATAAAGAACAAAATAATCCGTGTTAAGGCCGTAGTAGAATAGAAAAAATCCATAGTTAACCAAAGGTCAAACTATAAAATTTCATGATCTAAACAGACCATCCCATGCCACTTTTATAAGAATCCGAACCCAACATTTACTTTAAATTACCCAAGCAAGATAAAAACAATGCTGATATAATTTTCAATTGCGTCTTTTCTACAAAAGCCGTGAAAATTCCAGCACAATCTTTATTAAACCATCAGGTTCTTGAAGAATTATATAGCAATAAGATTAATTTTCAAGTTCAGATCACAGTCCTATAAACTGCGAAGTTTTTAACCAATCAAAATAGAAGCACTTACACGCGCAGTCTGCATTTGATGTAAATCTGCCAGAGCTTTTTGCCTTGACTGCCAGATTGAAGACAGATAACAGATTAATAACATGTAATTCACATCAACTGCATCCTCAATTTGAAAATCAGAATAAAATGAAAGAGTTTAAGGGGAAATAGATATCATGCCTATAAACCCAGAAATATTTCAGTAAATATTATCTATGACCGTCTACAATGGTCCTTCAGAATGGGGAAGGAATCAAAAAAAAAATTTCTTAATTAAAATAAAAGAAACATCAAAAGCCTAGAACTAAGACAATAATTTTTGGTCATTAATAAAATTTGAATGATATATCATTCCATTTTTTCTGTTTTACAAATCTGTTACATAGTTAGCAGTTAATACGAGATAATAACAATGAAGGGACTTGCACCATTTATCTCTTATTCATGCCAGTAGGTTAGATTCAAAAGTATTCTCCAAGTCTCATAAAAAAAAAGGGGCAACTGTCTTCTTCTAATTTTCCATCTTCT
>JAWDEX010000002.1:12728252-12741501 GCA_035221805.1 Trichilia hirta | reverse complement strand
GACTTGAGCGTCAGAGTTTATTCGCCGGTAAGCCGACTTCACTCCTAACTCGTTTTTCTGTGATTCAAGCTAGTTTTCGAGAGGCTTCTACAACAACCGCAACAATAAATTTGTGTGATGTGCTAAATCTTCCATCACTGGAGAATTTGGGCATCAATAGCTAGCTTTGCTTGTCAGGATTTGTCATTGGGTCTATGCTTGGGATAATCCAAAGTGCAATGGAAAACTACAACCTGCTTCAATGGAATTGTCAACTATCCGAGATTCCATCGAGTTCTTCACTCCCCGTGCATTTTATGAAATCCTACCCTTTATCAGCAATAGAATGGAACGGTATGATCTCAGGGTCACCCATATTTTTCATCGATACATAAGGAAATGTATTTTTTTTTTGTCCTTTTATTTTTATTTTTTCAAATTTCGTATATGATTCTCTGCTTCGAAAAGTCTAGTTGGTCAAATGGTCGTGCTATCAACTAACTCCGAAATTAACTATAGTCTCTTTCAAGAAAATAAGAATTTCATACTTTGGTACACCGATAGTTTTATAGAAATTATAGGGAGAAGAAAGCTTCTCATTCCATGGAAGCCCTCATAAGTAGGTAAAGAAACTAATTCTGAATGTTGTTGGACCCGAAAACCTGAGGAAAAAAGTAATGCCCGGGGTGGACGAATCGACTTGCAGACATCTACGTTCAGGTGCTAACCGTGGCAGTGTCAATGTCAAAGGAGCTTCACAAGTAGTTTACTCTTAGCTCGTCGCAGAATAGTTAATTAAACAAAAGAATACACACACGCACACACACATATATGGATAATAATAAGAAACTTGATGTTGTCATGATTATGAGAACTACTTGGTTAATATCTCCAAATGATATTCGAATACTTTTGTAAGGAGTTTATCAGCTACGATTAAAGGAAGGATTTGAAGAAACTCAGACAGAATTATAAAGCTTTCATTGAGGGAATCTTCTCATTTCTTTTGAATATCCCGGGTATCGCTTTCCCTGCTTGTTTACGGTATTATATTAATTTAATAGAAGAAACAAAGAAATATGGCAACCATGCATACCATGAATTTACAAAGGTTTGCTTCCATATTTTTTCATATCAATCAATCTTCATTAATCATATGTTCAATTTTGAATATATTAGGGACGATAAAATGCAATGAAGGTGATTCTGACTTCTATCATGAAAGGAAAATATCAAAAATCTGTCGGCATGATTTCCTGGATGAGTTGCTTGAAGAAGTGGAAAAAGAAGAAACAATTATGAATGAATCTATTGCTATAGCCTCTGTCCTTGTACTTTTGTTTGCTGCAAATGAAACTACTTCCCGGGAATCACTTTTACTTATAATGAGGTATATTTTTGATCATCCCCACGTGCTGGAAGAATTAACAGTTTGAACATAAATAATACAACATAAGCGATTAATTTGTATTAATTTTCCACTAGAATTTCTCCTTGATTGGTAATCTTCTTGTGCCACTGTTGATTTTATTTCAGAAAGAACACGAGGCAATTTTGAGAAGCAGACAAAGAAATAGGTCTGAAATTAGGGAAAAATATAAAACAATAACCTTCAGGCATATGGTAAGTTAAATCAGTCTGAGGGGCTTAGTTATTATATGTATTGGACTAGAGGAATACTAGTCATTTCAAAATGCATTTCAAATTAGACGGTACGTATTTATTGAATAATGAAAAAATACAATAAGTAATTGTAGAAGTTACAAAATTTAGGATTCAATAAATGCTTATCAACTCACCTAATGTTTTATTTATAATGAAAAATTTAGGATGGATAGTATTATTGATGGAATTACCTGTTACTAGATTAATTACTTGCTATTTGATTGTTGTGCTAACAAATTTGCATGGCACTGGCAGTTCATCAACGAATCTGTTCGGCTTTCATTTAAGTAATGAATGATGTGCAGATAAAGGGCAAGTTATATTTTAATAATTAAGCCGTTGATTTCTTCGTATAAAATGTTTCAAATGTAAGAATTGAGTGTTGCAGTATATACTATTCCAGCAAGCTGGTTAACAATGATAGTTCCATCAGTTCTTCATTTGAATGCTGATATATACGAGGAGCCTTTTGCATTTAATCCATGCCTAAAAACAGGATCCTGCATGGGTTCTGGATTTAAAGTTAATTTCTTTTTATAGACCACATGTACGTATAGGGTAAAGAATTGAATGAGAGATCGAAAACTTCCATGGCTTTTTGGTGCGGCGAGAGACTTCGCATTGGAGCTGAGTACTTCACAAAGCTGCGAACGGCTATTTTACTTCGTCAATTGTTCACAAAATACAGGTCATTTTGTGGACAAACTGTAGTTTCGGTAAGTAAAAACACACGGCCTTGCATATGTATAACTGAAAATTAACTTTAATTGCAATGACCTAACAAATTAACTAACTATATATAAGGTGGGACTTTCTTAATTAAAATTTTTAACTTAGATTAGATATAAATTTATATAATTATATTTAAAATCAAGTAATAATATTTAATATTGTCAATTCAATAATTTTATTAATTTTTTAATAAATAAAATTTTATTTTATTATTTTAAATAAAAATATAAGTTAAGAAAAATGGTCCCTCGAAATGAATATATTTTAGTGTATCTTGATGAAGCGGCCAGTGCGCTCAATTATCAAGGGAAGTGATGTGCCGGGCGTCATATTTGAAAATGGACTACACATGAAAATTGCCGAATAATAGAAGTGCATAGGGAAGACTCCAATAAGACTTAAAACTCTGTGTGCGGTCATTGGAGCAAACCTTTTGATGGTATTGAAACGATTTTACTCAATTTCGTTAATTTTGCTTTTTAGCTTTTTTTTTTTATGTAATAATAATAATTTGCATTTGCTTATTTTAGTAATTTTTGAATTATCTTCACCCCAATTTGAAGAAAGTGTTGAAAATCAACAATCTCAACTTACTATGAAAATTATTGATAAGAAGTTTGTTGATGGAGAGAAAGCTTTGCTGTTGGTGAGGTTCTTAGGGAGCTATTCTATGTCCAAAATTGAAAATAATTAATCTTTTCAATAATTAATCTAATGGTTACAGTTTTAGGTTTTGTAAAAATAATTAATCTTTAATTTCATTAATTGAATCTAATGGTTACAATGGTAAGAATTTTGTTTTAAGAAATAATGGCAAGGTTGAACTTGTAAAAATTGAAAAACATTATATGATCGTTTATAGTTTTGATAGAATTTAGGGACCAAAATATTAATACAAAAGTAATTTAATTTTTAAAAAATTATACTAAAAGAATATGAGGACCAACGGGTTAGTAATGCAAATATATTTCTTGGGTTTTCGTCCTACACATCATAGGCCGTTCATGAGATCCATTCACTTAATGGTCATATATCGTTAAGTACACCAAGTCCGCGTTATGTGAAAAACAATGTAGCAGGTTCAATAAGAATCCAGATCGACTGTGTATAGTAAACTCCAATACAGATCACATGTGAATCCATTTGTCGCCCGCTCTGGCAGAGAGTGTTCCAGAGTACTAACTGCCATCACCCTCAGTGACAGAGCATTCGAAACAGGAAATCCCTGAAACAACCAAACCCTAACCCTAGGTATTTCGTACTAAGGTAATGGACGCGGAAGACGATCGTTCGAATTTAATGATGGAGGAGATCTATTCGAACGGTGGTGAGGAATCGACACGTAACATACCCATCATTAGTGGGGAGCAGCTGGATGTCGAAGCTTACGCCAGCCTGTACCAAGGAAGGACGAAGATCACGCGGATGATGTTCATTGCCGACCACTGTGACAACGTTTCGATGCAGCTGGAGGCGCTCAGAATGGCCTACGATGAAATTAAGAAAGGCGAGAACACGCAGTTGTTCAGAGAAGTTGTGAAGAAGATAGATGGGAGGTTGGGTCCGAATTATACCATGGACGAAGCATGGTGCGATTCCGTAGATCGCAGAGCCGAACAGCGGAAGGAGAAACTTGAGAACGAGCTCAATGCTTATAGGGTATGGCCTCTTTCATTGTTGTATGGTTGTATTTTACGTTTTATTGTTGCCTTTTGCGTTGTTTATTGTTCGTTCTGATTTGTTTTTCTTCTGAAATTGTTGATTTTATGTTGTGCTCGTGTCGTGAGAGAGAGTTTTGAATGCAACGGCAATTATGTATAGTTTGCATAGCCTAGGGTTTCTTTTTTTTCTTCTTTCTCTGAAATGATTATAAACTTTTTATTAGCAGTTCAACCTGTGTGGTACTCATTCTTGGGTTCTCTTTCTGTCTATTTTAGAAGTACAAGGGCTTTGCTGGAGTAATTTTATCGTTAATCTAGTATTATTAAAATACACTGCAGAACCCAAGGAAAAATGTTCCTGTAGTGAGCATATATCTGTCTTAGGAAACTGACTAAGGAAATTTTAGGAGAAACTGAGCCTGACATGGTGATTGTGTTAGTCTTATTTGTTGTTACATTGGGCATGATGGAGCTGGGTATACATCAGCTGGATAAGATATTAGATTGATTTGGGTATATCTTATTTTTTTGTCCGCTTTGTCTTCGCACTGGGTCTACTGCCCTGCATCTTTACTTTTGGTGGCATTTATTTGTGAAAAAAGTATGTTATTATTATCATTTTTCTTCATTGTGGAGATTGACATGGATTGATTTGTGAGGGTGATATGTTGCTTATGATATAATATGGTAATCTGAGTTACTAAATTCTTCTTTTTTTCACATTATCTCAGTCCTGGTCTCTTATCTATCATTGTGCAGACAAATTTGATCAAAGAAAGCATAAGAATGGGATATAATGATTTTGGAGAATTTTACTATGCTCACGGTGCACTTGGGGATGCTTTTAAAAGTTATGTTCGCACTCGTGATTACTGCACTACATCAAAGCATATCATTCATATGTGTATGAGTGCAATTTTGGTCAGCATTGAGATGGGCCAATTTACTCATGTGATGAGCTATGTCAACAAAGCAGAACAAACACCTGAGGGCCTTGAACCCATTACAATATCAAAACTACGCTGTGCGGCAGGATTGGCTCACTTGGAGTCAAAAAAGTACAAGCTTGCTGCTCGTAAGGTTTGTCGTATACTGATGTCCTTTTTCAATTAATGTTATAGATGAAATAAGTTTGAGTCCTTATGTTTTTTGCTTGTTACTGTTTTATATGGGAAAATTGTAAGGAGGGCAGAGGAGGGGTGGATGATTTTTAGATGAGCCACATTGTTATATTAACTAGAGTTATCTTTTCATTTTGGCATTCATTATATTTATATATGCGCAGTTCTTGGAAGTGGTTCCTGAGCTGGGAAATTCCTATAATGAGGTGATTGCTGCTCAAGATGTTGCAACCTATGGGGGACTTTGTGCACTTGCAAGTTTTGATCGGGCAGAGCTTAAGGCATTCACTCTTTCACTTTCTCTTATCAATACTCGTGTTTTTCTGTGATTTGTTAGTATGTGATCAAGATATCACCTTTTGTTTGGCAGACCAAAGTCATAGACAATGTCAGCTTCCGGAATTTCTTAGAGCTGGTTCCTGAAGTTAGGGAGCTTGTTAATGATTTCTACTCAAGGTAATGTACTCTTTGTTGCTTTGATATGAGGAACTTTTGATGTAAAGAGGCTTTATCTATGTTAAGAATGAAGCAAATACCCGTCCAACAGATATATAGAATTATGGGCAGTATGTAGAGAATATTAATGCATTACAAAGTATGCCTTTAATCCTGAAACTGAATAGCTTACATTTGAACGGTGTGCTTTATCCCTTTCTACTTTCTTTGCTGAACCTGAAAGCTATCTTATACGCTTGCAAGGTCACCTTGAAAATTTTGTTTGTTATTTTAAATTCAATCAAAGCTATATTATTTATTTTTCCTTGCATTGATCTATATACTTTCCTCTTTGTTGTTTGTCATATGAATTTGAGTATTTGACTTTTTAGTTCGATTGCTGCTTGGTGTATTTTTCTACTTTTTTAACTCCTTATGCATGATTACATGTGTCCTTATGTCTTAGTTTGTAGCGAGGCTGTTGTATGAGTAATTTTATTTTGGGTTATTATAGTTATTTTCTGCCTTTTCACTGTTTTAATTTATAATTTTTCTTTCTTGTTGCAGCCGTTATGGATCTTGTCTAGATTACCTAGGAAATCTCAAAGCAAACCTATTGCTTGATATTCATTTGCATGACCATGTTGAGACTCTGTATGATCAAATACGTAACAAGGCTCTCATCCAGTATACACACCCTTTCGTGTCTGTTGATTTGCACATGATGGCTAATGCTTTCAAAACAAGCGTTGCTGGGCTACAGAAAGAACTTGAAGCCTTGATTACTGACAACCAAATACAGGTATGGTTAGCACAGCTATCTTTTCTTTATATTTTTTAACTTAAAATAAACAGGTTATGACCTGTAACAAAGATTAAATTCAGCTATATTTTTCCATCACTGCCTACATTTCTTGTGGTATCAATGGAAAATTTCAGTACCCCAGTGCAGTACTTGTGTTGTTGTGTTTTTGCTGTTTGTCATGGATTCAAACATGAAATAAACAGATCCAGTAATCCATCAGAACACGTTTTTGTAGAGGGGGAGTACAGTATGGTTTTTCTATGAGAATGGGTCTTGCTTTAAAAGAACTGGGTTAGCACATATTTGGCGTCCTGGCTTACCTTCATGAATTGCCTTGACAAACTAAATGGAATTGGGATTTTAAATGCCAACCTGCGATCAAATGTGACCGTATTTGATATGTATATATATTTTTTCTCTTTTTCCTTTTTTAGTTTGATCATGCTGGTCTGTCGCTGCAGGCTCGGATTGACTCCCACAACAAGATTCTATATGCACGGCATGCGGATCAAAGAAATGCAACCTTCCAACGAGTTTTACAGACTGGCAAGGAATTTGATCGGGATGTAAGAGCAATGCTGCTGAGGGCAAATCTTCTGAAGCATGAGTACAATCTTCGTGCTAGTAGGAAACTTTGAATTTTCTAATTCCACTTGAATTGACTAATGTTTTCTTCAGTAGAATTATTTTCCTGGGTTGGTCCAGCTGTTCTAAGATATCGTAAAAGAAGATTGGTCATCCAAGCTGGATTGAATTTCTAGCATTTCAGGGTACATGTTGTTACAGTGGCACCTATCTTATGGTTTCTTTGTTGTATATTCTGAGATTTATTTGAAAAGTTGCAATTATTCGTTTCTCTTTCATCATTATTTTTTCCACTCATTTCTTTGCATCAGTTATTGTTGACGTTGTTAATTGTGAGCACGTATTGAGATCTTGCTTCTGTTGTATTGGTGGTCCTGGGCTTGGCAATTATGGGCTTTGTGTTTGCTATGCTTGACTAAATTTGAGGCCGAACGAAGGTTTTGAATTATATTTTGCTGTGTTCCCAATTAGGAAGCTGTATGATAGAAGAAAGAAGAGACTCGGCTGATACGTGAAGTAATCTTTGAACATTAGAAAAGTTCATTTAATAATTAATGGGACCTTTGAAGTACTTAAAATGTTATTTTGATTATCGTGCAATTATACACTAATTTAGAATATATTTTTAGCGTTAATTAAGTTTGATAAGTACATATATGTGTAAATTTAATGCTTAGAGAATGCTGCCGGTGCAGCAGCTGTAATGTACATTACAAATTGTGGACTTGTGATCAAAATCAAATGAGAAAAAATATTAAAACAAAAAATCTTTGCCGTCAACTTGTCGAACTTTGAGCAGCTAGTCAGCACGTTGTGGACAGTAATCAATTAATTGATTTATGCTTTCCCAGTTTCCCTACGTCCTCGTCGCCTATTTGTAGTTGTAGCTCCCTTCCAGTTACTCCAGTCTGCTGTAGCCCCAGAATCGGAGTAGTGTCTGCTCGACAAGAGGAATCACCATGGACCGGTGTCTGTAACCCACTTAAATCTTTCCAAAACAAACCCTAAACACGCATCAAAATTCAAATGTTCATTTAGTCCAGCAGATCCAAATGGGTCACCTCAATTTACCTACATCCAAACGAAACGCGAGACAATGGAAACTATTAGATATGGTTTCCGCGACTTTTTTCGGATTGGTTATACTATTTTTTCTCCTAATATTCACTCCACTTGGAGATTCGCTTGCCGCGTCGGGTCGACAAGCATTGCTGATGTCGACCTCGGATCCAAGGCAGCGCCAGCGTCTTGTAGCTTTAATTGAGGCGGGTCACCACCTGAAACCAATTGAGGCCTGCCCCGCAGACTCGGTGGATCACATGCCTTGTGAAGATCCGAGGCGAAACAGCCAGCTGAGCAGAGAAATGAATTTTTACCGAGAAAGACATTGCCCTTTGCCCGATGAGACTCCACTTTGTTTGATTCCGACACCTGATGGGTACAAAATTCCTGTTCCATGGCCTGAGAGCTTGGGCAAGGTAGTACCTTTTGTGTTAAGAATTGGTTTTTCTTTGAGTAGCGATTGAGCTAGTTTTTAACTTTCTTTTTATCGATTAATGTCATATATGCTATATCAAGTGTAAAGTTAAATAACTGCAAACTATGTCTTGTCTTCTTGGAGAGCAAATTATCGAACAAGGAAAGAGAATTGCATCTAAGTATGGATCCTAGCATTTTTTTTGGTTGGGCATTTGTTTAATAGGAGGATCATATTGAGAGATGTGGAGGTCTATTATGCAATGCATGACTGGTTTTAACTATAGCTAGTAAACTGGTAGTTTGTTTTATTGAAGTTTAATATTGTAATCTACAGATATGGCACGCCAACATGCCATACAACAAAATTGCAGACAGGAAAGGCCACCAAGGATGGATGAAAGAGAGTGGCCCATACTTCACTTTCCCTGGCGGTGGCACCATGTTCGCTGATGGAGCAGACAAATATATTGACAAATTAAAACAATATATACCTATAAGTGGCGGAACTTTGAGGACTGCTCTTGATATGGGATGTGGGGTAGGAAAAGTTTTCCCTTTCTCTTCCAGTCCTTGTTGGCTGTTGTATAATTGGAACATACTGAAGTTTATTCCCCATGCAGGTTGCTAGTTTTGGGGGGTTTATGCTGGCTGAAAATATTTTAACTCTCTCTTTTGCTCCTAGAGATTCACATAAAGCACAGATACAATTTGCACTGGAAAGAGGGATACCGGCATTTGTTGCCATGCTTGGCACTCGCAGACTGCCATTTCCTGCATCCTCATTTGATTTTGTGCATTGCTCTCGTTGTTTGATACCTTTTACAGCCTATAGTTAGTTCTTGGTGTCTTGTGGCCTGTATTCGTTTCTTCTGCTTACCAGTTCGTGCTCTAATTTTACATAGAAATCTTGCTTTGCAGATGCAACTTATTTTATTGAAGTGGATCGATTGCTTCGTCCTGGGGGATACCTAGTCATTTCTGGTCCCCCTGTACAGTGGCCTAAACAAGACAAGGAGTGGGCAGACCTCCAGGCTGTAGCAAGAGCCTTGTGCTATGAGTTGATTGCTGTTGATGGAAACACTGTCATCTGGAAGAAGCCTGTTGGAGAATCATGTCTCCCCAATCAAAATGAATTTGGTCTTGAATTGTGTGATGAATCAGATGACCCAAATTATGCATGGTAATTCTCCTCAGAATGCAGCCTCAAATTCAGAAATTTAATAAGTTTGTGTGAATTTAAACTTCAATGGAAACATTCTTATTCTATTTTTATTTTTTATTTTTTATTTGATTTTATATAATACAAGTGTTTGAGCTGCATGGTAGATATATTTTAATGCAATCAGCCATCTTGTTATTGCTATATTCTGTGATGTTATAGTATAATGTAGGGGGCTCAAAACTGTAAGCCTAATAAGCTTGTTTAATTTGCAGGTATTTCAAGTTAAAGAAATGTGTGAGTAGGACATCTTCTGTCAGTGGAGAATATGCTGTTGGAACAACCCCTAAATGGCCAAAGAGGCTAACAAAAGTTCCTTCCAGGGCCTT
Source organism: Trichilia hirta (assembly GCA_035221805.1). NCBI lineage: Eukaryota > Viridiplantae > Streptophyta > Magnoliopsida > Sapindales > Meliaceae > Trichilia > Trichilia hirta. The sequence continues at coordinate 12,731,491 of JAWDEX010000002.1, read as the reverse complement.
GGCCTTGAAAAATGGGTATGATGTGTTTGAGGCCGACTCAAGACGATGGAGAAGAAGGGTTGCTTACTACAAGAAATCTTTGAGCCTGAAGCCGGGAACTCCAGCTGTACGTAATGTCATGGACATGAATGCTTTTTTCGGTGGTTTTGCTGCTGCACTTGCATCTGATCCTGTGTGGGTGATGAATGTTGTACCTGCTCGTAAGCCATCAACTCTGAGTGTAATATATGACAGGGGCCTTATTGGCATCTATCATGATTGGTAAGTCATTGTGAAATGTCTTTGTGTTTCTCTGGCGATGAAACTGATGAAACTGCATACGGGGAAAACAGAAACTGTTTACCTAAGGTTAATAGCAGATCCATTCCCCAAGTCAATTTTTTTTTTTTTTTAAATTGTCTTTCATTAGATTAACTGGAGTTTTTCGCTATTATTCGATTCCTTTGCCATGCTAATTTTTCTAGAACAAACTATTTCTCCAATTAGTAATTTCACTTTGATATCGTTTTATCTAGACGGACATGTTGGTTATTGGATCTCTTATGGTGAAGTTATAAATTTAGGATAAAGATTGACATCTCTTAGATTAAATCACAGAACGAGTTAAATGTTTCATGCTGTTTAACTGAATTTATATTCTATTTTTTATTGTAGTCAAATTTTGTTCTGAGTAAGTTTGTGTTCTGGTTCGCTGCCATTTTCTTTTAATCATGGGATGGAATACTTGCACAATTTTTTAATGAACCATACTGTCTTATAGGGAACTGTTATTAATTGATTAATGTTTTTGATTGATGTTGATAGGTGTGAGCCTTTCTCAACATATCCACGTACTTATGATCTGATCCATGTGGCTGGTATTGAATCATTATTAAAAAATCCAGGCTCAAGCAAGAACAGGTATATATGATCTATATTCTAATTTTCAAAATTAAATATACAATTTTAGTTGTTAATGGGGAGAATTTCGTTAAGTAATTGCCTCTGAAGGAACTTCTTTTATCTTTTGGATTGTTGAGCTTATACTTTTTTCTATTTTTCAACCTCTAATGGACTTTTAAAGGCAGTATATTATAGTTCACTTGTGCTGAGAAATACTAATAATGGATCATACCTGATAAATATTGTTTGCCTACTTCATAACTCTGGTATGGTGTTTTTAACACTTGTGTTGGGATTATTAATTCTTCTGATAAAAGCATACTGATTAGATGTAGATAAAATGCTTAGTCAGTTTTTGACATGAAGTACCTAGGATGGGCAATCACTTTTGATGCTATTGCAGGTGTACCTTGGTGGATTTAATGGCAGAGATGGATCGAATGTTGCGGCCAGAGGGAACAGTCGTTATTCGAGATTCTCCAGAAGTTATTGACAAAGTAAGCCGCATAGCTAATGCTGTAAGATGGACAGCTGTCGTACATGAGAAAGAACCCAAATCAAGTGGAAGAGAGAAAATCCTTGTTGCAACAAAACACTTTTGGAAACAACCTTAAACATCCCAGCAAGACTACTTTTGTTCTTTGTAATTTAGGTATTTTTCTTTTCTTGTCTTTTAGTTCTTATTTGAAGCCCAGATGTCATCTCAATTGGATCAAATGATGCATTTTCCTTTCTTGGTACTTTTTTATTTATATTTAAGAAACAGTAGGATTAGACTTGAGTAAAGGTATAAAAATGGAGAGACTGTGCAGTTATATTTTACCATAAACGTTAAGTGACAATGATAATGTCAATTAGTTTCCGGGATTGACTGTAATTTGGTGTTATTTATCTTATTTATCTTTTAGTTGTTGTCCTCTTGCACGTGTATTTATTATAACACCCTTGCTTTTCTTAGAGCCAGTGGAAAATAAAGTAATTGCATGTTGTTATAACTGCAAGTGGTGGCGGAAATTTTAATAGAATCATAGGAGTTAGTCAGTCAGGTAGAGTGATTTGTAGTCAATATATGTACAAGAACATTAATCAATCAAGCTCAACTGACCTGAACTGACTGCTGATCTTTCCGACAACGCCATTTCCAGTGAGTCTTTAAGAACAGTATTTGATAAAACTGAAATACTTGCTAGCTACTGAATGCAGCTATGGCCGTGGACCCTAATTTACTTATCCTCGATCTAAATTTGTATTATAAAATTATGTCAATAAGCTATGAAAGGAATTGTTTGTTTTCCTGGTGGTGGTTAAACGAGAAAAATGCGTTTTAATATTTGAAATTTGTGTATGCCAATATGAATGTAGATATTGACGGGGATGGGAATGGGAATGGGAATGGGAATGGCGATGTTTAGACTTTTTAATGCTGCTGCCTGTTGTGTTGTTAATTGGAAGGTTATTCATTCCAAGTCAATTCTCTTTGTTAATTTTCCTTTATGAAAGTCTTGGGTGTTCCGAATCCGTCAATTCAGTCCTTTTGGTTGCTTGTCGAGTAGGATGGTATACCTGGTTGGTTTCCTGAATCGGCTATCTGCTCTGAGTTCACTGACGTAAATTCTTTTATGGTCGGCCCATGGACCATGTCGTTCTCTGCCCAATAATCAAACCCCGTGTTTCATGCACCTGCCATCAGGACGAATGAGGGACCTTTGGGAGTGTGCTTGGACCTCTACTTTTTCCACGTGGAAATCAGTTCGTGAGATTCTAAATATTATTTTATCCCTTTCTATTTTTTTTTTTATTTAATTCATTCATTCATCATCATACTCGTCGTCATCATCATCATCTATATAAATATATCCTTTCGCAAATTTTACGTAAAATTATTTAGTAAGTACAAATGATTGTGTAAAATTATTCTGTAGAACTAGATGTACAAATTATTATATATAAATTGAAAAATGAAATAATAATATTAAATCAAATCAATCCAATCAGTGAAAATAAATAATAAATAATATTATTATATTATGTTAATTTATACAAAATTGCTTTTGTAAATAATTGAATGGATAGAAATAGCTACATGTAGTTTCTTGCGAAATTGTATATGAGATTGAGGGAATTTGTAAACTACGTAATGAACTGAAAATTTCATTTTCTTTTATCATTGTAAAAAATATGTCTACATATTCAGAATTCATAGCGAAGGAATGAGACAGGAGATTGGAGATGAGGAAGGAAAACACAAAAATTGATTTTGTTTTAAGCCACAACGAAAGAATTGAATTGATGCAAACGAAAGGAAGATTTTGTATTTTAATGTGTTTTTTTTTTTTTTTTTTTTTTTTTTTTTTTGG
>JAWDEX010000002.1:12698038-12728152 GCA_035221805.1 Trichilia hirta | reverse complement strand
TTGTACATGTGTCTTCATGTTTAGTTTGTAGTGAGGCTGCTGTACCAGTAATTTCTGTTTTGGGTTAGTGCACTTCTTTTCTTCCTTTTCCGTGTTTTAATTTGTAATTTTCTTTCTTATTGCAGCCGTTATGCTTCATGTCTAGATTACCTTGGAAATCTCAAAGCGAACCTGTTGCTTGATATTCATTTGCACGACCATGTTGAGACTTTGTATGGTCAAATACGTAACAAGGCTCTCATTCAGTATACACACCCTTTTGTGTCTGTTGATTTGCTCATGATGGCTAATGCTTTCAAAACAAGTGTTGCTGGGCTAGAGAAAGAACTTGAAGCCTTGGTTACTGACAATCAAATACAGGTATGGTTCGCACAGCTAGTTTTTCTTTTCTTTTTTCTTTAGAATTTTCAAAATTAAAATAAACAGGCTATGGCTTGTGACAAAGATTAGAAAACTTGGTTCTCCTTTTCTGTGATTGTCTGCATTTCTTGTGGTGTATATGAGCTAAAAAACTTATCGAAAGTCTTTTGCTCGTTTAGTGATCTGGGCTGTTTCCATCTTAATGATAAAGCTTATCCCTTGTCATCCCATTGGCTGACCTTGACCCCTGTTATTTTGAGGTTATATCTAGTATTCAGAGTTTGTCTAGATTTAGTGCCGCTCTCGCAGTCTGCACCAAAACAGTAGTTTATCCATAGATGTTCAGTTTCAGTTGCACTATTTTGTGAATGAACTTACCAATAGAAAATTGCTGTACCCCAGTGGTGCCATATTTGTGCCATTGTGGTTTTTCTGTTTGTCATGGATTCAAACATGAAATAAACAGAACCAGCAATCCATCAAAAAGTTTTTTGTGGGGAAGTACGTAATGGTTTTCTATGTGAATAGGTCTTACTTTATGGAACTAGATTAGCGTACTTTTGGTGTCCTGGCTTTGCCTGCATTGTATGGCCTTGGACAAACCAAATGGAATTGGGATTTTAGCTGCCAACCTAGGATCAATTGTTGTGACAAGATTTGGGATTGTAATGTTTGGTATTCTTTTTTTCTCTTTTTCGTTTTTAAGTTTGATCATGCTAGTATGTATCTGCAGGCTCGGATTGACTCCCACAACAAGATTCTATATGCACGGCATGCAGATCAAAGAAACGCAACCTTCCAACGAGTTTTGCAGACTGGCAAGGAATTTGATCAGGATATAAGAGCAATGCTGCTGAGGGCAAATCTTCTGAAGCATGAGTATAATCTTCGGGCTAGTAGGAAACTTTAAATTTTCTAATTCAGCTTGGATTGACCAATATTTTCACTGAGTAGAATTATTTTCCTGATTGGTCTAGGGGATCTAAGAATCTAAGATATTGTAAAAGAAGATTGTTCATCCAAGGTGGATTGAATTTCTAGCTTTTGGGGGTACATGTTGTCACAGTGACAAATATCTTATGGTTTCTTTATTGTATATACTGATATTTATTTGAAAAGTTGCAATTTTTTCCCCTTTTTTTTTTCCTCCAATCATTGCTGATGTTGGCAATTGTGAGCACGTTTTGAGACCCTGCTTCAGTTGTGTTGGTTGCGTTGGCCTTGGCAATTATGAGCTTGTATTTGCTATGCCTAACCAGATTTGAACCCATACGAAGGTTTTGAATTATATTTACCTTTTTCCAATTAGGAAGCTGGACGATAGTAGAAGGAAGAGACTGGGCTAAAACTTGCATTTAAACATTAGAAAAATTCATTTAAATGATAAGTAGTACATGTGAAGTACTCCAAATGTTATTTTGATTACCGTGTAATGGTACAGTAATTTTTTAAAGAAATTTACTGTTAATTAAATTTGACAAAGGTATACATGAATGCATCAATTTAAATATTTAAAGAACGCTGCTGCAGCTTTAGTGTTAATTGTACAAATGTTTGGATACATTTCACTGGATGAAGACAACACAAAAGAATGTTTTTTTCTTGGCAAATTAGATAAATATATAAGGTAGGCTCAATATTTGTGATCAAAATCAAAATGAGAAAAAGAATTGGAAAAAAGGAAAAAAAATCATTGCCGTCAATTTTGCTCCCCTTGGAGTACTACTCAGCACGCACATGCTGGATAATAATTAATAATTAATTAATTAAATATAAAATATTTTCCCAACGTCATTGTCACGTATTTGCAGTCGTGGCTACTTTTCGCTTACTCCATTCTGCACTCGTCCCTGATTACTGTCCGCTACATGAGCAATGGCCATGGACCGTGTCTATGAACAAAATCTTACTTAAGCAAATTCAAATGCTTATTCAGTCAATCAGATACAAATGGTTAACCTCACTTTACCTCCATCCAAACGAAACGCTAGACAATGGAAACTTTTGGATATGGTTTCCGCAACCTTTTTCGGATTAGTTATACTATTTTTTCTCCTAGTACTCACTCCGCTCGGAGATTCGCTTGCCGCGTCGGGCCGACAAGCATTGCTGATGTCAACGTCAGATCCAAGGCAGCGCCAGCGTCTTGTGGCTTTAATTGAGGCTGGTCACCACCAGAAACCAATAGAGGCCTGCCCCGCAGACTCGGTGGATCACATGCCTTGCGAGGATCCAAGGCGAAACAGCCAACTGAGCAGAGAAATGAATTTTTACAGAGAAAGACATTGCCCTTTGCCCGATGAGACTCCACTTTGTTTGATTCCGACACCTGATGGATACAAAATTCCTATTCCATGGCCTGAGAGCTTGGGAAAGGTAGTACCTGTTGATTTAGGGAATTGGTTTTGGGTTTCTTTGAGTAGAGATTGAGTATTTGAAGTGCTTTTTCTATCAGTTCTGTCATATTTGGTGGTTCAAGTTAAGTGTAGAGTTAACTGACTGCAAAGTCTTGTCTTCTTGGAGAACAAAATGGTGAACAAGAGAAAAGAAATGCATCTAATTATGGATCCAAGCACTTTTGTCGTTGAGCATTTGTTTGATAAAAAGATCATATTGAGAGATGTGGAAGTCTATTATGCAATACATAACTGGTTCGAATTATGACTAGTTAATTGGTAATATGTTTTATTGAAGTTTAATATTGTAATTTCAGATATGGCACGCCAACATGCCATACAACAAAATTGCAGACAGGAAAGGCCACCAAGGATGGATGAAAGAGAGCGGCGCATACTTCACTTTCCCTGGTGGTGGCACCATGTTTTCTGATGGAGCAGACAAATATATTGACAAATTGAAACAATATATACCTATAAGTGGCGGAACTTTGAGGACTGCTCTTGATATGGGATGTGGGGTAGGAAAAGCTTTCCCTTTCTCTTCCAGTCCTTGTTGGCTGTTGTATAATTGGAAGATACTGAAGTTTACTCTTCGTGCAGGTTGCTAGTTTTGGGGGGTTTATGCTGGCTGAAAATATTTTAACTCTCTCTTTTGCTCCTAGAGATTCACATAAAGCACAGATCCAATTTGCACTGGAAAGAGGGATACCGGCATTTGTTGCTATGCTTGGCACTCGCAGACTCCCATTTCCTGCATCCTCCTTTGATTTTGTGCATTGCTCTCGTTGTTTGATACCTTTTACAGCCTATAGTTAGTTCTTGGTGTCTTGTGGCTTGCATTTCATATCTTCTGCTTCCTGGTTCATGCTCTAATTTTGCATAGAAGCCTCACTTTGCAGATGCAACTTATTTTATTGAAGTGGACCGGTTGCTTCGTCCTCGAGGATACCTAGTCATTTCTGGTCCCCCTGTACAGTGGCCTAAACAAGACAAGGAGTGGGCAGACCTCCAGGCTGTGGCAAGAGCCTTCTGCTATGAGTTGATTGCTGTTGATGGAAACACTGTCATCTGGAAGAAGCCTGTTGGAGAATCATGTCTCCCCAACCAAAATGAATTTGGTTTTGAATTGTGTGATGAATCAGATGACCCAAATTATGCATGGTAATTCTCCTCAGATTGCCATCTTAGTTTTAATAAGTTGCATGAAATTAAACTTCAGTAGAAACATTATTCTATTTTAATTTTTTCATTTGATTTTATATAATGCAAGTGTTTTAGCTGCATGGTAGATATTTTTTAATGCAATCAGCCATGGTGTTATGCTATATTCTGTGCTGTTATGGTAGATTATGTTGACGTCTAAGCTTGTTTAATTTGCAGGTATTTTAAGTTAAAGAAATGTGTGAGTAGGATATCTTCTGTCAATGGAGAATACGCTGTTGGAACAATCCCTAAATGGCCAGAGCGGCTAACAAAAGCTCCTTCAAGGGCCTTGGCCTTGAAAAACGGGTATGATGTGTTTGAGGCTGACTCAAGACGATGGAGAAGAAGGATTGCTTACTACAAGAAATCTTTGAAACTGAAGCTGGGAACTCCAGCTGTACGTAATGTCATGGACATGAATGCATTTTTTGGTGGTTTTGCTGCTGCACTTTTATCTGATCCTTTGTGGGTGATGAATGTTGTACCTGCTCGCAAACCATCAACTCTGAGTGTAATATACGACAGAGGCCTTATTGGCGTCTATCATGATTGGTAAGTCGTTGTCCTTTTGGCTATGAAACTGCATGCAGCGATAACAGAAATTGTTTACCTAAAGGTTAATAGCAGATCCGTTGCCCGAGTCACATTTGTTTTTTCAATTGTATTTTAGTTAGATTAACTGGAGTTTTTCACTCTTATTCAACTTCTTGGCCATGCTAATTTTTATACATAACAAACTATTTCTCCAATTTGTAATTCCACTTGCATGTTGATTTAGCTAGTTGGACACTTTGATTATTGAGTCTCATATGGTGAAGTTATAAATTTAGGATAACAGATTGACATGTCTTAGAACAAGTTCAATTTTTCATGCCGTTTAACTGAATATATGTTCTATTTATTAGTGCACTCAAATTTTGTACTGAATGCTTGTATTCTGGTTCACTGCCATTTTCTTTTAGTCATGGGATGGAATAGCAGAACAATTTTTTTCTGGAGCCATGCTCTCGTATAGGAAATTAATTAATGTTTTTGATTGATGTTGACAGGTGTGAACCTTTCTCAACATATCCACGCACTTACGATCTTATCCATGTGGCTGGTATTGAATCATTAGTAAAACATCGTGGCTCAAGCAAGAACAGGTATATACGATCCGTATTCTAATTTTGAAAACTAAATATATAATTTTTAGTTTTATGTGGAGAAGTTCGTTAATTGCCTGTGAAGCAACTGTTTTTATCTTTTGGATGGTTGATTTTATGCCTTTCTATTCTAATTTTCTCTATCTAATTGACTTTTAAAGGCAATTCATTATAGTTAACTTGTGCTGAGAAATACTGATGACATATCATGCCTGATAAATATTGTTTGCCGACTTCATTGATTCAGTATGGTGTTAACGCTTGTGTTGGGATTATAAATTCTTATAAAAGCATGCTGATTAGATATCAATAAGGTTTTTAGTCAGTTTTTGACGTGAAGAACCTAGGATAGATAATCGCTTTTCGTGCTATTGCAGGTGTACCTTGGTGGATTTAATGCTGGAGATGGATCGAATTTTGCGTCCAGAGGGAACAGTTGTGATTCGAGATTCTCCAGAAGTTATTGACAAAGTAAGCCGCATGGCTAATGCTGTAAAGTGGACGGCTGTCATCCATGAGAAAGAACCTGAATCAAGTGGAAGAGAGAAAATTCTTGTTACAACAAAAAACTTTTGGAAGCTACCTTAAACATCTCACTGAGACGACTTTTGTTCTTTGTAATGTAGGTATTTTTCCTTTCTTGTCTTTTAATTCTTGCTTCAATTCAAAATGTCATCTCAGTTGCGTCAAATGATGCATTTTCATTTCTTTGGTAGCCCTTTTTGTTTTTCAAATTTGTATTTTAAGAAACAGTAGGATTCGATTGAGTATAAGTATAAAAATAGAAACTGTGCAGTTATATGTTAGCATACACGTTTAAGTGACAATGATAATGTCAATTAGTTTCAAGGATTGACTGTAATTTGATGTTATTTATCTTCTTTGAGGTTCTGCTCTGCATCCTGTTGTCGTCTAGCATGTCTGTTTATTATAATACCCTGCTTTTCTTTGAGCCGGTGGAAAATAAAGTAATTGCATGTTGTTATAACTACAAGTGGTGGTGGAATTTTTAATAAAGTAATAGGAGTGAGTCAGTCGGCCAGAGTGATTTGCATTCAATATATGTACAACAACAATAATCCATCAAGCTCACCTGAACCGACTGATGATCTTTCCAACAACACAACGCCATTATTGGGGAGTCTTCAAGAACAGTATTTGGTAAAACTTAAATACTTGCTAGCTACTGAATAAGCCCATGCGCCCATGTCCATTCGTCATAGCCCATGCACCCTAAATTTATTGATCCTCTTGTATAGAATTTCTATTATAAAATCCTGTAAATTCGCTATGAAAAAGATTGTTTCCTGGTGGTGAGTGTAAGAGAAAATATGTTTTCAGAGTTGAAATTTGTGTATAGCCAATATGAATGTAGATATTGGCTGGAATGTGAATGGGAACGAGTAATGTTTAGGCTTTTAAATACTGATTCTTGTTGCGGTGTGTTAATCGGAAGCTTGTTCATTCCCAGTCAATTTCCTTCCCCGATTTTCCTTTATGAATGCACTGGGTGCTAGTAGTCCGTCAATTCCGTCCTTTGGTTACTCAAGAAATCTACTCCAATATTATGGTGCTCCTGATTGCCTGAATCTGCTATCTGCTAGGAGTTGACTGACCTCATTTCTTTTATGGTTGTCCCATGGCCCATCCGTAGTTCTAGGCCGACCAACCAAAACCCGCACCCGACGAATCGGAACCATTGAGAGTGGGCTCCGAACTCTACTGTTGCTACTTGGACATCAGTTAATGAGACTATTATTTACTCGCTTTCTATATTTTTAATCAATTCATTAATTCATAATATATATATATATATATATATATATATATATATATCCTTTCACAAGTTTTACGTAAAATTATTGAATAGTACTAAATACACAAATATTTCTATATTTGAGCAAATGATTGTGTGAAAATTTTTGGGTCGCAATTGACACAAATATTTTGTACAAATTGTTATACATAGTTTTACGTTAAATTATTGAATAGTACTAAATACACAAATATTTGTATATTTGAGGAAATGATTGTGTAAAATTATTAGGTAACAGTTGACACAAATATTTTTTACAAATTGTTATTATGTATAAGTTAATATGATATAACAACATTAAATTAATTTACTTAATAAAAATAAATAATTTAAATTATATGATAATTAATATTATTATATTATCTTAATTTAACAAAATTACTTTATTTGTTTGAAAGTCAATTTGTACAAAATTATTTACTTGTTTGACGTCCTTTGTAAGAGATTGAAGAGATGGGCATGGCCAAATCCAAATCTTGTTGCTTGTGAAATTACTCAAAGACTCTTTTCCTTTCTCTTTCTTACTTCCTTTATTATTGTAAAAAATATGTCTACATATTTAGAATTCATAGCTTTCCGAATGTGAAACACGACACAAATGAGATAGGAAGGAAATAAAATAGGGCAGGGCAGGAGAACACAAAAATTGAATTTGTTTAATTCACAAGGAATTATTCAACCCATGCAACACAACAAAATTAAATTAAAAGGAAAAAAAAAAAAAAAAGGAAAGAAAGTCAATAATTTCAACCCATTTTAGATTATTAAGATTCTTATTCTTAAGTAATTTTCTACACAAACAATGAAAGAAAGGAAAGATTTTGTTTCTTTATTTATATATTTTTTTATTAAAATTGACTCGAATATCCCACATCAATAATGTTTTTGTTTTCTTATATCTATACATATTTTCATATAATTATTAATTTTTATTGTTTTTATTACAAGATTTTTCTTCTTGATGTCTAAATGGAACTATTAAGAATTTGTCTTTTTATGAGACATTAGATATATATGTTCTTGTTTTGAATATTGTATATATGCCAGTGAAGAACCAACCGAGTTTTAAAAAAATAATTAAATCATATATTAGATAATGGTGAAAATTAAAATATAATTTTATTTAGCCCACCTGAATTTAAAAACAATAATTAAAATATTAAGATTATATTTTTTATTTTTGAATTAAAGGTAGTATTAATTAGCAATGAACTGTTTCTTGATAGATAGATTAATTGGTCTGTTGTTAATACTTTGGGTATCCACAATAATTTTCAATCGGAAAGGTCATTGAAAACAACATAATAATAAATAATAAAAAAAAATAATTTCTTATAAATCGTATGATTGTCTACATTAAAAGAGAAGAATTCATAAAGAGTATTGATTTAAAATCAATAAAAGACAAATTTAATATTTAAAAAAATTCTAAGGCATTTTTTTTTTCTCTTTTTTAATGTAAAGAGATTATATTTTTAATCAGAAAATTCTCATTATATATTTATTTAAAAATAAATTTGTTTAATTTATAGAATAATATTAAAATAAAATTTGGCTCGCTTATATATATATATATATTTTTTTTTTTTTCATTGACATCTGAATCTGAACATGATTAATATTTTTAACTTGAATGATGCATTTCATATTTTTCTTCACGTTAATTATTTTTTTGTCTTCCTTAATATAATCCTTAAGTTTATTTTTGTTTCTAATATCTAAATATAGTTATTAAATTTCTTGATAAGTACGTGGAGAGAATCATTAGGTTTATTTTACTTTCGGATATCTAGATATTATTATTAAGTTACTTATTGTTGACCTTAAGCTAAAATTATTGGCGAATAATATTTTTAATTATTAAAAAAATATAAATTTTACTAGCGAAATTCGTTAGAACACTTATTAAATTTTTTATATTTATTATTTATAATAATTTTAGAAATTTAATATAATAATTAATAATAAATCAAAACAAGTGTTTAGAGCACTTGTCCAAAAAACTTACAGAGAGAGAGAGAGAGAGAGAGAGAGAGAGAGACACACACACACACACACACACCTTCCTTGAAACGGCCCGCTTTAAACCTTTTTTTGACCAGTGGAAACCGAAGCCGAAACCGACGTCCGAGGTGATGCGGTGGAAAACGGGAATCCCATTAATACAACGGCAAATGCCAAGCTAAGCCAAGCTGTTAATAGGAATAGAAATCCAACCTATTCCTTCTCATAGAATTTAATAAAGATTGAAAATGAATCTGTTCAAATTCCAACCAAAATAAGAGTGAAAAGGTCATGTGAGGTGGGATGGATGGAGGTTTGAAATTGTAGGTCTATAGATTGCAACTTCTCTCCCACCCATATATTCATATTTAGTCACTCATTCTATGGTTTTGGATTTGATTTTGAGGGTCTTTTTCAAAACTAAATTTAGTTCATCTATTTATTTTAGAAATATTTATAGACAGATTATCTCATCTATCTTCTTGAATTCTTCTTCTTATATATGTAATTTTCAATTCACAATATACTTTATTAGAACTAATTTGAAGATCTCTTCAAATAACACACACACACATGCATATATATATATATATATAGATATATATACTTTATTCAAATCATAGAAAGCTACCCTTCTTTTTGACATTTTCAGATAAGAAAATGTTACGTAAAAGAGATGATTTTATCATGCACAAAAGTGGTTAAGTTTAAATTAATATTAATATACGGTAAAAATAATTAAAACTTAAGTCAGTAATAATTAAAACATGGTTATCTATTTTGTTATCTGCAAATATAGCATGTGCAATTATTTACGCGAGCTAGCTGTGATGTGTTGTATATACGTGTATAGGTGCAACAACAAAGGAAGAAATCTATTAACTCCTTTTGCAGCTCCTCCTCTATTCTGCACCCTCCTATTGATGACGATTGATTACATTAATTATCAAACGAAACAAAAAACTAGTCATTCAAAATAATGTGGTGAATTTTGCTCTTTTTGTACGGAATATTATGATATATTTCGTATTAACATATGATGGGTTTTCTATTATATGCATTTAATTACTTTTTTCTTTTATTCTTTTTTATAAGAGCTTCGTTCATGTCCTCCCTTATACTATTGTACTTTTTTTTTTAAATTATTATATGGTATTATTTTATATATTTATATATTACATTATATTAATAATCTCCTTACCATATGATTAGTCGTGTTTAATATATTTGTATTATTGTTTTTGCTATCTCAATTGACATTAAATATTCAAGAGAGTTGGATCTCTGACAAATTTAAAAACATTTAAGTTGGATATTAATTTCATTTAGTTGGTAAAATAAAGTTTTAATGGTGGGGTATTTGTTAGATGATTCATTCAAGTTTTTCCGATCAGTTCTCTGGATACTAACTGTTGACAAATTAAAGGAATATGAAAATTCTATATTTTTTTTTTCTTGACAATTGTTGGTCTTTTACAATAGTTGATTTTACTTGATTTGTTGTTTTCGAAAGCAAAGCAGACGACAAAGAAAAACATGGAGAACGTTTTATTTACTGGTTTTGTTATTCTTTAAATTAAAAAAAAAAAGACATAAATTAAGAATAACGATTCATTTTGTTTAATTTTACATGTGTAAAAAATTTAGATTCAATATTCACATGAAAAATGGTAAATTCCAGAAAAAAAATCATTAGCATGCCAAGAGAATTCAGATACCATTCATATATTATAATGGGTACCGTCGTTGACCGTGTGTAATGAAAATTATTAATTGAAAATTAAAGTTATTTTAATTTTATTTTTACTTTTCTTTTGAGTTTTGCTAATAAGTGTCTAGAGTACTTGTTAAGATTTTTACTTTTAATAAATTTTATTTTTTAATACAATCAAATTTGTCGTAAACTATTACATTGAATACAAAAAATTATTATATATTTAAGAACAATTTTATTAAATATTTTTAGTTTATATTAATATAAATTTTACTAATTAGTGCTCGTTAAAATTTTTATATTTGATAAATTATATTTTTTAATACATTAAAATTCATCATTAATTACTATATTAAATAGTAAAAATTATTTAACACTCGTTAAAAAAATCCTATTAATATAAGCACGAGCTAATACATTCAAAATTTATAATACCATTGGAAGGAATTAATATGTTTGTCACAATGTATATAATTTTTGTGCTTTTGGAAATTTATTTTATGTTTTCTATGTTCATGAATCATTAAGGTTCTTATTCAAAGTGTACTACTTATTAATTATCATTCGTTTATAACATCAATGGTTGACTAATTACAAGTGTTAATTACTTCAAGCTATACAATACTAGTTAATATATTCTCATGCGAATTTGTTACGTATATAATATATAATTATAGTTAATACATTCATATATGTTATATACATATTAGTCCTATATTTCGTACCATAAATTAATTGCATGGGACTTTAATTTATTATAGAGTGAAGGAGTCAGTCCAAAATAGATTTTTGGGAATTACGGCAACAAGGTAATTAATCAAGATTATTAATTACATATCCGAGCACGTCTAATTAAAAAATATATAACGAAGAGTTGAAAATATTCGAAATATTGTTGAATTAAAATTTATTTACTTCTATTTATTCACAATAAACCTTCAATTATTGATAGTATATATATAAGTGCCAGTACTATTGAACATGTCTTTGAATAGAAACTTGGAAGTTAGGAATGCATTGTGCATTGTAAACCACAAAGATCATTGTCACTGATCTCTTTTGTCTATGCAAACTTTGATTAAGAGTTACAGCATCCTGAAAGAAGTAAAAAGGTTTACCTTTTTATTTATTTTTTTTCTGAAATGAAAAAGGTTTACATTATTGTTATTATTATTTTCCTGTCAATCACAGACAGGGAAGACTTTTTCTTTTCATTTTCAGAGGAAAAAGAAAACTAAATAGTCAACCGTGACGTTTTGGTGTTGTGTATTTGTAAGGCTTCGAAGATTCCACATATTGCGTTTTATCTTCACCCTACTGTTTTGTTTTGTTTTGTTTCGTTTTCCCTCAGTCTTTCTTTCTCTCTCTTCCTTCTTTGCATTTACTTTTTTTTTTTGTTTTTTTTTTTGTTTTTGTACAAATCTGTAAGCCTTTCGTTTTCTTTCATTTTTATTATTTATAATTTCCTTTTGTTTTAGATTGTTAGTAGTTTACAGTGATATAGTCTAGCATGCAAAGAACGAACAGCACTTGCCTAACTAGGGTTCCCATTTTAATCACAAGTACCGGTAGGTTAAAGGCCTAGTTGTGCTGTTGGGCAGGCTATAGCTACCAGAAAGTTTGAGAGAGAGAAGAGAAAGTTTTGCAGTATGAGAGAGGGATAGAGAACGAAGAGCCAAAGCAGCCATAAAAAGCCTTTTGGCTTTGCTTTCATTCTCTTTCTTTCTTTTCACAAACAAAAATTCGTTCGTAGAGAGGGAGTTGGAGACATTGGGGGTTTAATCCTTTTGTCTCCTCTGCCTCTCTCTCAGATTTTCTTCTTTTTTTCTGGTTTTATATTATCCTGCTTCTGAGAAACCCAGTTCATAAATTTTGATATAAACAAGCATCTCGGTTTACTGCAAATTTTAAGTTGTTCTTTTTTTGAGAGGTATTTTTTGGGATTTGAAGGAAAATAGTCAATGAAAGTGTTTGTACATTTGAAGAGAAGAAGAAAAAGAAGTGAATCTAGTGTCTAGTCTAAAGAGAGGGAGAGATAAGTGTCAACGTGTAAAGCAGAAGTAAATAAAGTGCCTTTTTTGATGAGTTTTGGAGGTTTTCTGGACAATAGTTCTGGTGGTGGCGGTGGAAGAATCGTCGCAGATATTTCTTACAGTAACAATATGTCCGCCACTACACTTGCTCAGCCTCGCCTTGTTACTCCTCTCACCAAATCTATGTTCAACTCTCCAGGCCTTTCTCTTGCCCTTGTATAGAATCTCTCTTATCCAACTGTACATATGCCTGTTCTTTGGAACTGATTTTAACGACTGAAACTGATCTAGCTTATTGGTTTTCTTGATAATTTTTTTCAGCAACAACCAAATATAGACAATCAGGGTGACATACCTAGAATGGGTGAAAATTTTGAGTCTGTTGTTGGTAGGAGGAGCAGAGAAGAACATGAAAGCAGATCTGGAAGTGATAACATGGATGGAGCCTCTGGTGATGATCAAGACGCTGCCGACAACCCTCCGAGAAAGAAGAGATACCACCGACACACTCCTCAGCAAATCCAAGAACTTGAAGCGTATGATTGATGAGATCTTTAAAAAAAAAAAAAAAAAGGACTGTTTTTACTGTGTTAGCGGCTCAATGAAGTTATCTTTGATGAGTTTTCTTATGTGAATTTTGTTTTGTTTTATTGGTTTTCGTTTAGTCTGTTCAAGGAGTGCCCTCATCCTGATGAAAAACAAAGACTGGAACTTAGCAAAAGGCTTTCCTTAGAAACCAGGCAAGTAAAGTTTTGGTTTCAAAATCGCCGTACCCAAATGAAGGTATTAAACAAGAACCTTTTTTTTTTTTTTTTTTTCTTTTCTTCATATTTTTTCACATGATGGATTTCATTAAATTTGATGATCATCTACCCCAGACTCAATTGGAACGCCACGAGAACTCGTTGCTTAGGCAAGAGAATGACAAGCTTCGAGCTGAAAACATGTCCATTAGAGATGCCATGAGAAACCCAATTTGCACCAACTGTGGCGGGCCTGCAATAATTGGTGATATATCTTTTGAAGAGCAGCATTTGAGGATCGAGAATGCCCGTTTGAAGGATGAGTTAGATCGAGTTTGTGCACTTGCAGGAAAGTTCTTGGGGCGTCCCATTTCTGTACTTGCTACTTCAATGGCTCCTCCAATGCCAAACTCAAGTTTAGAACTTGGAGTTGGTAACAACGGTTTTGGTGGTTTAAGCACGGTGACCACAACATTGCCTCTGGGGCCTGATTTCGTAGGTGGGATTTCTAATTCTTTACCAGTTATACCCCTAAATAGGTCGAATGCCGGTGTAACGGGGCTTGATAGATCGATCGAAAGGTCAATGTTTTTGGAGCTTGCTTTGGCTGCCATGGACGAATTGGTTAAACTGGCACAGACTGATGAACCCCTTTGGACCAGAAGCTTGGAAGGAGGAAGAGAAATATTAAACCATGAAGAATACCTGAGAACTTTCACTCCTTGTATTGGCTTGAAACCGAACGGCTTTGTCACCGAAGCATCTAGGGAAACTGGCATGGTAATTATCAACAGTTTGGCTCTAGTTGAGACTTTGATGGACCCGGTAAGCAATTTCTTTCTTCTTAAATTCTAGTCTTACTACCTTTATTGTGATTTATCTTACTTAGGTGGGTTTTGTGTTCTTTGCTTACTCTGCACGCAAATTAACGTTTTATTTTGCTAAATTGTAATACTTGATAGAATCGATGGGCAGAGATGTTTCCTTGTATGATTGCCAGAACTTCAACGACTGATGTGATATCTAATGGCATGGGTGGAACCAGAAATGGTGCACTTCAGTTGGTAGTTTTTACGACTTTTATCTATCACAGTCTCATTATTATTTTATTATTAGGGCAAAATTTTAACCAAATTGTTTATTAAATCTTCCATTTTTTTTTGGGTTTTAGATGCACGCTGAGCTTCAAGTACTATCTCCTTTGGTCCCCGTTCGCGAGGTCAATTTCCTTCGCTTTTTTAAGCAACATGCCGAAGGTGTTTGGGCTGTGGTTGATGTTTCAATTGACAACATACGAGAGACTTCTGGTGCACCCACATTTGCGAACTGTAGGAGACTTCCTTCGGGTTGCGTTGTACAAGATATGCCTAATGGCTACTCGAAGGTAATTTTAATTAGATACCCATTATTTATATAATAAAAATTTCATTTAATTATCTTATCTTGTTTTCATTTGCATTTATGGTACTTTTTCCTAGTAGGCTTTCTTCTCACTCTAGTCTTTAATGAAGTTTGTTGTACTAACTGCAATATTTGAGCTTTAGTTGAGTGCATTTAGTTTCGGGGGAAAACACATGGTCCAAAAAAATCATGGGCATATTGTATTCCCAATCCCCTTAAAGCTCATGCATCAAAGAATTGTGTTTGTCTGGTGATTACTCACTGTATCCCCAAACTTTCATTGCCCTAGTTTGGTTCCCCAACATATACATTTAGTCTATCAAGGAATCCGAAGCTTCCTAAAGTGTTATTATATGTGCTTAATAATATAATAGTTCTAATTCAAGTTTCAACAAATGGGGTTGCTTGATTACATTAGAATATTAGCATGGTACACCGGGAAATCGAGGTTGGAGAAATATTTTATTCAATAGAAGCGTCTATTACCCTTAATTTTGCGCCCTGAACACATTAATTTCACATCCTTGTATATAAAAGAGATCTTGAAATTGTTCAACCTTGGTTGAATCAAATACACATTTGATGTTTCTATTCCAATCTTTGATGCAAGAATTCCTCCAGGGCTCAATTTAAGGTATGTAATTGTCAATTGTGTATGATCTGGTTCCAGCCTCATGACGTGCTTGTTTTATATTCAATATAGAGACCTTGCCAGTCAAATTCCTAGACTGGCTATTTTGTTTTCATATGAGTATCTAAGCCCGAGTAGACATTGTTACACATCCCGATGCACCAGCCACAGTGTATTTTTGTTCCTTCCAATTTTGAGAATACTTTTCTCTCTCTCAGTATTTTAGGCAATAATGCCTATAGTGATTGATTGAGCCTAACCTTGACATTTTCCAAGATTTTGCTTCGCATATTTCTATTCATTTGCCCTTTCTTTCATTTGCCATTTCTTTCAATCACATTATACGCTGACATGTTAGAAAATAAATGAAAGTCACAGACTATCTCTGATATTGAGTTTGACTGGTTATTTCTTCCTGGATGCACTTTTTTCTTTTTCTTTTAATTTGATTAATTATATTCCTTCTTTAGTAACAACAATAATTAAATAAATATATGCAGGTTACATGGGTTGAACATGCAGAATATGACGAGAGCCAAGTGCACCAACTTTTCAAACCGTTAATAGGTTCCGGCATGGGCTTCGGTGCCCAACGGTGGGTGGCCACCCTTCAACGACAATGTGAATGCCTAGCTATTCTCATGTCGTCCACTGTCTCCGCCAGAGATCACACAGGTTTATTATATAATTTGATATGTAATATTTTATCTTGGATATATAGATATAGATATAGATATAATAATTTATATTTTGATACTGGTAAACAATTTTGATGTGATGTAGGCATAACTGCAAGCGGTAGACGAAGCATGTTAAAGTTAGCGCAAAGAATGACTGATAATTTCTGTGCTGGTGTGTGTGCTTCCACTGTGCACAAATGGAACAAACTTAATGCTGGTAATGTGGATGAAGACGTTCGTGTTATGACCAGAAAGAGTGTGGATGACCCCGGTGAGCCCCCTGGGATTGTATTGAGCGCTGCTACTTCCGTTGGGTTGCCTGTATCTCCCCAAAGACTATTTGATTTTCTACGCAATGAACGGCTCAGAAGCGAGTGGGACATACTCTCCAATGGTGGACCTATGCAAGAAATGGCCCACATTGCCAAAGGACAAGATCACGGCAACTGCGTATCCCTTCTCCGTGCAAGTGTATGGAATCTCTCTCTTTTCTTTTCTTTTCTTTTCGTTGGCTTGAAAATCTAAAATTGATTTGATTTGCGACGATACATTGATCCGGTCTAATGCCCAGGCTGAATTATTAATCTTTTTCTGACGAAAATGTCACTTTAGAAAAAGATAACGACGCTTTATGTCCTCGATTTTAAAACGGATTGCGTTCGTGTCTTGTGGAGATAAAAAGGTGAAATTAGAAAGGACAGAGTTTCGAATTTGGAAGTATCTATTAAGACGGATAGAGAGACGGGCCCCTGTTCTGTAAACAATTAAAAAGTCAAAATAAAGGACGCTTACTAGCTTTCTTAATTGTTCTGACCTCATCGTTTCGATAGACAAAAGTGGTGTATTATACAGTGTTTGACTCGTCGATGCTGTAAAAGAAAAAGATTAGGATGTCCGGCCATGTGGTAATGGCAAATCTTGTAATTCTTAGATGAATACGAGGGGTTAAAGAAATTTTAAAATTTATGCAGGCTATGAACGCAAACCAGAGCAGTATGTTGATACTTCAGGAGACATGTATAGACGCGTCTGGATCGCTTGTTGTCTACGCGCCTGTTGACATTCCAGCCATGCACGTAGTAATGAACGGTGGTGATTCTGCCTACGTAGCTCTTCTTCCTTCCGGATTTGCTATCGTTCCAGATGGTCCAGGTTCTCGTGGGCCCGTAGCCAATGGCCCTACGAGGGGTAACGGTGAGTCACCGAAGGTAAGCGGTTCGCTTTTAACTGTGGCTTTCCAAATCTTGGTGAATAGTCTTCCTACTGCCAAGCTGACGGTAGAATCCGTGGAGACAGTCAACAATCTAATCTCATGCACGGTTCAGAAGATCAAGGCCGCACTTCAATGTGAAAGCTAGCTATCTGTTGATCGATTGATGATCTATCATGGAAGTTAATATTTCGTTTTTAATTGTTTCCAAGTTTAACATGACATGGGGTGTTTGTTTCTATTGTGCATGGTCGTAGCTAATCCAAGTTTATGAAGAGTGTTGAAAGAGAGTGATTTGTGGTCGTGTGACTGTGGAGTGTGGTTTCAAGGGGGTGTTGAGTCAAGAACGAACCGCGCGTAGCAACTCCTTGCACGGTGGTAAGGATGGGACTGAGTCACTGACCTGACTCGAGCTATCAGATCAGACTATTCTTAACACAAGACAAGGGTGGTGGTTCGGGTATTGACTCGGGTTGACCCCTTCCTTAGTTGGCTCAACTAATAGGCCAAAAAAGAAATGAATTGTCCAATAACTTGAAATGAAGATAATTTATTTTCTGCTATTTAATTGAATGATCCTTTTCTTTTTAGGTTTTGATTAATTATTTATTAGCATGATCATATTATAATCAGCTTTAAAAGTAATATTTTTTTCAGATAATTATCGCACGGGTACTAATATTAAGTAAATTAATGCGGTAGGTTGAGTGCGCAAATGTTAATGTATTGAGTTGACTCTCCCGCGTGTGCAATTGTTGCATTCCATGAAAATTTTATTTTATTGTTTATCCGAGATTTTACTGTGTTGTGTAAGTGAAGGAGAGTGATGGTCGTCTGTAGTTTTTGCATGAAATGAGATATCAGAATCTGTTGGGAGTGTTGCTTTTATTTAATGCTGAGGATGTGGCATTGTCTCTAGGAATCCCTCGATCCATCATCTCTCCGTTGCCACGTTTTTTTGGATCGTAATTGACAGAAAATGAGAGTGCAAGGGTCTGACATGATATACGATGATTTTATTGATGGTCCGTTGCAAGAGAACGGGAGAGATTCGTGTTGTTTGGACTTTGGATTGTTGTATCATGTATCAACTGTGAAATGGGAGTTAATAACACCAAGAAATTTATTTCCTTTTTTTCTGTGGATAATTCAACGTCTATTTTATGGAATGAAACATCAAACATGGGTATTAGAATGGGAATTGGCACAAGTGCAATTTGGATTGAACTTGGTCATCGAGAATTATTTGAAAATTTAGTTTACATATATAATCTGGCAGAAGTTCTGTTATCGATTGACTTTATTAATTTGGAGTAAAGTCAATACTCATAAAGTGCATTCCATTTCCATCCCAAGTTATATTTTGGAAAATTTGCCAGTCGCAACCTTTTCAGTTTCAGACAGTTTAGGCTACTGAAATCTGAAGATGATGTATTGTGAACCGTACTTTTTTTGTTGCCCTGTGATTTTGGGGTACCCGACAAATCTATAGTTCAATCGCAAATATTTTAATTATTTTTCTGCTACTGCTGCCATGTAAAAAATATTATAGTATGAATGGATGGTAAATTAATGGTACGGTAGCTTTGATATCTCTCCGTCTGTAGTGTCTGGGTCGTGCAAATGCAGACCCACGAAGAAACTCGTGAGGGGTCACAGGTAAATGTGGACATAAGTTGGTGTGGACGAAGATATTTAAGTCAAGAAAAGGATAGACTATCCGAAACAAGGAATGGCGGTTGGGGTCCGTAACATTAGTTAGATATACATTGGATTGGTATCCATAATCCATAAATAATTCAAATGAAAGAGATAGTATCTAACATTTTCATTTTAAGGACCATCGACTTGGCAATCTTAATCTTGTTCCACTTCCTAGTCATGGACTGGGAATCCTGTCTAAATTATCCTCCCACTATGCAGGCAGCTTCTTTCCCACCAATCACATGATCGTAGGACCCATTAACTTTATCCTATACAGTGGATGAAAATTATTAGATAGACACACTCTTCTATACCAGGACCAGATCAATTCCAACTGAAAAAAATAATTACTGGATACCCATTTACCATTAGTTCTTTAAAAAATTTTAATGCATACATCAATCTTTTACCATTATTCCATAGCCACTGTCTTTGCATACTTGATGAATTGAATAATTGAGTGTTGAAGCTGGCGGGTGACAAATAATTGAGAGATTCTGTAGTGTTGTGGCGTGGGACACAAAACGCCTTTTCTCATTAATAATAATCTTGTCTTTCTGTATCACGAATTATTTCATCGAAACAAAAATATTAAAAAAGATCCATTAACTAATAATAATGAACTCCGAAAGTGGAAATAAGGATTGTAATCAAAGCTTGTGTTCGAAAGTTTTGACCTGCAAAAAAGATGATAAGGATGGGCTGAATTGAGCCCGATCCACACCACATACTAGATGAAGAATCGGCCCAATCATTTTATTTCGTTGGAAAAGGAAATGTTAAGAACCTAGAAGTGAATTGAAAAGTATAGATGAGCGATGGGAGAGATTCTGTTTCTGGGTGGGAATGGTTTTTGTTGAAATACTATTTGTATCCTTTCCAAAACATTTAATGCTTCGATTGACTAATATTGCCATAAAAAAAAGCTTTTAAGCTTTGAATCGATCTACCATCTGTCTAGATAACCTAAGAAAAACAGAGTGAGTTTGGCGGCCAAGTCATGACATATTAAATAAGAGGATGGAAACAGGCAAGTTGGAAATTGGAAACCTTCCGTCCGTGTAATAAATGATATGGAGGAAGAGTGGGAGTAGTAGGACCAGGGAACTCTGATGATATACAACCTATTCTTTTTTTTTTTTTTGAACGATTAACGAACTCTTATTTCAATAAAATTTTTTGAATTTAAATCAATAAAATTTAATTATTGATTTAATATAATTATAAATTGTAACAAATGCTATGTTCTAATCTTAGACTACATTTGTTAGGCTCAAATTTTTTATAATCATATCCTAATTACTTTTTTATGAAAATTTAATATTAAAAATAATAATAAATTAAAATTAAAGAGTAAAGCCGACTCTTCCTAGACATTATAAAATAAAAATAAAATTTGATGCATGTGTTTTAACTCAATTTTAATGCGTTATTTGTTATTTAAAAATAATAAATAAAATTTTGTTAAGAAAAATTATTTATTAATATTTAATATTTTATAATATGCATAGCATAATTTAAAATCATAGCACGTTGACATGAACTTGTATAAGTCTAAAATTTATTATAATTTAATATTATTTTTTTAAGAAAATGTTAATGATTAAATTTTTTTGAAGCGAAAAATTTAACATACTATGCAAGTTTTGTCGTTTATCTTGTTAGAGCGACTGAGTAAAGCAGTATTTTGCTTCGGTCGAAAATTTCATAAGTCCTACCTAAAATCAAAACAGAAAATTAAGAGTAAAGACATCTTGCCATCGTATAAACTCTGATACCTAAGTTAATAAACAATTTAAAATTTATAAACGATAGCTGAAAAGATTGAAATAGAGTATTTATACTATTTATCGATCCGAATAGTTAAATTCAAAAATATACTCGTGTTGATAGTGGAGATCCTTCGATATGCCAGACTTTTAGCAATAGCTAAAAAGTCATTCCTAATGTAGCGAGTTTAATATTTATAAAAACCTTTGAATGTGTAAGCATAGAAAAACGGGAACTAGACTAGATAGTATTTGGCTAGTATGGACGAAAGACTGGCTATTTTATCATTTCTTTGTATCAAATTAGGGTGATGTAATAAATACTTGCAACCCATAGGATAGGGTGTCTCAGGCCTTAAATACGATGGGATGTTTGGATAGTCTTTGGAGAATACATCTAGTTCCATCATTTGATTATCTTATTTTTTATTGCGGGGATCAAATCACCTCGATAATTCGGTGACAAACGTGGAGATGAGTTGGACCAGTTTAGGTTAGGTCACTCGCATAATGATATGGGTGAGAATAGAAAAATAGGATTAGAAAAATCCTCAATATAAGCTTCCTAAGTTTTTGCTATCATAAAATAAAAGCAAAAAATTAAGAAGTTTTTTATTATCTGGTGCGATTTGAGAGTTGACTTGGGCTTTTAAATATCCAGAATTGTTAACAGTTTTTATTAAATACTAATGCTTCGATTTCTAATTCGCTGTTTTTTAAAAAATATAATAGTAACCAAGCGCCCCTTCGTGAAGGGTTACTTTTGAATAGGCGTGCCATTCTAAGGCATTTCATTATTATTTTGTAGCATGACAAAATTTGAGTCTCTAATAAAGTGACTTTCGAAACACGCTGTGTCACCTGATTGGCCCTGGGCCTGCTATAAATACCCCCTGCTTGCCTCTTTTTTCCCATTTCGCATATTTGCTAATTTTAGCTGCTGCTCAATCGTCATTAACTCTTTACTCCCTAGCCCCGCTTACTTCCAGCAACTTTAAGTTATTCTTTGCCTTCTCTCTTGCACCCATTTAATTGGTAAGAAACTATTTTTTTACGCTTTATTTTATATGTTTTACTTACGGTTGCATTGCAGTGTATTTTATTATTCGTAAGAGAAGAATACATCAAAAATTTCTGTTCTTCGAAAATGAAAAGTGCTCGGGGATCAGACTCACGTTGGTAGGAGAATCCTAACGTTATGAGGGCAGGCAAAAAGTGTGTGTTGCTTAGGATAGAGTGCGATTTCATGGCTGATGATGTTTGTTGGTCTCGAAAAAATGCTATATTTTATGCCATCGTCATCTTGACTATATGTTGTGTGCCTGTAGGAGATTAGCGCTAGCAGTGAGAGCATTAAAGTCATATTTCGAAGCTAGTTACCTCAAGGTATTGTTAAAGTTGACCCAAAATCTAGCTTATCTCTAAGCTCGAGTGATGATGGGTCTGTTACCGAATCTATCTCCCCCCTCAAAATTGGGACTGAATTTGAGGCTGATCGATTTCTTTTATAATAAATAAGCAAGACCTCTACGTATATTAGGACACTTACAAAGTAGACAGCTAGTGTCCATGAAAATTTTTGGAGGGGTGAAATACTGAGCCAACCCCCACTAGGAGAAACTGCCTTTAATGAAAAATTATTCCTGCTAGAAGTGAGCTATCGCTTCAATTATTTTTTACTGGCCTATTAACTTACTTTTAGATTTCTTTGTATCAATTCATCCTCAATAGTTAGAGAGTTTTGGCCGAATTATATGTACTGTAAAAAGAATATTTTGACGAACCTCCTAGCAATCTTGAAGTGGTGTACATATACACACTGAAGAAGAATCCTTGATTAAGTCCAGGGTGGCATTGCCTGCAAACTAGGCCAAAAACTCCCAATCTAGTAAGGAAGAATCCTTCTAACAATTAAATACTTAAAAGATAAGTGGTTTCTTATTAGAAGCGAATGGGACCTTGTTGCTAGGGAAAAAATTCTAAACTAATTCGGATTGGCTAAGACTTGAACAGGTCACCTTACTTTGGGTCAAGAGTTAAGAGGGAAGATGACATCACTAACAAATATTATTGCTAACTAAAAGGAGATTTTCTGTGATGCTTCGTTAGTAGAATTAGGTCTAGTCGTCTCTTATCTTTCTTGCATCGCCTTGAATCGAATAAAAGCGAAGGTTACGAGTCAACAGTTGTTTTACTACCTTTATGTAAGAGGTTAACTTCATTTTCTTTGTTTTATAGAGATATCTGAAAAAGAGCCACGTCCTTTAATTTTTGAGCGACTGGCTGCAGTTAAATATTAGTGTTGTATGCTTTAAAATTATTTGTGTCATCGATTTTAGGTATATTATATTGAGTTACTGTAGAATATATACTGTACATATTTATTAATAATAAAAGTGTTTCAATTCATGTTCATATTCTACTTCTTCTATCCAATCATACTAGTGATAGAATATATATGAAAATCGTCCAAGATAATTAGATTATCTAAATTATTTCATATAGACGTAATACAACTAGACATTGATATTGTATAGTAGGCACACTGAATGTCTTTAATAAATATCATGAGATGATATTAGTACGAGTGATATGATAGTCATATTATTAAGACATTATTGTAGAATAATAGTTAGAGAACTATTGTTTAAACATGACCAAAATATGGTGAATCACACGAATATATGATGTCAATAATTTATTATTAAATTATAAAGGTGTGTTAACCACTCCTCAGACCTTGAACATCATAGATGTCAATCGATATAGATGCACATGGTTTATATGGTGTATAAATACGAGACTAATCACGTCTTATACATAAAAGTCATTTTGGTTATGTGTTATTTATATCTAGTAGTAAATGACTATTAGAAGAAATCTGTCGACTCAATATAGTAAATTTCAAAATACCGTTGACTCGATCTAAATTTAAGTTTTCAGTCAGATATTAGTAAATGACTAAAAATAAAGTCTTTGGCCAAAGCATAAATGTCATACGAAGAGTTCATAATGATAAGTTCAATTTGTATTGATTAATTATTCGAATAAATTTAAATTGAGGATTTTGACATTCGTGAGCCCTAATTTGATTAGAATTAGACAAACGAAAGGAGATTATTCACACAAAACCTATAATTTAGCATAAGATTCGATGAAGTTTTTCTTTATTATAAGTTAGGGACTATAACACATTGCTAGATGTTAACCATAGTCGTTGAGCATTCGAATGGTTCAAAATGAGATCAATGAGATTGATTTCAATTCACAGCTAATATTATAGTGAACTTGAGAGGTCATAATATAAACTCTGAGATTATCCTTACTATGAGAGAGAATAAATAATATTCGAAAGAGAACTAGCACTTTTGTAGATATTATTTGATTAAAAGTTATAAATGATTTACACATTAAATTGTTTAACAAGATGAGAGCTTAAAAATTGATCTTATTATAATTTAGAGTAAATCATGATATTTCATAAATATATAGATATTTAAATAGAATTTGAGATTAATTTATGAGTTTTAAAAGTTGAGGGGCCTAAATAATATTTTATAATTGGGAAGCCTGAATGATATTTTACAGTTTAAGGGCCCTAATGATATTTATCATAAAATTATAAAACAGAATCAAAACGTTTCTACTTCTTTAAGCATTCAGTTTTTAATTTTTTCCCTCCTTCTTCAGCTCTCCCGTTTTTTCTCTCGAATTAGCTAATTAGCAGAAAATCAAAGACATTTGATTTTTTAGAGACATCACATTATTGGTGTTGCACTTCATTAGAGAATCACTAAATATTAGTAATTGTAAATTAAATATGTTTAATTTATAGAAAATAAGAATAGTTCGATAAAATTATTATTTTTACTATGTTCTGTGGTATGCATGTGGTCACACACACAGTACTAAAAATGTCAGCAAAAGATCAGGTCACGAACAAGCACTACCACTTCCTTCTCCGCATCGATAAGAGGTGCTCAGGGCTTTGACAAAAGAAAAGGATAAGGCTTTGGCCCTTTCTTAAGATATCTCGAATTGTAATACGAATCTCCTATAGCTGATAAGAAAAAGATTCAGAATTGAGGAGAGACAAGAGATATTACTGAGCAACGCAATCGCTGCTACCTAGTCTGCTAGATCCAGTTCCATTAAAATATTAGGGTTTGGCCACCGCACCCCTACTTTCCCCTCTTGGGTGTCAATGTCGCAGATCCCCTGATGCTTTGCCCTTTCTTGCATTCTCATGCAAGAGTTGGGCTCTTTGATATTAGGGAGGACAAAAAACTGATGGTAGCCCATCTTCTCTCGCTTTTTAATGCACTCGTCCCCTGGTTGATAGGGCCGTTGATGAGGAAGTGGGCCACCTTTCTCCCAAGGTGGCCATAAATTATGTACGTATCTCTTTAATTTTGGTAAGCTTTGTAGCCATTTCATTTTCTTCTTATAGACTCTTAAAAATGACATCTAACTCTTCTCCTTGCAGATTGTAAATGTGCTCGCGCACCAGTAAGAGCAAATCAAGTCCTATATCCAGGGCACAATCGCTCAAAGTCAGGAGGTAGAACAATTAAAGAAGAAAATTCATTTCTTAAACAAGAAGTTGGATAGGGACCACTAAGACTAGGTGAAGATCCGAGAAAATCTGAAGAAGAGGGTCAAAATTATTGAGTTGAAGATGGTCATTTCGGACTAGAAGTCTTGTAATTAAAGAATGATTTAAAAGCGCAAAAGTAGATCAACGACACTTCTACCAACCTTCTTCTTAGAAAGAATAACACCATTAGGGAGCTTTATAAAAAGGTCAAAAAGTTGGAGGTGGATGTGTTTTTGCTGGGCCAGAAGTTGTCGAGGGCAGAATCCATAGCTCATAAGCTACAGAGAAATTTTAGATCAGCTAATGATCAGGCTTAAGATCAGTACTAAGAGTGCGTACTCTTTGAGCTTCAGAATATGAGTGTGCTAGCGGAAGAGCATTTGTCCGAGGTGGATTTTAACTAATTTTTTACCGAGCTGGGAGTTGAAAGGCCAACTGATGAAGTAACTCCTCAAGCGAAGAGTGAGCCAACTTCAGAAGTGCCTGCAGATGGAGTAAATGAGTCATAATAATAGAAAATCACAAAAACTCCCCTCTTACTGCCTCTTAAATCGATGAATCTTTCTACTCGCCTAGAATAGTAGGGCTAACTCCTTCCTTTAGATCCTCCTCTCTCTTCCGATACTTTTAAAGGAAAACTGCAAGCCAGCTAGTGGGCATAGGAGAAGAGTCTCAAAATCAGCCATTAAAAACTTGCGACCCCAACAGATAGTCAACTCTTTCTTTTTCTTTTGTAAATATATGTATATACATATGCCTCAATGGCAAATGTAAATGTAATCACACTATTTTAATGTAATAGTGAATTTTATCACTGTCTGGCCGTGACATCAGATCTTGTAAAAGTCACTCGAGTAGACATTTTATCGATGTGTTGTAAAATAACACGAAGTATACCAAGTAAATAAGTAATCAAGACGTTGCTTAAAGTAAGAAATGTAAATCAGATAATTAACCGAAACATTGTCAACTAATATAGAAAAGTATGGAATTTACCGAGGCGAAGCTCAAAAATAATTTGATGTAGGCAGGATGCTAAGACGCTGTCAAATATTATGGAAATACCAAGTAGATATTTTGTCAAAGCAATGCTAAACCACAAGTAGCATGATCTCAGTGAATTGTCCTAACTCCAGCTTCTTTTAGTATCTTTCTAACATAAGCCTCTACAATCTATGTTCCAGTAAGGGAAGCATTACATTGTCTAGATTTGATTTGATTTCATTAAGTTGCGATCTCAAATTTATTGTAGTGCGTCTTGGCTTTTTACCAATCCTCGTGCTTATTTTAGGGCTATATAGAGTATCAGATAACAATGGCTCACTATTCATATTCACACCAAAATCAGTATTAGTGCTAGTTTTCCCTTTTCTTTTATGCAAATTGGTAAGTCAAGTATTTTTTTTAATAGTAACCCTAGTTGGATACTAGGCCTTTAGGACCTTCTTCAGTTACAGATGGCTAGCCACTGCCTCTGAAGCTTCTATCATGGTTTGGTACTTCTTCTTGTCACACTGTTCCTGAATTAACATACTTAACCTCGAGTTTTTTTTTTTTTTTTTTTTTTAACTATCGATTCCTTTATTCCAATGCGAGTATCTTTTGATCATTCTTTACTTGTGCATTTTTATAATTCTTAGCTCTCTCTCTAGCTATCGCAGTTTTAGTGACGGCTTTGCTTACTGGATGTGCAACAATATGACCTTATACCTTATTTTTATTAGATAACTTTGTAGTATCTCTCCTATCGTTAATACGGACTGGATCTCCGTTCCTTTTCATTTGTATTCTCCTAAAGAAACAGTTACGATCGTGCCCCATTATTTGTATATGAAATACCCTATGAAATTTTTTGCAAAGGCTTTTAGTTCGAGTTCCCTCAGACGGTGCCAACTATTGATACCTAAATTCTCCTGGAGTAGAAAACTCAACGCACCACACATGTTTTATCATTGATGCGGTCAGAGTGATCGGATAAAATAATATCTCACATCGATCAAAGGTCCATGGATCCTACCTAAAATCAGAACAAAAAGCTAAGAGTAAAGTTGGCTTATTAGTATATAAACTCTGATGCTTAAGTTAATAAACGGTTTAAGATTTATAAACGATAGTAGAAAAGATTGAAATAGAATATTTATACTATTTATCAACTTGGGTAATTGGATTCGAGAATGCACTCGTGTTGATAGTGGAGAGCCTTTTATATGCAAAAGTTTTAGCAACGGCTCAAAAGTCATTTCTAATGCAGTAAGTTTAACATTTATAAAAATCTTTGCATGTGTAAGTATCGAAGAACAAAAATTTGACTAGATGGTATTTGGCTTATATGGGTGAAAGACAGATTAATTCATCATTCCTTTATACCAGATTAAGGTGGCGTAATAAATACTTGCAACCCATAGGGTATAGTGTCTCAGGTCTTAAATACGATTGGACATTCAAACAGTTATTAGAAAATTCACTCAATTCTATCATTCGATTCTTTCATTTTTTATTACTAAGACCAAATCGTCTTAGTAATTCGATGACAAACATGAAGACCGAGTCAAATTAGTCTAAATCAGATCGTCCGCATGATGATATAGGTGAGAACAAAAAAAATATGATCAGAAAACCTCTCAAAAGAGATATTATAGTCCTATCATTAAGAATTATATTTAGCTTAAATGGTGTGACATCGAAAATAGTCTAATATTTTATCACCTAACTAGGTAATAATTTTATTGTATGCTTTTTCACGGGATATTAATGTATAAGTTGTTTAAAATATTTATTATTAATTTTTTAAAATAAAAAATACGATTATTATTTTAATAATAAAAATAATAAATAAACAAATAATAATTTATTTTAGATATATTTTATAAATAGTAAATTACCTAATAAATTATAGAATATATTTTATTAATGAATTATTGATAATTAATTAAACTATTATTTATATTTATAAAATATTATAGGAGATAAAAATATATTATATATTTTTATTATAATTATCAACTTTTTGTTTTAATTCGAAGCTTATAAAAATATTTAAAATTATAATAAAATAATTAAAAAAACAAAACAAAAACCAAGGCACATGATCAGCACGTTCCATAAATTTGGTCGAAAACTATGGATAGAAAGCATTGAAGTTTTCAGTGTCTTGTACAATATTATTGGACAGTTGTTTGTGGGCTGTTGCATTTTTATAATTAGTATTTTGGATATTTGCAAAAATACTAGTAGTACTGTTTTTATTATATGTTTGTACCACAACTTCACGTGCATGTTGTTCATTATCGATGGGTACACTGAACCTGCAGATTCGGTGTTATGGTGCAAGGATAGTATCCCCGATTGCAATCCTGTCTTCGCGGAACTCGTTTTTTAAAAGATAATGCTTTAATTCTTCATTTTACTCCTGGACTACATAGACCAATGGGCTTTCACACTAATTGGATTTTGGGCCCAACCAATAATCCAAATGGGTCCTCTGATTGCTGTCATTTTAACGATCGACACTACTTTTTCTTTTCTTAATCATATATATTAAAATTTACAATAAGTGGATGCGAATATTACCCTATCTATATTTATATATATATATTTTTAATTTTTTATTCGTATCTACATCCGTATTCGTTTTATCCACTGACCCTGTGATTTATATTCGTATTCATGAAAAGATACAAATATTTGTATTCATATAGATATTTATAAATATTTATTTTTATTTTAATAATTTTAAATGTCTTAAATTTTATTCTATAATTAATAATTTTAAATATTATTTTATAATTAGGGGTTAGAATTAATAGTTAAATGTGTATTATATAGGAAGTTATTTTAGATTTTACAAGTTTTAATTAAAAAGATATCATTTGGATAAGATCTAAAATAATATTATTTTAAAAAACGAATAAAACGGATATTCATTTTCAAAAAGAATATCCGTTTTATATGTTAAATATAATTAATAAACTTACAACATTAAGTTTTATCATAAAAGTGACTAAATATAATAACTATTAAAAAGAATAAAAAATTGTAAAAGAAAGAGACATTTGATCCTTTTCTCTTATGTATTAATTACATGTGTTAAATTTAATCTCATTAATTGAAACAATCTAAATTTAATTAATAATAAGAGATGCAAAAAATCATAAAAAAAGGGTCTTTGATTTTGTTATTATATTTTTATAAGTTTCAGGCACCTAAATCCCATTATAATCTATGCACAAACTTAGATTCAAATATGAATGTAGGAAAGAAGGTACTGAAATACTCAAATTGAAATAATAATAAAAGTTAAACTTCAAATTCATCGCTCTATATTTAAAGTATTGTTAATGATATTTATTGATCTGAGATCTATTTTAACTCAAATTTTTTTATCTTAAATTTTATTAAGCAGAAGGCCTTCTCTAGCTCTGATTGCCTATCTCGACACTCATCTCGATTATCGAGGTAATAATTTTGATTATCGAGACGATTCAACGCCTCTATTTCAAAAACGAGAGTTTTAAATAAGACCAACAAATATATTATTCAAGTAACTGTTCAAGTGTCCTATCACGTTAGGTTGTGTTGTACCCTATGTTGACGTCGTCCAAAATTTGACGTAAAGAAAAATTTAAAAGTGGAGTCGTCATCTATCCAAATAATAGTGGGATAGATCACCTAAAAAATTTAGATTCCAAGTTCGGGGGGTTGATTA
>JAWDEX010000002.1:12680568-12697938 GCA_035221805.1 Trichilia hirta | reverse complement strand
TATATATATATATTCACAAAATTATTAATTTATTTGTTTGATTTTCTTCATGATATCTAAATGTAACTACTAAGAATTTGTCTTTTTGTGATGTCATATTTTCTTCTGATTTGATATTTATATATGTATTTATACAATTATTAAGTTATTTATTTATTTATTTTATAATCTTTTTTTTTTTTGACATCTGAATCTGAACATAATTTTTATTTTGTTGACTTTAATGTTTAATCTAAATCATGCATTTAACATTTTTTTAATATTTAAATATAATTATTTTTCATGCTACCTTTATATAATCTTAAAGTTTATTTTTGTTCTTAATATCTAAATATAGATTATTAAATCGTTTCTTATTGACCAAAATGTCCCCTAATATAATTATATTAATTTCTTGATAAATACGTGGATATAATGATTAATTTTATTTTTTTTATATCTAAATATTATTATTAAGTTACTTATTGTTGACCTGAACGTACACACAATTATTTATTAACAACAAAGTTTTAATTATTAAAAAATATATATATGGTATTATCCAATGTAATTAACTTATTTCATTGCCTTTTTTGAACAAGGGAAGCCGAAGCCAAACCCCAAATCTGAGGTGATGTGCTGGAAAATGGGAATCCAATTAATACAACGGCAAGAACCTAACCAAACGAAACGGTAAATATGAATAGAAATCCCACCTATTCCTTCTCATAGAATTTAATTAATAATAAAAATTAGAAATGAATCTGTTCCAATTCCAACCACAATGAGAGTGAAAGGTCATGTGAGGTATGGTGGGGTTTTGAAATTGTGGGTCTATCGATTGCAACTTCTCTCCCAAATATATATAGATTCATATTTCGTTGCTCATTCTATGTTTTTCGATATGATTTGGAGGGTAGGTCTTTTTCACAACTAAATTTAGTTTCATTTATTTATTTGGGAAATAGTTATAGATAGATTATCTCATCAATCTTATTGAATTCTTCATCTTATTTATCGAATTTTCAATTCATAATATACTTTATTAGAACAACTTATCGAAAGATCAAACTATATATATATATATATGCATATATATGTTGGATTTATTAGGATAGCAGATGAGAAAGCTACACTTCTTTTTGACATTCTTGACAGAGAAGAGATGATTTTACCATGCACAACCAGGGTAAAAGGAAACAAAAGTTGGTAATTAAATTAACTATTTTGATGTCGGCAAACATAGCATGTGCAATTATTTACACGAGATACCTGTGATATGTTGTGTGAGTGTGTGTGTGTATCTATCTGTATGTGAAATCATGAAATAGATATCATACCATACCATGTATAATATTAGGTGCAACAATGAAGTGAGAAATCTATTAATTAACACTTTATGCAACTCCTCTTCTGCCCCAATATTGATGATGATTGATTATATTAATTATCAAAAGAAATAAAAATTTATTCTTATAAAGTAATGTGGTAATACTATATATATACTCTTGTAGTACGTAATATATATTACCATGTTTTTGGATTAATAATATATAATGAATTTTATATCATATAGTGTTTCTTAATTTTTTGTTTTATTCTTTTTTATAACGACTCCGTTCATATCCTCTCTTATTTTTTTAATATACTTTTTCCAGCCTCTCCTATTGAGTTTTATTTTTTTAAGAATTATTATATTATATTAATTTATATAAATAATCTCCTTGTCGTGATAAGTCAAGTCTTAATATATTCGTATATTATTGTTTTTACTATCTTAATTGACATTAAATATTCTAGAGAGTTAGATCTCTGACAAATTTAAATCCATTTAAGTTGGATATTAACTTTATTTAGTTGGTAAAATAGAGTTTTAATGGTGGGGTATTTGTTGAATCATTCATTCAAGTTTTCCGATCAGTTTCTATGGATAATAACTATCGGCAAATTAAAGGATTCTGATAATTAAAATGATTTCTTTTTACAATTGTTGTTTTCAAAAACAAAACAAGCGACAAAGAAAAACTTGGAGAACGTTTTTATTTATTGGTTTTGTTGTTATTTAATAAAATAAAATAAAATAAAATAAAAAACAGAAATTAATAAAGATTTTATTTTAAATGTTTATGAAATTTAAATTCAATATTCACATGAAATTAAAATATTAAATTCTGATAACGAAACTATTAGTCAAGCCAAGAAAAATCAGATAGCATACATAAAATATTTAATGGACAACATATTTGACTGTGTGCAATGAAAATTACTGATTGAAAACTACGGTTCTCTTAAGCTTACATTAATATAAGCACGAGCTAATAATATAAACAGAAAGGCTAAAG
The DNA here is from genome assembly GCA_035221805.1 of Trichilia hirta. Taxonomy (NCBI): domain Eukaryota; kingdom Viridiplantae; phylum Streptophyta; class Magnoliopsida; order Sapindales; family Meliaceae; genus Trichilia; species Trichilia hirta. The sequence continues at coordinate 12,695,617 of JAWDEX010000002.1, read as the reverse complement.
ATTTGTTGTCTTAATTCATAACATAATAATACCATTTAAAATATTAATACTTTAGACACAATCTATATAATTTTTGTGATTTTGAAAATTAATGTAACGTTATCTATGTTCATGAATCATTGAATTTCTTAATGAAAGGGTAACTGATTATTTATTATCATTCATTGATAACACCAATGGTTAACTAATTACAAGTGTTACTTACTGCATGCTATATAATAATAGTTGATATATTCATGTGCGAATTTGAATTTGAATTTGTGTATATATAATATATGTTATATATATATTAATCCTTAATTTATTACCATAAATTAATTACATGGGACTATAATTTATTATAAAGTGAAGGAGTAAATACAAAATAGATTTTTGGAAATTACTGCTTGAAGAAGATAATTAATTAAGAATATTAATTACATATTGGTTTATTGTTTATTTTGTCTGTGCAGGGTTAATAAAAAAACAATAATGAAGAGCTGAAAATATCCAAAATATAGTTGAATTCTAATTTATTAATTATCAATTATTAATACATATGAATTTTGCTAATGAATATTATTACGGTATTTATTAAAATTTTTATATTTATTATTTATAATAATTTTTGATATTTAATGTAATAATTAATGAGTTATTTTTATGAATTTTAATATATTAAAAATTGTAACTTACCAAATATAGAAATTTTAATAAGTGCTATAATGATACACGTTGGCAAGACTAGCACAAAGAGGATTATCACTGATTTTGTTGTAAATGAAGAATGTTGCATATATAGGGTGATCATTAATATATGAATACTTAACCTTAATTTGTTACATTTGCAATAAGGTGATCATAGATATACGACTTTAATTACCTTCTTAATTATAAATGGTTGATTAAGCTAATCAATTAAACACCATCAATTATATATGTATTAAAAAAAAAATGTTTTCATAATTATTAGTCCTACACTATATTTTTAGAACCTAATAATATGGAGATTACATATGTGGGCATGGGACAACTTATTATTTTCAAATAACTAAGTCAAGTTTGTCATTATTTATTATTGTTTAATCTCTATTTTTTGTACAACAAATTATTATACAAATAATCGGAAAAATAATTTTTTAGCAACACAATGACAACAATATTATTTTAGTATCCTTTATAAAAAATAAAAATGTAATTATGAAGCTAATTAAAGTTTTATATAGAGAGATTACAGAATACAAGGATAATCCGAGTATAATAAGGAAACAAAATCGCAGAATTCTATTTGTTTCCATAATTAAGCAGTAGTAATTTTTTTAGGCAAATTTTATTAAATTGGTAAATTATTTGTTTAAATCAGTGAAGGGAAATCAAATCAATTAATTTTCCTTATTTAATAAACACTTGAGACAATTTAATTTGTACTCGATTGATTCTCTAGAAAAAAAAAAAAAAAAATTCACAGTTCGTATGGTCACAGCAGACCAAATCTTGGCGTCATTGTAATTCATCTTCTCTGCTTAATTGACAAATTGCAGGTGAGTTGGACAAAATTAAACCCTAATAGTATTTTTCTCCTTTTCTTTTTAATTTGATTTTATTACAGATCCGAACGTGTTAAAAAAGGTAAGGGAGAGAGACAAGAGAAAGAAAGGGCAATGGATCTGAAGAACAAGACTGAACTCTCTTGTCTGCACAACTTTGTTTGAGAGTTACAGCAACCGAAAAGAAGTAAAAAGGTTTACATTATTGCTATTATTATTTTTCACTTGACTTTCAATCACAGACACAGACGACTTTCTTTGCCTTTTCTATTTTCAGAGGAAAAAAAAGAAAAAAAAAAAAGAAAAACAGTCAACGGAAACCTTTTGGTTTTCGAATTTGTAAGGCTTCGAAGACTCCACATATTGCGTTTTATCTTCATCCCTTTGTTTTGTTTTGGTTTCGCTCAGTCATTCTTTCTCTCTCTTCTCCCTTTATTTATTTATTTTTCTCTATTTCTGCGTGCAAATCAATAAGCTTTAGTTTTCCTTCATTTTTATTATTTATAATTTCTTTTATTTAGATTGTTTCAAGTTTTATAGCATGCAAAGAGCGAGAAGGCACCTGCCCGATTAGGGTTCCCATTTTATTCAACAAACTCCGGTAGATTTAAGGCCTAGTTGTGCTGTTTGGCAGACCTAGCTAGAACCAGCAGAAAGTTTGAGAGAGAGAAAACAAAATTTTAGACTAAGAGAGAGGGACAGAGAACGAAGAGCCAAGCAGCCACAAAAGGCTTTTTAGCTTGCATTCTTTCTCTTTCTTTCTCTCCAGAAACAGAACTTCTTTCGTAGATAGGGAGTCGGAGACATTTGTGGTTTAATCCTTTGGTCTCCTGTGCCTCTGACGCAGGTTTTCCTTTCTTCATTTTTTGTATCATCCCTCTTCTAAGAAACCCAGTTCAACAAGCATCTCGGTTTGCTACAAATTTTAAGTGGATTAGGTATTTTTTTGTTTGGAAATGAAGGAAAATAGTCGATGAAAGTGTTTCTACTTTTGTAGAGGCGAAGAAGAAGAAGCGAATCTAGTCTAAAGAGAAGGAGGGATAAGTCTCAACGAGCAAATAAAGTGCCTTTTTGATGAGTTTTGGAGGTTTTCTGGACAATAGTTCTGGTGGGGGCGGTGCAAGAATCGTTGCGGATATTTCTTACAGTAACAATATGCCTGCCACTACACTTGCTCCGCCTCGCCTTGTGACTCCTCTCACTAAATCTATGTTCAACTCTCCAGGCCTTTCTCTTGCCCTTGTATAGAATCTCTCTTATCCTACTGTAAATATACTTGTTCTTTGCAAGTGATTTCAAAGACTGAAACTGATCTGGGTTATTTGTTTCTTGATGATTTTTTCCAGCAACAACCAAATATAGATAATCAGGTTGATATACCCAGGATGGGTGAAAATTTTGAGTCTGTTGTTGGTAGGAGGAGTCGAGAAGAAGAACATGAAAGCAGATCTGCAAGTGATAACATGGATGGAGCATCTGGCGATGATCAAGACGCTGCCGACAAACCTCCGAGAAAGAAAAGATACCACCGACACACTCCTCAGCAAATCCAAGAACTTGAAGCGTATGATTAATGAGATTTATGAAAAAAATAGACTTTTTTGCGTGAGCGGCTCAGTGAAGTTATCTCCGATGAGTTTCTTATGTGATTTTTTTTTTTTTTTTATTGGTTTTCGTTTAGCCTATTCAAGGAGTGTCCTCATCCTGATGAGAAACAAAGACTGGAGCTTAGCAAAAGGCTTTCCTTAGAAACCAGGCAAGTAAAGTTTTGGTTTCAAAATCGCCGCACCCAAATGAAGGTATATTAAACAAGAACCTGGGTTTTTCTGTTTCTTTTTTTCTTTTTTTCTTTTGACATGATGGGTTTCACTAAATCTGATGATTACCCACACCAGACTCAACTGGAACGACACGAGAACTCGTTGCTAAGGCAAGAGAATGACAAGCTTCGAGCTGAAAACATGGCCATTAGAGATGCCATGAGAAACCCAATTTGCACCAACTGCGGTGGACCTGCAATAATTGGAGATATATCTCTTGAAGAGCAGCACTTGAGGATCGAGAATGCCCGTTTGAAGGATGAGTTAGATCGAGTTTGTGCACTTGCAGGAAAGTTTTTGGGGCGTCCTATTTCTTCGCTTGCCACTTCAATGGCTCCTCCACTGCCAAACTCAAGTTTAGAACTTGGAGTTGGTAACAATGGTTTTGGTGGATTAAGCACGGTGACCACAGCATTGCCTCTGGGACCCGATTTCGGAGGTGGGATTTCTAATTCTCTTCCAGTTATGCCCCCAAATAGATCGACTGGCGGTGTAACGGGGCTTGATAGATCGGTCAAAAGGTCAATGTTTTTGGAGCTTGCTTTGGCTGCCATGGACGAATTGGTTAAAATGGCACAGACTGATGAACCCCTTTGGATGAGAAGCTTGGAAGGAGGAAGAGAACAATTAATCCACGACGAATACCTGAGAACTTTCACTCCTTGTATTGGTTTGAGACCTAACGGTTTTGTCGCTGAAGCATCTAGGGAAACTGGCATGGTAATTATCAACAGTTTGGCTCTAGTCGAGACTTTGATGGACCCGGTAAGCAATTTCTTTCTTCTTTAATTCGAAAGTCTTACTGACTTCTGTTGAGATTTGTTTTCATAGATGGGTTTTGTATTTCTTTACTCACTCTGCACGAAAATTAACATTTTATTTGCTAAATTATTATATTTGATAGAATCGATGGGCGGAGATGTTTCCTTGCATGATTGCCAGAACTTCTACGACTGATGTGATTTCTAGTGGCATGGGTGGAACCAGAAATGGTGCACTTCAGTTGGTAGGTTTTACAACTTTTATCTATCACAGACTAATTATTGTCTTATTATTAGCGCAAAATTTTAATCAAATTGTTTGTTAAGACTTTCATTTTTACTGGTTTTAGATGCACGCTGAGCTTCAAGTACTATCTCCTTTGGTCCCCGTTCGCGAGGTCAATTTCCTTCGTTTTTGCAAGCAACATGCTGAAGGAGTTTGGGCTGTGGTTGATGTTTCCATTGACACCATCCGAGAAACTTCTAGTGCACCCACATTTGTGAACTGTAGGAGACTTCCTTCCGGTTGCGTTGTACAAGATATGCCCAATGGCTACTCAAAGGTAATTTTAATTAAATACTCATTATTTATATAATAAACTTTTCACTTATCTTATCTAGTTTTCATTTGTATTTATTGTACTTTTTCTGAGTAGGCTTTCTTCTCACTTTAGTCTTCAATGAAGTTTGTTGAACTAACCGCAACATTTGAGCTTTAGTTGGGCGCATTTATTTTCGAGGGAAAACACCAGCTCAAGAAAAATCATGGGCATTTTGCATTCCCAATCCCCTTAAAGCTCATGCATCATAGAATTGTGTTTTTCTAGTTATTACTAGCTACCCCAAACTGTCACTGCCTTAGTTTGGTTCCCCAACATACACATTCAGTCTATCAACGAATCCGAACTTTCCTAAACTGTTATTATATTTCCCTTCCTCGTGTATGTAATATTATAGTTCTAATTTCAAGTTTCAACAAATGGGTTTCCTTAGTTACATTAGAATATTAGCATGGTACACCAGGAAATCGAGGTTAGAGAAATATTTTATTCAATAGAAGCGTCTGTTACCCTTAATTTTGTGCCTTGAACACATTAATTTCATATCCTTATATCTAAAGGGGACCTTGAAATTGTCAACCCTGGTTGAATAAAATACAAATTTGATGTTTCTATTCCAATCTTTGATGCCATCTCGAAATTCCTCCATGGCTCTATTTAAGCCATGTAATTGTGTATGACCTGGCTCCAGCCTCATGATGTATTTGTTTTTTTAATCAGAAACGAGACCTTGTAGTCAAAATCCAAGACTGGCTATTTTGTTTTCATGCGAGTATCTTAGCTCGATTAGATATTGGTACACATATCGATGCCACCAGCCACAGTGTACTTTTGTTCCTTCCAACCTTGAGAAAACTTTTCCGTCCATGAATATTTTATGCAACAATGGCTATGTGATTGATTGAGCCTAATCTTGACATTTTCCGAGATTTTGCATTTCATATTTCCATTCTTTTACCAGGTCTCAATGGTCAATCACATTATACGCTGGCATATTAAAAAATAAATAAAAGTAATATACTATGTTTGACTGTCTTATTTTTTCTTCTCGATGCACTTTTTTCTTTTAATTTGATTATATTATATTCCTCCTCTAATAACAACAATAATTAAATAAATAAACGAACGCAGGTTACATGGGTTGAACATGCAGAATATGAGGAGAGCCAAGTGCACCACCTTTTCAAACCGTTGATAAGTTCCGGCATGGGCTTTGGTGCCCAACGGTGGGTGGCCACACTTCAACGACAATGCGAATGCCTAGCTATTCTCATGTCCTCCACCGTCTCAGCCAGAGATCACACAGGTTTATTATATATGATAATTTGATATATAATTTATCATGAAACAGTAATACGATATTCTGATACTATTAAACAACGTTAATGTAGCAATAACCGCGAGCGGTAGACGGAGCATGTTAAAGTTGGCGCAAAGAATGACTGATAATTTCTGTGCTGGTGTGTGTGCTTCCACTGTGCACAAATGGAACAAGCTCAATGCTACTAACGTGGATGAAGACGTTCGTGTTATGACCAGAAAGAGTGTGGATGATCCCGGTGAGCCCCCGGGGATTGTATTGAGCGCTGCTACTTCCGTTTGGTTGCCTGTATCTCCTCAAAGACTCTTTGATTTTCTACGTGATGAACGGCTCAGAAGCGAGTGGGACATATTATCCAATGGTGGACCTATGCAAGAGATGGCCCATATTGCCAAAGGACAGGATCACGGCAACTGCGTATCCCTTCTCCGTGCTAGTGTATGGAATCTCTCTCTTTTCTTTTCTTTTCTTTTCTTTTCCTTGGCTTAAAAAATCTGAAATTGTTTTGATTTTCTTTTTCTGACGAAAATGTCACTTCAGTATAACGCAATCACTTTTAAAATCAAGGACATAAAGCGTGATTGCGTTTGAGATAAAAACGTGAAATTAGAAAGGACAGGGTTTGGAATTTGGAAGTATCTATAAAGACAGAGTCATGGCAGATAGTAAAACAGGCCCTGTTATGTAAGCAATTAAAAAGTCAAAATATAGGACACTTGCTAGCTTTCCTGATTGTTCTGACCACATCGATACGATAGATAGACAGAAATGTTGTTTTATACACTATTTGACTGGCCAATGCTGTAAAAGAAGATTAGATCAGTAGGAAGACGATCACTGACCATGTGAAAATGGCAAATCTTATCATTTTTTCTGAATACGAGGGGTTAAAGAAATTTTGCTTTTATGCAGGCTATGAACGCAAATCACAGCAGTATGTTGATACTTCAGGAGACATGTATAGACGCGGCTGGATCGCTTGTTGTGTACGCACCCGTTGACATTCCAGCCATGCACGTAGTTATGAACGGTGGTGATTCTGCCTACGTAGCTCTACTTCCTTCTGGATTCGCTATCGTTCCAGATGGTCCAGGTTCGCGTGGGCCCGTAACCAATTGCCCCACTATTAGTAACGGTGGGTCACCGAGAGTGAGCGGTTCCCTTTTGACTGTAGCTTTTCAAATCTTGGTGAATAGTCTTCCTACAGCCAAGCTCACTGTAGAATCCGTGGAGACAGTCAACAATCTAATTTCATGCACCGTTCAAAAGATCAAAGCCGCACTTCAATGTGAAAGCTAGCTATCGGTTGATCGATTGTTGATCTATCGTGGAAGCTAATAATTCGTTTTTAGTTGTTCCAAAGTTTAACATGACATGGGGTGTTTGTTTCTGTTGTGCATGGTTGTAGCTAATCATAGTTTATGATGAGTGTGGAAAGAGAGCGTGATTGGTGGTCGCGTGACTGTGTGATTTCAAGGGGGTGTTGAGTCAAGAACGAACCGCGGGCAGCAACTCCTTGTACAGTGGGAAGGATGGGACTGAGTCACTGGCTCGACTCGCGCGAGCTGTCAGATCAGACTATTCTTAACACAAGGCAAGGGTGGTGGTTCGGGTATTGACTCGGGTTGGCCCCTTCCTTAGCTGGCTCAACTAGAAGGAGATAAATTGAAACGAAGTAATTTATTTTCTGCTATTTAATTGACTGTTTTTCTTTTTTCTTTTTTGAGTTTTTATTAATTATGTAATGACACAATCATATTACATTTATCAGCTGTTGGTTAAATTGTTCATTTTGGTTGTAAACTAATCTTTTTTCAAATAATTACCCTCCGTATTCCATTGGTTCTCTGTTGTCCATATATAATATCAATTAAACTTCTATGCGGAAGGTGACTGCGGTGGTGTTGGTTCCTTCTCCGGCGCGCGCTATTGTTGGATGCCATGGATATTTTATTGTTTATCCACGTTGAATTTAATATGTGGTGGGAATGAAGGAGAGCGAAGGTTCTGTTGCATTAGCTGGCATTAAATGAGATGTGAGACTCTGTTGGGAGTGTTGCTTTCATTTAATGCTGAGGATTTGGCATTGTCTTGAGGGTTCCGTGTATCCACCATCTCTCCGTTGCCACTTTTTTATGGGATCGTATCCTACAGACAATGAGAGCGAAAGGGCCTGACATAAATGGTGATATTGTTGATAGGATGAAGAATTTATTTTAGTCCGTTGCTAGTGAGCCAGCTTCATGTTGTTTGGACTTCTGATTGTGGTAACATGAACTGGGAAGTGGGAGTGAGTAACAGCAATAAATTTATGTTCTTTTTTCTGGATAATTTAACGTGTATCTTATGGAATGAAATGAGTTGAATTATTGGGTAACATGATTCTACCAAAGTATAGGGATTGGCATATTGGAATGGTAATTGGTTGATTGGACTTGGTCATCAAGAATTATGAAAATATATTATCTTCTCGACTTTATTAATTTGGAGTAAAGTCAATACTCATATGGAGTATTCCACTTCCATCTCACGTTATTTTTAGCATATCTTCCACTTGCTACCTTTTCAGTTTAAGACAGTTATCTGTTAGGCTGGGCTACTGAAGATGATGATGCATTTTGAAGTATGAACTTTGCTATTCTTGTTACTTGTGATTTTGTGCAACGTGACAAAATTTCAAAAATTATAGTATGAATGGATGGTAAATTAATCGGGGGGTAGCTTTGATCTCTCTCCATCTGTAGTCTCTGGGACCTGCAAATGCAAGCACACGAAGAAACACGTGAGGGGTCACAGGTAAATGTGGACATAAGTAGGTGTGGACGAAGGTATTAAAGTCAAGAAAAGGATAGGCTATCGGAAACAAGGAATGGCAGTTGGGGACCAGACCATAACATTAGACATACATTGGATTGGTATCCATAATTCATAGATAAATAATTCAAATGAAATAAATAATTTACAACACGGAACTTTTTTATTTTCATTTTAGGACCCTCCTACTTCCTAGTCATGGACTTTGGAGTCCTGCCCAATTATCCTCCCACTGCGCGGGCAGCTTCTCTTCCCATCTATCACATGATCGATCCCATCCACTTTCACAAAATCTATCTTCATCCTGTGTAGTGGCAGTGGATGTAAATTATTAGACAGACAGACAGACTCTTCCATCCCGGGACCAGATCAATTTCAACTGGAAAATAATTCGTTTGGAATGATTCAAAGAAGAAAATTAAATGACTATCAAATAAAAATTTTTAATGGGTAATATCCATAGTTACTAGTTGATGAATTGAATAATTGAGAGTGTTGAAGCTGGCGGGTGACAAATAACTGAGAGAAACTGTAATGTCGTGGCGTGGGACACAAAGCACCTTTTTCTCATTTATATTAATCTTGTCTTTCTGGATCACGAATTATTCATCAAAACAAAAAATCCACGAACTAACTACGAACTAATAATACTGTAATGAAAGCTGAGGCCGCCTACCTATTAATACCAAAAGATTTTGACCGCAAACAAACAGTGATAAGGATGGGCTGAATTGAGCCCAATCCACACAAACATGAGGTCAAGAATTTACCCAACCATTTTATTTCCTTGGAAATTGAAATGTTAAAACTGGAAAAGCGAAGAGGAGGGGGAGTCTCAGTGTCTGGATGGGAGTTGCTTTTGTTGAAATAATGTTTGTATCCTTTCCTTTCCAAAACAATTAATGTCTTGATTGACTAATGTATTTATAAAAACAGACCTCAAGTGTTGAATCTATCTACTAATCTGGACAACCTATGAAAAAAAAAAAAGAAAAGTGACGGCTTGGGGAGCTAAATAATAAATAACACATTAAATAAGAGGATGGAAATGGAAACCATCGGTGTAATAAATGGAGGACGACGAGTAGGACAATTGATTATTGATTTACCAATATATTCCTTTTATTTTTTACACACCCCATATTTTAATATTTATTTTTATATGAAATTTTAATATTAAAAAAACATAAAATTATAAATAAAGAAATATAACTGTATATCTCTCTCTCTGCTCATTATAAAACATGGATCAAATTTGACTCTTACGAAAATTTTGAAGTTTGCATTTTAACTTACGTTCAATATATTATTTTTTTCCCTTTAAATGATTGAGATTTTGCTACTTTTGAGCCAACACAATTTAAACACGACCATCAATTGATACTTGCTATTTGTCATGTAATGACAAAATTTTCTAATAAATATGGTAGGATAGGTTTGATATCTCGTAGTTTCAATTAATTTTAAAAGTGAAATTAAAAAATAATAAAAATAAATTTTAGTAATAACTAAATAACTTTTACTAATATTTAATATTTTATAATAATTTAAAATTGTAAAACTGATTATATTCCTATGTTATTTTTTATGATAGTCCTATCATTAATAATTATATTTAGATTTGGATAAATGGCGTGAGTTCCACGAGAGTCCTACCATTTTATCATCTAATTAGTTAATAATTTATTGTATGCTTTTTCACTGGATAATACGGGACAAATTATTCGAAATATTTATGATCAAAAAAATATATTTTTTAATAAATTAAAATATATCTTATAAATGTATTATTGACAATTAATTAAACTTATTATTTATATTTATAAAATATCATAATAATTAACTTTTTTGTTTTAATTCCAAGCTTATAAAAATATTAAAAACTATAATAAAATAATCTAATAAATACGATGTACAATCAGTCCTGCCATAAATTTGATCGAAAATAATAGATTGCAATAGAGTTTTCAGTTTCCAGAACAATAATATACAACAGTTGTATATGGTCTCTTGGATTTTTATAATTTCTTTTTGATGGTTGCAAAAATACCATTTTTATTACTTTTGGTTACTACAACTTCACGAGCATGCTGTCCTTCATTGATGGATGTACTGCAGATTCAGTTAACGGAGTAAGGGTATCCAGATTGGAAGCCTTTCTTCATTTTTTCCTTGATATAATCTTTTAATTCTTCATTTTATTGACGCCTACACTGCATAGACCACTGGTTCTAACAGTAATTGGATTTTGGACCCAACCCAACCCAGCAATAACCTGCTCTCGTTGATATGTCGGTTTAATTTTTCTCTCTTTTATTATATCTCTTTCTTCTTCTCTCATGGTTCTATCTCACACTGTTTTATGTGAATAATAAAATAATTTTATTTTTACATGAAAAAATGTTCACACATAATTTTATTAGCATTCATGGCGTGCTGCATTTTTTATCCGGATAGTTTCCATTTTTCAACAAAAATTAAGAACCATGATAATGGCTCCAAGTTTTGACGATGGTTACTTCTGCTTTTATCTCTCCGGATGACAACGGCGTAAAAAGGCAATACGAATTATGACTTATCGCAAGAGTATTACATATATCTACCAAAAGACCAAAAGAAAACGAACATTCCGTCCATCAAAGGAGAATTTTTGTATTTTTATTTTATTTTATTTTTATTTTATTTTTTTCTATCTTCATTTACACGAGAGCAAAGAAAATTGAAGAACTGACTGCAATAACATTCACGCTTCGAGTCTCCTACGGAACGTGTTCTTAGAAACTGCCATTTGCGACCACAATATAAGTTAAACGCCACTGAGTTTGCCAGCATAAATACTCTTACAAATTAGTCAATTTTTGGCACGAAATTGAAAATTAATATTATTGGAAGACTCGAATTATTTTGTAGCACAATTTTAGCAGAGTAATAGTTACCTTTGCAAAATGTCACTTGATTACACTAGAATGAATTAAAAAAAAAAATTTCACGTGTTAACATCCTATTGGAGCATTCATTTCAACATTTCCCCATAAGAATGTTAGTCTGCTGCATTTGCACGATACCGCACGACTGCTGATAAGAGAAATTTGACACATGTGACATTGCAGTATTTTCAAGAGACACGCTTGTCAAATTTAGTAGGGCTTTTGTGGCCCAAATCTTTAATGTTAACCTCAAATGAGGCTACTGCTGCTAATCACTCCTCCTGGGGAAGGGGGTCTTCCGTACCGTCGGGAGTCAGCTTCTTCCGTATGCGAGCTTCACTCTCGTCCACAGATCAACAGTCGTTTAAGGCTCCGAGCCATGATTATGTGCTACTTTCGGAGGCTAGTGAGAGAGCCATTGTGGCGCGCACAAACAAAATTTTATTTTTGAGTAAAATAATTAAAATAATAAATATTGGTTAATTATTATTTATGTTAATTTAAATTTTTTTTACAACACATAACTCTAATTTTTTAAAATATTCATATGTAAAATATACAAGGGATGTCGAATATAAACAATGCTTAAAAATTCAACTCTCATTTAAAAATTATGCATTAAAAAAATATATTAAAAAATTATAAATATCAATTTATTATAAAATTATTTTTGCCATGCAAAATTTTCAAACGAGTGACAGATTATATAAAACTATTTATTATTTTTGTAAATTACATAAACAAATTTGATAATTATCATTTATCATTTAAAGTTTTGAGACAATTCTCTTAAGAAACAAATGAAAGTTTTTATTTTTTGGTCAAATTGTTAAATCAAACTAATTATTTATTCGAAAAAAAGAAAATTATATTCATGTTGTGTTATAATTTAATTTTATTATCATATTTTTCAATTTATAAAGGTTTAACAATTTTAAGCGCGAAAGTGGAAGTAGACTAGTTGCCAATGGTCCATAATGGAATTAATGTTCAATAAATAATTAGGACAACTAGTGTTAATGACTGGACAAATGAACAAAAAATCCCTTTTCCGGTAATATGAACGAATCCGAGGTTAGTTTTGTAATACCGCATAATCAAACTCTCCAATCTACTCAAAAATCTCAAACACACACCGTCCGATCCGTGATAATTACCTATTAATGGTCTAAAACCTCTGTTTGACTGAAGTACGAAAAATGAGGCTGGAATGATTGGCTTTGATCGAGTTTTGACCATGGAAAATCAAAACAAACAGATACCCGGAAGCTTTATAGAGAGAGAAGAAATATTTAGCGCGAGAGAAAATTGGGAGGGGGAGAGGGAGAGGTGAGGGATTTTGGATTGCGTGTTTGGCATTATTTCTGTTTCATTTCTTTAAAATATTTTTTAATATTTTTTTGAACGCGGAGGAAGAGAGAGAAATAGGATTCTCTCTCTTCTTGTGAAGCGATTTTCCTTTTGATGTTTGAAATTTTTTTCCTTTTGAGGTGAAGATATTAGGGTTTCGTTTTAGAAACCATGAATGTAATGCGACGGCTCAAGAGCATTGCTTCTGGTCGCACTTCTATTTCTTCTGATCCGGTAAGTTTCTTTTTTTTTTTTTTTTTTTTCTGGATTGTGTAGAGTTAATTTCCTGGATTGTTATGTGAGTGAATTTGATTTATCTTCTGTCTGTATTGCTTATATTTCAAGCTTTATTGATTGAGATATCGAGTTTGAGATCACTGTTGGCAGGGACTAGTTTTACGTTTTCTCCTTCTATTTTTGCTTGTTCGTAATGGATTCTGGATTATGCGCTACAACATTCATTTTTGGTTAGATTTTGAATGAATTTATGTTAGTTAGCTGAAGAATGGAGATGATCATCTTGTACGAATTAGTCAATGTTGTTAAATTAATTTTTGCCAGGATTCAAACGATGTATTGTGGAAGATGGATTTGAATTGTTATGTGAAAATATGACTTTTGCTGTCTTGGGATGTAACTTAATTTGATGAACAATGGTATTCTAAATGTTTTATTATTAGATTATTAGTTTATGAGGTTTGTTGTTGGTGAGCTGCAATTTAGCGGTTGGTTTTTCTGGATAGTATTGTTGTTGGTTTGGTGTTTGGTCAAAATCAGCATTATTGGTCTTTCCTAAGAGTGGCTAATTTTCCTCAACTTCTATCCCTCTTTAAACAAAGATGGAGGCATCAAGTTCTAGTAGCTGTTGAATAGAGGATTTTGGGAGAAAAGAAGAAACAAATTATTCGCCTAAGTTGCCGTGTCCTTTTTGTTACATTGACTGTGGCATCCTAACATTGCTTTCTAACCGTGCAGTAATTTTTATAATTAACTATGTTATGCTATCAAAGGAATTATCAATCAAGGCATAAACTCTAAACTGCGTAGCTTATGCTGAGTTTTAGTTTGTTTTTCCGTATGGTTTAAGTCTTTCCTGGAGTCAAGTATCCACACATTGGTTCTCGTATATATCTCTTAATTAGTAGAATTTTATGTTGTTTGGTTGATTTAAGTTGAGAGCATGTTTTTTTCTTAAGTAACTAATGATACTATTCTGCTTAGAGGACAAGGTTTTTATTGCAAACAGGCTTGAAACTTGCAAACTTGGTAATGGCTTGGTCTGAATGTCTGGTTTCCTTATTTTTTTGTTTGTTATTGCTTTTACCTCTGCCCTGAGAGCAGTAAAGATTTGTGATATGGAAGAGGCTATGTGGTGGTACGGCTGTATGGTTGGTTTTTAACTCTCCATAATTTAGTTTTCCTTTATTAATAATTCAATTTTGTACAGGGTGGAGATTCTGGCATAAAAAGGGCAAAGGTAGATAAAGAATTAGAGGTGAATGGCGATGCAAATTCAGTTGAGAGAAGTGCACCCGGTCTAGAGAAGCATATGGCTTCTACATCTCTGAAGCCTGTTGCAAGCACATCTGATACATCCACTATTGCTAGAACTGAAAGATCAGGTTATGATGAGCTGCCCAAGGAGATGAATGAGATGAGAATAAGAGATGATAAAAATGTTGACCATGATAATAAGGTATTGGGACAATCATAACTTGGGGGTTCTTCTGGACAGCTTTTTGGCAAGTCTCTTTCTGCATTATAAATATTGATGGAATGAATGAACCTTGGTGTACTGTTCCTCTTGGTGTTTCATAGTTACTAAGTACTGGTTGTGGCTTTGCATTGTACAGGATTTGGAACCCTCTGTTGTGAATGGTAATGGAACGGAAGCAGGTCAGATAATTGCGACTTCAGTAGGTGGTCGAAATGGACAACCAAAACAGGTGATTTAAGCTCTTTAATGGTTT
>JAWDEX010000002.1:12605570-12673386 GCA_035221805.1 Trichilia hirta | reverse complement strand
GGATCTTTCAATGAGTACTCAGATGGTACTCTGGCATTTTATTTGGACATTAGACAATAGGCCTAGTTCTTCACAATTATTTAGAACTGGTCCCAATTATTTACAAAGAACATTTTTGGTTAACTCACAAATTGACCAATTGAGAAGCCCATCCAGTAGAGTGAACATGAGCCCAGCTCAAGTTGTTCATCCTATCCATCAAGGAGAAACTAGTACATCTTCTGATCTATATTCTCCGACCCAATCACAAGTAGAACAACAGTTTAGAGAAATCAATGTTATTACCAAAGGTAAACCATCGTTTGTCAATTATGATTATTTATATATAGAGTATGAGATAAATCCACAGAGAGATAATTATGAAGCGACCCATACTATTCCTGAGAGAAAGTTAGATAAAAAACAATGGATTAAAGTTTTAAAGAAATTAGATCAGACCATTCCTTTCTTTGATTGGTATAACAATCAGGATAATTATAAAAATGAATGTTGTATGATTAGAAAGAAACATAAAAGACAATATAAGATCTAGAATGAGTTTATAGAATCAAATCATCCTTCGAAAACTAAGTTTGAGAAAATAATAGACCAAGACGAAACCATTATAGGAGTTCCCTTTATTGCTATTCCTGATAAGGTATCCTCTCGAGAAGCTGTAACAAGTCAACAGTTAGGTTTTGTCATTAAGCAGAATAATTATGCCAACGAGTATCTAAACAGTATTGGAGAACAGTTAGATAGAATTAAAACTGCATCATCATTGTCAATGATAGAGTAGACCAATTCCCTGTTAGGTTGTCAAGAAAAGAAAAGAAAAAAGAAATAGAGAAAATAGAAGTGAATTTTATTGAACCTGAAAGTATCACACACTTACCATTAGATGAATTGACACAGCAAGACTTGTTAAAAGTTATAGATGATAAGTTAGCAGAATTGAAATTACAACCATCATCCTCCCATATTAATCATCCAAATGTCGTTATGCTAAAGCATTGTTTCTTTTCAACATCTGACAAAGATGAACTTTATCTTAACCTTGTCATGGAGTTTGTTTCCGAAACTGTCTACCGAGTATCTAAGCATTATACCCGAATGAACCAACATGTGCCCATTCTTTATGTGCAACTGTATGCGTACCAGGTAAAATTAGAAGCAGTGCTTAATTTGTTTATTATTGGTGTTTTTGAGATTTGTTCAATAAATAAATTGGATTGGCACTCGACACTGTGGGTGTTCCTGCAGCTTGTACAAGCTGATCTAATTACATGCTTTCTTCTTGTAGATTTGTCGGGCACTGAATTACTTGCATCATGTTATTGGGGTGTGTCATCGTGACATTAAGCCACAAAATTTACTGGTCAATACCCACACGCACCAGTTAAAGATATGTGATTTTGGAAGTGCAAAGATGTTGGTATGTTTCTTTTTTAGGAAATCCAAATTACTACTTGGAATGTGTGTAAACTTACGAGATTCATTCTCTAATTTTCAGGTGCCAGGTGAACCCAACATATCGTATATATGCTCCAGATATTACCGGGCCCCAGAACTTATATTTGGGGCTACAGAATACACAACTGCAATTGATATGTGGTCCGTTGGCTGTGTCTTGGCTGAGCTGCTTCTTGGACAGGTAGGTGTAGCTCGATATTTTAATCTATTTGAATCTTGATGTCAAATCTCAATCATATTATGGAATTGTTTGTTTTTAACAGCACTGATGGTAGCAGATTGGCACATGTTGATTGTTTTTGTTTATGCATATCCAGGACTAGTTCCATGTTCACAGTTCTTTTAGTTGTCAGCATGGTGTGGATTAACCATGAATGTCTTCCTTTTGCTTGTTCGTGATGAAAGTGATGTATTGTCAAGCGTGTAATTTTGGAATTTTTGGACATATTGATCTTTATTACTTTCATCTTAAAATTCTTCTGTAATAAATTGATTATTTTATTATATCTGACTGCTTCTGAGTTCCTCTTTTCAATCATTAGCTCATCTGTTTCAGTTACATAGAGTATTTGTTTTTGATAACTGTTTAAAATGAGGCAAACATGTCCTTGTCTAATATCTACTGGTTATGTGCAGCCACTATTTCCCGGGGAGAGTGGAGTCGACCAGCTTGTTGAAATCATTAAGGTGTAACGTCTGCGGACTTATATTTCTATTATTCTATTTTTCCATTTTCCAACGCACTCACCAAGTTCTGCTGCTATGCTGTATTGTATCAGATTCTCGGAACACCAACAAGAGAAGAAATAAAGTGCATGAATCCTAATTACACTGAATTTAAGTTCCCTCAAATTAAAGCTCATCCATGGCACAAGGTGTGTCTCCATTTCAGAGATCTATCATTTGTTTTCCTTCCAATATTGTATAGCACCTTTAACAACTTGGGATATCTTACGGAATTTATGGATTTTAGATATTTCACAAACAAATGCCCCCTGAAGCAGTAGATCTTGTCTCAAGGTTGCTGCAGTATTCACCAAACCTACGTTGCACCACCGTAAGAACATTTCTTCTTCCATTGAATCCCTGAAATTCATGAATAAAGCCATTGCACACAAACACTATTTTCCCTAGAACAGCTGAGATAGAAAATTTTCCCTGATTGGGAATACATGTGCGCTTCATTTTTATTATTTATGTTGATATGGTTTGTGTGATTTCCTTGATGATTCATTTGACAAGTTTACTGACGATCATTGTTCCTTGTCTCAGTTGGAGGCATGTGCACACCCCTTCTTTGATGATCTGAGAGACCCAAATGCATGTTTACCTAGTGGGCGACCTTTACCTCCTCTTTTCAATTTCACTGCTCGAGGTAAAATGATCTGCCCTTTTATGTTATTTTTGGCCTGGAGTTCCTTATTAAGCTCATGCCAATTTGCTATACAGAATTGGCTGGTGCATCTAACGAACTGCGTCGGCGTCTCATCCCAGAACATGCAAGGATACGAATTTGATGACTGAATGGTCGCAGCTTAGGCAATATAAATCAATTTTTGAATGCTTAGTGGCACCACAAGGGATCGTGGCTCTAGGGCAACTATATTTTTCACTTCACTGATTTGTTGCTTTGTGCCCTGGGATGGTGCTCAGTGCTCACTGGAATTTTATGATGAATCTGGTGATGGGATTGTGAGGTTGATGAAATGGGATTTCTCGGTTGGTGAGAAGGTTTCACATTATATTTATGAACAATGAGATGTGTACTACACCTCAATTATAGAAGCCGAGTTATTACAGGGGTTTTCATTTTATCATATATAGTTTATGGGCGTTTGTTTTGGAAACCCGTTGAGCTGTATCAAGTAGACGAATTAGGGTGGTTTTCTTGGTGTATAATTTTCCCGTTCCCTTTTGTTCTTTGCGAAATATTCAAATGTTGAGAAATCCTTTGGCTATATGTTTCCCATCTTTCTGCTTCATTATGATTAGCACTTTAACTAACCTTCAATGAAAGATGGAATGTTTAAGCTTTGGATTTGCCTGGCATTACATTGTTTTAAAGGGCATACGGTTGGAAGCCCAACCAACTCCTGGGAGCCCAACAGAATTTGTGAACACGTAGCACGACTCTTCATTATTAGTATCAATTGGAGAGCAATTATTGATAAGCATCAGGTGACGCATGAAATCTGCTTGGTGAAATCCAGAAAATACGTGAGAAGTCGCATATAATTCGCAGTTGTGAATGGCAAGTGGCAAGAATGGGAGTTCTCAAACAGTTTGGTTTCAGCAATAAACTATCCAGTGTTGGGCGTGCCTCTTGTTCCATCCAAAGTACTCTTGCTCCAGACAAGTGCTTAGAGACTTAGGACAATTGACTTTACCTTGGAGGGATTACGCCCCATTTCCGCTTATGGGTTCGAGCACTCTCGGATCGAATCTATGATAGGCCGAACCAAGTTCCTTACCATCTTCGTCCATATCATGGAGTGCAAAATTCATGTCTGGTATATAGCCGGCTTTCTTGATCCATAAATAGTATAATCTCGTCAGTCTTAGAATAAATGTCAGCTGTCATTGGATGGCAGCTATCTTCAGAACTAGAGGTGTAAACATGGCGACTCATCTCAATCCAATTACAGCCAGGTTCCGTACTGATCCCTCTTCATTTCATTAATTTTCAAATTCTTGCTGCATCTTCCCATTTACTGGCTACTGAATACTTACTAGATAGAACCAACATAAGGCATAACATTCCTGGGTCCAATTCAAGGAGGTTATTGGCTGCTGTCTCTCCCAATTCCAAGTCCGTGTGTACTCAACATGCGGAGAGGAGTGCCTTCCATACAGTTGCATCTGGCTCTGCTACCATCTGATCTTGTAATTCCTTGGCTTCAACAAGTTTTCCAGAGAGCCCCAAGAAGTCAATCATACGGGCATAGTGTTCTGGGCCAGGTTTGATTCCATAAGCCTTATCCATTGATTCAAAATACTGGCGAGGATTTTTCAAAGGAGCGGCGTGGCTGCAAGCAAATATTAAGCCCATAAAAGTAATGAAGTCTGGCTTTGTGCCACTAGCAAGCATCTGATCATAAAATTTTTAGGAGTCTTTTCCTTTACCATTTTGTGCATAACCCAATTATTAGAACTGACCAAGTAATGTCATCTTGAGTTTGCATAGTGTCAAACTATCGATTAACATCTTCTATACATCCACACTTTGCATACATCATTACAAAGAATTATGTATTGATAAGGATGATCCAAGGCCAGATTTAAGGAAGTTAGCATGAATTTGGCGCCCAAATTCCCAAACTGTAAGTTCTGCCCAAGCGCTGAGGATGCTGGCAACAACAAGCAATTTGCAATACGTATTCACGGATTACATCCTTTGAAGATTCCTCTTTGAGGCAAACTCATTGAAGAACACGACATAAGAACATTATTCAGTGTACACTGGCTTGGCCTATATCCTTCAATCTGCATTTGCCAGAACAACTCAATTGCTTCAATATCACGTCCGTATTTACAGTACCCAGAAATAACTGACGAATAAGTCATGAAACTTTTTGATGGGGTCTGATTAAAGAATTTCTTAGCTTCACTTAATCTTCCTGTATCGTCATAATCAGCAATCATGGTGTTCCGTGTAAACTCGTCTCTATCAGACATTTTATGATGCAAATGGTGCGGTCCATCAGTTTGACCTATTTTGTAAAACGATTCGGAATTTAGAGCGAATAGAATTCACAACATTGTGATTACAGCAATCTACTTCTACGTGCTTGGTTCCACACTCGCAAGAAAGGACGAGAAATTTGAAATTCAATTCGATCATAACCGCTCCTCTTTTTCGCGGTAATTGCAAAAACTCGAGGCTAATTTTAGCTAACAATGCGGGTCCCTTGCCTTTACCCGCTCCGTGTCCTCGAAGTGAACTCACATGAACGTTTAAAGCCACTTGGCGGGAACATTTCATTCGGACAGCTGTTTCGGTTGGTCCCATATGAGACACGTGTTCATTACACATTTGACATATCTGTTCCATCGCATCGTCGTTATTATTTGATAGCGTACGTCGGATGTTTGTCTGTTCTCCAAAATTAAATCATTTTTGGAATTTTCTCGTTGGATTTTAACGTGGCCAATCCCACGTCCATACCCCAAGTCCTTTCTTATAACTCAAAACGCTTATTCGCTCTAATAATTTTTAATACACACGCGCTAAAACTTTCATTAAAACGACGTCGGTTATAAAACTATTGTTAATAACATCCCAATCCCTAATTTGTTATGTTTTCTCAAATAAATACAGTTTTTCAACCAATTTCCTTCATTTTGGCCTATATTTCAAGACAACTTTCCTTTTTGAAGAATTATCCAAAATTTCCTTAATTTTATGCTATTATCATAAAATTTACTTTCTAAGGACTTTTATTATTTTATCGTTAAAATATGTCAAAATATTGATAATCAATTCATGTCTTGTCAAATTATAACACCTATAAAATAACATAAATACTTGAATATACAAATTAATTTTGTTTTTAAAGATATGAGAATTATTATATAAGAGATATTAATATTAATCACTCAAAAGAAAATGGGTTGAATTTTTTTAAAGGACTCGTTTTCATTACTTTTGTATTAGATATTTTATGAATAAAACTTGAAACTTTAAAATAAAGGTTAAAGGAGTTGGTGATGGAAGGAAATAAGAGAATAGCACAAGGCAAAAAAGTGAAAAGAACAAAAATATTTAAGAAAAATTTATTAATTTTTGTTTAACATTAATTTTATAGTAAAATATCATAAAAATGTCCTAACTAGCTTGATTCTTAAGTTTTGTAGCTCGAAATTAAAAAAAAAAAAAAATCTCTTAAAAAATGGATTTAAAAGTGAATGTGCATATACTATTAAGATTTTAGGTAATTTTTGATAGGGATTTTAAGGCCAAAATTAGGAAAAGAGCAATAATTTCTTTTTATTTTTATCTATTAAATTCCTAACTTTTTTATAAATAATTGAAGAATCTTTATAACATTCATTTGGTGTTAAAAATTATCAAATTTTTATCCCTCCAAAATTTAATTCTATAAATTAAAATAACTGTGAATTGTGATAATATCATAAAATGGTCAAAATGAAAATAATTGTTTGATTTAAAATAGTAAGTAGAGACCAATTAATACTAATTGACAAACTACGTATCTTTTTCGAAAAATATAAAAAAAATCAGTGACCTATATGTTATTGACAATTGTAACTAACACAACATTAACACTAAACGGCCCTCTGCAAAGGCGCGAGTACAAGTTGGTTATCAGTGGTGTGAAATCAATGCCCTTTCCAATTTGTCCCGGGAAACATAAATTCCTAGAACCAACCAGTTTTATTTTTGTTGTTTTGTGCTTTAAATTAAAATTTCACTGTTAAATAATTCCTTTTCTTAGTCCTCATCTCCACTCGTCCTATCAAAATTCAGCGTTTCAGATAATTAAATAAGCCCACCAAAATTTAAACTTCAATTCACAGGAACCAAATTTCTTTCATATCGAAAAATAATTATCGGTAATCCAATTCTCGAAATTTCTCTCAACGATAACCCATTTCAAGTCAGTTCAGTTTTAATTCTTGAATTACAAATGAACTCACCACCAGATGCTTTGGACAGCTCACCGCTCTTAACCAACTCGATCCCCGACCATCTCATGCGAAGCCGACGTATCCTCCGACGTTCGCCACTTCCTTTACGGGGAACCGCGGCACGACTGCTCAGAAGAGCTAGTGGGAGGAGCATGATGCTTCGAGAGCCGTCGTTGCGCGTGAGAGAAACGGCGGCGGAGCAGCTTGAGGAACGTCAAAGCGACTGGGCCTGCTCTCGGCCCATTATAGTGCTCGACGTTCTCTGGAATTTGGCGTTTGTAGTAATTACTGTGGTAGTGTTGGTTTTGAGTCTAAGAGAAAAGCCTGAGGTGCCTCTGAGGCTTTGGATTACTGGGTATGCTTTGCAGTGTTTCTTTCACGTTTTCTGTGTGTTTTTGGAGTGTAGAAAAAGACGGGAATGGGCAGAGGTTGTAAATTTTGGTGATTCGGTTTCTGGTTCTGGTAGTGAAGCTGGTGGTTCTGAAGAATATGGGCAAGGGCGTCTTCACACTGAAAATGAGGCCAGGCAGAGGTCACAAGTCATTCTATTTCATTTTATTTTCATTTTTGTTTGCATTTGAAGGCTTAATTTGTTTGTTTTTATGGATGCAGTGTAGCAATGAACTTGGAGTCAGCAAATGCAATGTTTTCATTTTTATGGTGGATCGTTGGGTTCTACTGGATAACTGCTACTGGCGAAACTTTGACACGTTATTCACCGCAGCTTTATTGGTCCGTTTCAATAAAATATATTGTTTTAATGCTTTAGCTTTTTGTTATTGATTGTTTAGCATAATCTTTTTTGTTTTGTTTTGCTTTCCCTTATTTATATATCGATGATTTTGTTTTTGCAGGCTTTGTGTTACATTCCTTGCTTTTGATGTGGTCTTTATCATGATCTGTGTTTCTGTGGCCTTCCTTATAGGCATTGCTGTTTGTTGCTGTCTTCCTTGTATACTTGGAATACTATATGCTTTAACAGAGCGGGTAATTCATGAAGTTCCAAAACTTTTTTGTTTTTGTTCATATTTTCTATTCCCAGTCTTTCATTTGTTCCCTTTCATTGGATTGGTTTAGAAATCTTTTTATCGATTTAAGAAAGTCTATTTGATTGCCAGTAGTCCAGTGGGGGCAATAGCACGCAGTTGAACATCCAAAGTGGAGAAACTTTAGTTGTTGCAATGTGGTGAAATATATCTGATACGTGAAACTCTGTCGCTTATGCTAAACCCCTGTGGCTATTAAATTCCGGAATTCAGTGGCTGAGGAGATTAATTTAGAAACTTCAAAGTAAACATGCTAATTTTACAATTAAATTACTTCTATTATATGAACTTAGACTTGTCTAGCCATTTCATAGGTTAAATGTTCTTTTAAAGAACAGATGTGCTTTTGTAAGGCAATAATCAAGCGTTTGATGAGCTAATGTACTGGATTGGCCCGAAACTCTTCCTCTGAGCATGTCCTATTGCTTTGAATGCGAATGAGAGTTTAATATAAAACATTTTGCTTCCTCATTGGGGGAAGCTGTTTGTTCCTATATATGCAAGGTAGAGTTTCCAATATGACATCACTTCACTTTTATTAAGATTGCTATAGTGCAATAAAGTGTGACGTCTTTCTGTTGTTATATGTTGTCTGTTTGAAGTACTATGCATGCACCTTACTAATTCAAAGCCTCGTTGCAATTTGGTTGAAAAGAATATGTTTTGCATGACTGACTGCAATTTATATTCAGTTTTGCTTATGTATTCTTTAAATTTACTTCTATGAGCTAGATGTGAATGGTTGTGGATTCCATTCAGATGTTCTTTTATCCATCTATTTTACTGGGAGAAAGAAATAACAGAAAACTGGGTGGTTTTTTACTGTACTTGAAAATTTGTGGCTAAGAAAATATTTGTGGCCAAGGACACATTTTGAAAAATTGCTGTTGTCTTGGAACAGTGAATGCTTTGTGTTTGAAAGAAGCCATTCGGTAGTAAGGATGTAAGAAAACTATAATTCCTATGTGGGAATTGCTACAATCATTAACTCTTTGGATGTCTCTCGTTTGTTTGTTTGAACTTTTATTGTTCCCACCTGATTTCTATTCTATTTATCTGATTTTCCTTCAATTTCATTCTAAAACAGGATGGGGCATCAGAAAAAGAGATTATTGATCGGTTACCAAAATACAAATTTCGTAGTCTAGATGATTTTGAGAAAGCTAATGGTGACGTTCAGGAACCGTTTGGAGGAATAATGATTGAATGTGACAGTGATATACACATGGAACGAGTTCTCTCCCTGGATGATGTTGTAAGTTTCTTGATGCAGTTATATATTGTTTTGTAGATTTCTAAAAATTCTATAATGTTCTTGGACATCATAAAACCTAGGATTTATATCTGTTGCTCTACCCAAAAAATTGGCACGTAAAACGCCAGAAGTTAAACCAATGGCCAACGATTCTTCCTTTCTAATATTCTGGATAGTGATCACCATTTGTGCGAATATGGAGACAAGAAACCTTAATTGTTGGACCATTTTTCCTTCCTTGCAAAATCCTCACTCACTTCATAGCTGTAGGAGTCAGTGGTGCTGTTTCATGTTTTGGCATTAACGTATGATGTTCAGGCCATTTAAAACAGATATTTCATGTAATATCAGGAATGTTGCATCTGCCTTTCTCCTTACGAGGATGGAAGTGAACTGCGTGAACTTCCTTGTCAACACCATTATCACTGTGCTTGCGTAGATAAGTGGTTATACATCAATGCAACGTGTCCTCTTTGCAAGTTCAACATTCTAGAATTCAGCAATCAGAGAGAGAGTGAAGAAATGGTATAGGAAGTCAGACTTTTTCTTTCAGAGAGTTGAATATAGTTTCTTTCTTGATTGTCTTTCCATGTGCGCTGAATGATGGGGGCAAGACCATTGTATCTGGAAGCAGGTGAAATTGGCTTTACAAGAACAGTCTCACACTGTCACTGTATTCGCAAGCGGGTTGCTCTACTAGATTTACGTTCGTAGGTCTTAAGTTTACCCGTAGAAACAGTCTAATTAATGTATTCGCCTTTAAAGATATATTTTTTTTTTTTGTATGTATTTATGTACCTATATTCTTCAAACTTGACACTATATAACAAATATAAAACAAATAATCTTTAGTGGTATTCACTGTACAAGGGGTTCAAATTAAAGCATCTGTTTATTCTAAATTTTTTGTTTTAAAATACATTTCAAATGATATCATGGATTCGATAAAGGTGAAAATTTATAATTTTGAAAATTATTTATTATATTTTTTTACTATTAATTAAATACATATTGCCTTATTTGAAAAAAGTACCATTATTCTTGTGATATAATATAACTTTTATAAAATAATACACGATAAATTAATAACTTTTATTATATCATAATTTTTACTTGGATTAATAGGTTAAATTAATAAAATAATATTTTTCAAAAAATCTTTATATAATTTTGTGAATAATTTATTAACATTGCAAAAGAAATTAATTATAATATTTTATTAAAATATGATTCTATTATTATTTATTTTTTTAAAAATTTAAATCTAGTTGAATTTCATTTTTAATTCTTTTTATCGCATCTAGAAGTTTTGGGATCGAACTGTCGGATTGTAATAAAAAATATATATATAATGAAGTGTTGTTGATGCTTTTGAGTGTTTCCTTATGCATAATAGTTTCCAAAGGCATCGTACCATCTTTAAACTTCATCATCATCAGAATTTTCAGTAATGTTAGCAATTATTTAGTTTAATCTTATAACTTCTAAACTTGCATCATTTTGAGTAGGATAATTTAAGAGGTTTATCTAAACAATTTTAAAGTAATTTATTATAAATATAAAAGACCTTGTGTTTATTGATATAAAAATTATTTTTTTAATTTAATTCATTAAATACAATATAATTAAAATTAATAATATATTCAATTAAATAAATAAGTACCATGATATTTTTCAATTAGTAGATGAGTTCATGTTCAATTAATTGATTAATTAAAATACAATAAATTTTTAGTCAATTAAATATAAATTTTTTAATTTCCTATTATATTTTATAAATTAATTAATTAAATATTATATGATCGTACCACTATTAATTTATGAAAAAAATATTTTATTTATAGTAGCCACAAAAAATGTGAAAACAATTGAGAGCTCAGATGCGCGTATTATCATCAGCTGTTCAGCCGATAGTGATGGACCCTACCATCACATGTGCGCTGGCATCATCATTGCTCAATTGTTGGTTGTGCCGATTGGGACTCGAACACGACATTTGACGGCTTCATGTAACATACCATCAGACAATTAGTGGGTGTTAGGCTAGCACAAAATCTGGCATACGTTATATAACGGTTTTCAAAACGAACTCTTAACGACCCACCTACTACAAACAATATCTTATTTTATTGGATAAAGTACTGCAACAATTTATATACGTGCACAAAATAAAATTCTTCAATAATCAAAGGAACATATCTCACTTGCTAATTATCTTAGAAAAAAATTCCTTCAAGACAAGAACCGAAATTACAAGGTTGTTTGGGGAGATCAAAATCAAGTTTTTTCTCTGGACTTGGTGAATTTGCTCTTCAAAGATTCAAAGGAAACAAGCCTTGACCAGTAAACTAAAAAATGCAGAGAAATTTTTAGCAAAGAATAAAATAAATGCATGACGAGATAAATTAAAGACCAATGATAATAAGTATACGATGGGTGATCTCAGCGTGAAGACATGGGCCAATAATTTTATTGGGATCCTTTTGTCGGGTCTCTGACTCGCTCTTTGCTCATCCAAGGTCCACCGATGTAAAACCATCAGTGTTTCTAATCTTTATTTGGTGAGGGCTTTGTCAAAACCACGGCGGTAGAGTTCTTCCACGCCATTAGGTTCATTCTCCATGGGCTAAGTTTAGGATTTTAGACAAATCGCAAAGGCATTTAATTTCCTCTACTAGACTCTTCAAACAAATCCCAAGCCATGAACATCCCCTACAAGGTTCGGGAAGAGTTGACATTCAGTTACCCCGAGGCTAGACGGAAAGCGCAAAGCATTTTTGCAAAGTATTCTCGAATCGAGAAACAAGTGTCCCATCCTCAAGTGCTCTGTGGTAATTGTGACGTAGCCAGTCGGGGGCTTTGTCATTCACCGCTAAAATAAGCCAACAGACATTTCACATTCCATTTTTCACGCAAACGATGAAAGGTCTAGGCAGCAACACCAAACAAACAGTTCGGGAACCAAATGATAGTTTCTAGTATTGACCTTGGGATTAATTATTACTAGAAAATGGAGGACACTTGTAGAGATAGAATGACACACGGCGACCTTCAAAGTATTAATCACCCCAAGATGTCCCTTTAGTCCCATAGTAAAAGTAAATTTAGGGTTGGTTTCTGATTTGTCCGAAATCACCAATCAACACTTTTCTTTTCTATAATTAATTTTCTACAACTCCAACCAATGTTTTTTATGAGCTTGCTGACGGAGGATATGATTTGACATCGTGTTGAAACCTTACCATTACTAACATATACTTTTGTAATAGGTCACACATTTACTTTGTTAAAGATTGATTATATTTCTTATGTTTGGCAGCTAAAAGGGAGTCTCGTGTTGGATGGGTACAACAACTCTTGTTACTTTCCTAACAACTTACAAGGGAAAAAATTGAAAAATAGAAAAACAGCCATCCACCCACTGGTCGGTTCGTCATACACCATTCTTAGTGTTGGACTTATTTTTTTCACAACTTTGTGGGTAGATTCATCTCCCTTTAAGACTAATTTGAGCGTAAATTTTTAAACTATAAACCCTCGATGGACGTTGAATTGTAATATTAATATATGATAATTATAATATTCTTGAAGATACATATGGGTGCTTAAAAGGTATTAGAAAAACAGATGTGAAAAATTACTAAAATATAATTCTAATTGCTTTTATCAACAACTAAACTAGGCAGCCAAACACTGCCTACTCAAAACATGTGTGTAAAAGCAAATTAAGGTTGGTTTAAACAATTTAGGTACTGCACGTATGATATATAACTATAGTTTATTAATATTGAATGCTAAAACGTATTTTAGTTTCGGGTAAGTAATTAATAATTTAATTACATTCTATTAGTTATTAATAAAACGAAGGAAAAAATAGAAAACTTACGCTAAATATTTAGTGACTTTTAAAACCAGTGGTTGTCGTGTTCCACTTGGATACTGATTTTGACCATTTCCCAATCATGTCATCAATTATCGGCAGGACAATTTCGAGGCAAGAGTCAAACAGGTGGCTGGAATCTTCCGTCTAATAATTCTATGAAAAAAAGTTAGCACTTGGCACTGGGATGGCACATGGCAGTGTGATAATAAAATTGCGTATATTATTTTCTAGGAAGCAAGTAGGCGGAACCTTCTGTCGTCAAGATTTCCTGGTTGAATTAATGCAAAATAGAGTGCATTATCCATGATCTGCATGCGAAGCCAAACGATTGAGGAAATTGATGAAACTATCAGAAGTGTACAGTTTCTAAATCTAAGAGAAAATCACCCATCCGATCAGATTTCAGTTAAGGTCGAATAACAGAAGCGAACCTTCCCTTTAATGATCTCGTAATTGGCCTATCAATGCTGCACATGAAAGCATGGAGGAAAATTCCTCTTGTTGTTACCGAACCGGTTTTTTCACTTCAAACGAAACCTCTCTTTGGGTTCACGGAAAACAAGGAAGATTCTTGTAAGATGCGAGGATAAATTTCAAAATATAAAAGAGGTTTGGATTCGATTTGACTAAGAAACAAGCACATGCAAAACATTATAGTTGTACAGGGGTATTCTTTCCTGAGGTTTTCACTATTAACATTCCAATATGGTTGGTTTGACTAACACTCCTAAAACTGTAATCAGTTGACTGTTGATGGCGATTCTTGACGTTGCTTGATCAACAATAAATTGACAAAGAAATAGGAACATAACAATTTGGTCAGAAACCATATATGGAATGTTTATATTTAAAAAGAAAACACAAAGATCTTTTTTAGAACTAATGTTTTCTTCTCCTCTTCGCTTTATACATAGAGTTCCTACCATTTTTCTAATAGATTTGAGCGTGTTAACTTATTCAAGGCTTATCCAGTTAGTTATCCATATTGACTCAGCTATTTATGATTACCTACTTGTCTCTTTGGAAAATTTTTGTTACCACCAGAATCAACCCCAACAAGGTAACTAAATGCAATAGTAGGCTTATCATTTCCAATGAGTGTTCTTATCTGAAACTCATTTCACTTTTCTCTTCCTTTCATTAGTAGCCACATTTGTTCTAATTCTTCGCGAACACAAACTCTATGACCAAAATCTATTAATTTATCAAAGCAGGAAATTGATTTGCGGACAGAAGAAGAAGAAAACCCGTGTATTGCAAATCTTATCCGAAATTTGTAATTTACAGCTTAATGAATGCAATCCTTTCCCTCTCTTGATGTTAGTAATTAATGCGACAAATTTGTAGCAATTGAAGGATTCAAAAAGATGAAGATTAAAATGAAACAAAGGAGCTCAGATTCGCGTATTTCATCAACTAATCGGACGACCCTCACGTCACATTAGCGCTATTATTATCACTGCTTAATTATTGGTTGCACGCTCACTCTAGTCTTCATAGCACGCAGCAAAATCTACCATCAGAGAACCGTGCGTGTTTGGTTTTTACAGAATCCTTTTGTTGTATAATCGCTTTTCAGGCAAAGGCCTATAAAAGGTAACATAGAACTCCCTATTATACACTGCATTTTGGCAAATAAAACAAAGCAAGAAATCTGTTTGCTAATCTTGAACAATATATCCTTACACGCCCATAATTTTAGAATCAAACCGATAAAATAAAAGTAAAACGAAAGAGAACCCATTAAAATTGATTTGATTATTTCAGATTTGATTTGGATTCCTAACAGGAATCCCAGTCACAGCTCCATCAAAATTCATCTCCGTAAGCCCAATCGGAATTCCGAGCCTTTGCTCCGATGAACAATCGTATCTCGGCACTTTTGATGCTTGAAAAGGAAGAGTAGATGCTGGCATCTTAACTCTCACGGAGACATGAATAATTCCACTCTTTTTCCCATTCGAATCTCTTAACGAGTAACTCAAAAAATTCAAATGACCTTCTGGTATATAACTTCCGATAAAATCTGACACTGGTAACTTTGCAGTCCCAACAAGCTTATCTTCCAAAAATTTCCTGCATTGTACTTCCAGGGTTAAAACTCCTGCATGCATGGGCAAATTCATTACAAATTTTTCGTCCCACGAAGGACGGTTTCCTCCTTGAGTATCGATTTTTGTCCCTCTCTGGTTGAAATGGTCAATCCTGACGACAGCGAAGGCATTCTTTTTCACGGATCTTCCGTGTATCCGCAGGTCTTCTGCTGACAAGATTGTGATTTCTACCGTGCGCGAAGAAGAAGAGGAGCAAGAAGAATTCTCCATAGTGTGTTATGCGAATTATGATAAGTCTGTATGGCTGGCGGAAAGTAAATGGACTGCTTGAGAGTGTTATATATTCGGAGAAGTTTTAAGAAGGAAAGCCTGGCGAAGGAGAACATAAAGAGCTACCAGGCTGTCTGGCTGTGCTCACTAAGACTTAGTGGCGGGTACATAAAATTGTGTTTTATTGGGGATTCCATCGTATTAGAAAATCATAAACAAATATAATTTTTTATTAAAATAATATTAAAAATATAAATTGAATTTGTATAAAAATTAATGGAACATAATGTTATTTGTCAAATAAAAATAGAATTAATAATAATAAATTATATTACATTAATAATTAATAATTAAATAACATAAAATAAATAATAATTATTACATGATCAATAATATTTATGATATTAATTTTACTTTTATTCAATTAATAATATTCAATTTGAATCCTATAACTTATGTAAATAGTTTATACCTTTATTATTATTATTTATTAAATATAAAAATCATTGTTGAATTCTTTTAAAATCAAATCCACAATTAAAAATATTTGATCTCCTAAAAATTAAAATTTAAACTCCGGACTAATACCAGACCAAACAAATGGGTTTGCTTTGGTTTTTGTATTCATCGTCCCTTTTGCTCAATCATATTTTAATTATTTATATTTTTCAAATTTTTAATTGTAAGAGGTTCTATTTTCAGAAAAAAAAAATTACATATAATTGTTAATTTATTTGATAAAGTATATTACTTTTTTAAAAATATCAATAATTCTGTTTAACTAGTCAATTATAGCTATCGTGCTACTTTGCTGACTTATTTTTGTTACAAAATAATATTTATTAGTGCAATATATTGGTCATGAAAAAAGATTTCTTATTACTTACATACAAAATGATACTACAAATTTATTAAATTGATATACCCAAATTAAGGTGTTAGGTTTCTATGTTACTGCAAAAATCATCGTATTAGATGACTTTATATATTGAGCGTGATAATTTTCCAACAAAGTAGGACCACACAATCATTTATACAGTGTTGATTATTTTGATATTTTATTTTTATATAAGATTATATAAGGTGATGTTTAGATTGCTTTACTTTCCCATGGAAGAAATATTAATAAAATGATTTGTATGTGTTAAGTGTTAGCCAACATCCTCATATTTGAATTGATCTGATTGATTTAATTCCTTTTCTTTTTACTATACTTAATTTATTTTTATTCAAGAAATTTCAAACAAATCAACTTATTTTAAAATTGCTGGTACTTATGAAAAAAGTTGTTGTTGCTGCTGCTATGTGTTCATGAAATAATTAGCAGTTAAGAAAAGAAAATTATTTGGTTTGGTTCATTTTTCAATTTTTGTTATATAGTAATTGTGAACCGAACTTAAGTTGATATGATTCCATTTTTGAAAAATCGAACGAAAACCAAACTTTTCAACCACTAGTGTTTGTGTTTAATTAGTATTGAAGAATTCCAAATTGGAAGAAAATTCTTTGAGTCATGTTCATAGAAAACTAGAGTTTGGAATAATAGTTTTATCCAGAACGTCTAAAATATTCCTGGTCTTTTAATACAGATTTCCTATTCCATTGATTCCATGTTATTTACATTTTACATAGAATTTGTTAAATTCGTAATATTTAATATTTAGATTGTCGTAGTTTTAAGTTTCATTTTTTTTTTAATTTTCTTCAATTCGGACCAATGTTTTCTTATAAGTTATGTGCAGTTGGATCAGGAGAATCCCGGGGATTCACTATGGATGCATTGTTTAAAAAATTTCAAATTAGGTTTTATAATTTTTTTTATATAAAACATAATATTTTAATTTTATAAATAAATATAATAATATATTCAATATTTTGTAGCGAAATTCTAGCTAACAGGATGTCGTGGTTAATGTAAATACCCATTTGTTCGTTTCCAAATAACTTCCCTAGGCATTTTTTAATATCAGCTAACATGTCTTCAGGCTATTTAGAAATATTCGACTTATCAACTACATGCAAAATCAAAAATAGCAATAGAATAATCTGTGTTTGTTAGAAATGATTTTATTGAGATCTTAATATTTTCCTCTTCAGACTAACCAACCGTAATGATAATTAAATTAATAAATAAGATATAAAATATAACATATGTATGATAATTATCTTTGTAACATCATGCATTACACTAACAAGGGATGAAATGAGAGTATCCTGTGTTTGAACGACTTGAAAATGTGACTTCCAACCATGGCATTTATCACAAATAACTAGATAAATCAACTCGCACATGTATTTACAAAGACTTAAATCATCAATCACTATTGCAAACTTAAATACAGGTCGACACCAAAGAAAATGATTTGTATATATATAATACTGCAAAAGATTTCAAGCCATATATTACAATGGTGCAAAACTAACAATCAAAATTTAGCTCGATAATTTTGATTCGAAGAATAAAGTCAATGTAATTGGAGTAGAATTTATACTTAAATACAAATCCAATCTCATATATGCAATTTTACTCCGATGAGCCACATGTATCTTGATATATCCATCGACCAACAAACTTTTTGCACGGTTAACGCACCATTCGCCAAACCGGAACTCCAGTCACGATTCTACCATCTGGAACTCCGCATCCTGCCAACGTTGAATACGATGCGTATCCTTGCACATTCAACCCCGTAGCCTGGGTTGAACACGTCGCATATTCCGGCGTCTCCACTCGGACAGAAATATTTATAATCCTCTTTTCTTCTCCTTTCGCATCCCTTAATCTATAACTCAAAAAGTGCAAATAATTTTCTGGTACATACCCTCCAACAAAATCTGAAATAGGTACTTTTGCAAATCCAACACTTTTGTTGCTCCCGGAAGAAGTCTTGCATTGTACTTGTAGAGTTATAAAACGTAAGTGCATGGGTAAATCAATGAAAAGCTTTTCGTTCCAAGAAGGATAACTTCCTCCTAATTCATCAATTTTTGTTCTACAGGAATCGAAAGCATTGGTTTGTACGATCACGAATGCATTCTTCTTCAATGATCTCCGATCAATTCGCAGATCTTCACCAGATAAAATTGTGATTTCGATTATGCGAGAAGATGAGTTTGAGTTTTCCATATCAGCTACTTGAAATGCAACCGAAACAAATCTATTTATTGTTGTAATATTTCTTGCTTTGTCACGGATTGAATGGATGGAAATAAATCCATGAGGGTACCCTTTACATATAACGGTTGGTAAGGAAGCTGAAGAGAAGGATGAGAGAAACAGAAACGTTGTTTCGGCATCTTCAGTTCCTTATTTAATCCGAGTCAGTCAATAATGAAATGAAGAGACGATTTCGCCCTTTATCAATACAAACTATTCAATTAAATATTTTTAAGTATACAAATTGATATAACAATTTTATATGATAATGATATAATTATACAACATTTATTTTTACAATTTTTTTTTTTAATATCCTTAACATTATATATTAATTAATTAGATGTTGAGTGAGTTTGTTTTCGAATTGGTTGGTAACTTAGGAGCAATAAGATAGAATTTTCAAATATGGCGTGTGGATTTGTTAAGAGAAAATTCTAAGTCCTGTACATTATTTTATGATGTTCGTGGAATCATGAATTCAACTTCCCCTGTGCAAGTAGCACGATTCCTTCTGCTACTACACTTCAAAAATAAAAGTTACGTTTCATGCTTTAATTTGAACATGGTGTCTTATCAAAACTTATATTTTATGTTGTTTGGTATTACTAATATGGGTTATTATCACTTGTCTATTTAGTAATATTTTATTTAAATAATAAAACTATAAAATTAGATATTTATCTTTTCAATTTTTTAAAAATATGATTAATAATTTTTTTTATCCTTATATTTAACAACAATATGAAATATGAAATATTGAATTTATTTTTTATTATCATAACATACATTTATTTATTATTATTATTTAATAAACTAATTAAATATTTAATTATCTATATTATTTTATTATTAATATATATTTAAATAATAAAGATAATTTAGAAAAAGTTTATGAGAATTATATTTTTAAATTATTAGAGATAGAGTGGTGAATTTTAATTATTAAATATGCAGTTAAACTTTTTATTTTTATTAGTAATTAATTATATATTTTTTAATGATATAAGATAAATAAATAATTGTATCTAATTTTATTATTATATATAAGGACATAAAAATAATTACAAATTATGTTTAAAAAAAGAGATAAGCATTTATTTTACATTCTCTTCATTCCAATTAAATACTATCAAATTAGAAAAAACATTGATAATTATCGATAATTATAAGACACCCCCACAATCTTTCTAAACTAAAAGGGGAGAAAGTTGACAAGAAAATTAGTATAAATACTGATAATATTTAACATATTTTCTATTTTTTTTTAAAAGGAAAACCCTTTTATATAGTATTATGTATGTAAATTTTTTGTAAAAATTAAACTGGAGTAATATTATCAATTAATAAAAATAAAAATTTATAAAAAAATTTTGTAGTCCTAATATTAATTTTAAAATATAAAGCACATATATATATTAAAAATTTATTTTATATAATTATTATCATTTAATTTTAAAATAGTGATATACATAATAAAAATTAAACAAACAAGTAGTTGGAATCTTCCAGACCACACAAACTAGCAGAGGTCAGGTGTAATATTGACTTTTGGACTCCTCATGCATATAATAGTTGCTGTTATTTCAATTTTGAGTTAATGAATTCAATCCATCCTCCACTTGATTCTTGACACGTGTATGTAAATAAGAAAGTCTAGAATCTGTCTTGTTGGCATTTTCTTCAAGCTAGTTACGTTTTGTATTTAAGCAAAAAGGTCTAAGCTTTGTGTTTCCAAATTGACAAGAACATTAAATGTGAATCCAAGTCAATTCCAAAATAAGAGT
Organism: Trichilia hirta; assembly: GCA_035221805.1. Classification (NCBI taxonomy): domain Eukaryota; kingdom Viridiplantae; phylum Streptophyta; class Magnoliopsida; order Sapindales; family Meliaceae; genus Trichilia; species Trichilia hirta. Next base: position 12,652,833 of record JAWDEX010000002.1, on the reverse strand, counting down.
TCAACTTACAACTTTGGAGAGAACTATGCAGGGAGCTGTGGAGGACTCCGGTAAGTTGTGAGTATTGTGTGTTTGGGTGTAATTAGAGTTTTATGGTTGAATGAAAATTTTTTTGAGTGCGGTTGTAAAAATTTTTAATCCACAGTTAATTTTTCTATGATTGTTCTTGGTTGCCGTTTCTGTTTTTTTCTTCTTTTTTTTTTTTTTCAATTTGAGAGTTTTTCACGTAAATTTTTATATTCCATTTTATTTTTTTGCATAGTAATTTCTGCACATCAAAATTTGTATTTTTGACAAATAGTATCAAAGTTTAAGGTTCTTTTGGTGTATCGTGAATAAGTTAGAAAGATTATACTTAAAGAGTGAATTTTAAGTGCAACTGTTGTGATCCCTCTAATTTATCTTCAAAATTTCTTAAGTATAGTATTCACGTATACATCAAGTAGACACAAAAGTAGAGTCTGAAATTTGATGTGGAGAAGTTTAATGGAAAGATTAACTTTAGTTTGCGGCAAGTACAAGTTAAGAATGTATTGATTCAATCTGGGCAACACAAAGATTTGAAGGCCAGACTTACCTTAACTTTTTATGAGGATTCTAGAGGTTCTGGCAAATCTAGTATTAGTGATGAACATTAGGAAGACTTGGATTTGAAAGCTGTAAGTACGATACGACTGAATATGGCCAAGAAATTTCTAGCAAATTTTAGTGAAATATATTTATCAGAGGAGCTTTGAGAGAAGTTTGAGGAGCTGTACGAAGTAAAAAGCATTGTAAATTGGTTGTATCTAAAAGAACAATTCATACGCTACATAATGAAGGTATACACATTGAAGATCATCTTACTGTTCTCAATGAGATGGTTTCTAAGCTGGAGGCTATTGGAGTTGAAATTAAGGATGAGGACAAGATGTTAAGGCTCGTTTGGTCTCTTCCATCTTCCTATGCAAGCATCAAATCTATGTTGACATATGGGAAGGGAGCTGTGAATTTTGCAAAAGTTACAACTAAGCTAATTTTTAAGAAAAAGATGAGGAATAATAAAAATAGTGATTTTTCCGAAAATGCAGCATGATAGCTGAATAACAAAGAGAGGAAAAACTCCCAAAACAAGACATTTGTTTGTTGGAAGTGAGGACAACCAGGGTATAACAAGAAAAGTCGTCCAAAAGGTGGAGCAAGATTGGTAAGTAGCTCGAGTTCAGTAAATAAATGAGCTGAGGTCGCTAAGAGTTTGTCTTTCTATAAGAAAAACGACGACATTGTTCTTTGAATAGGGACATGAACATTCTCATGACACGATGCTAGTTGCCACAGAAAATGATATGTCACTGCTAGCAGGTCCACAATTGCATAGGAGTATTGATTTGGCAAGCATGCAAGATATGTGGTGAAAATAATGTCGATAACTGATAAACTCCCAGAAAAAGCTAAACAGGGAGAGTTGTATCATAAATTTTCAGCAAGATTTTCGACATGTGCCAATATGAAATTCTTAGAATTCATAGATTCTAAGTGTGTTAAAATTCTTAGAATGGTTTCATTCTAAGTGTATGCCTTTTATAGTAGAGTACATTAATTCTCTAATGTGAGAATTGGATTCTTGAGATTGAGAATCATAATCCTTAGAAAGGACAAAGTAATTTGAATTCTTCTAAAGATGGAGGTAAATACAATTCAAGCGAAGATGGAGATTGTTAAAAAATTGACTTGAATGTTAAATGTGAATCCAAATTGAGGATACAATTCCAAATGCGTAGCTTTGGAGAGAAATCTGTAGGGAGGCTGCAGAGGGCTCTGGCAAGCTTTGAGTGTAATGAGCTTGGGTGTAATTGGTGTTCTAGGAGTGAGAAAATCATTTTGTGAGTGTAGCTATGAAAAAATTTCTCTGTGATTAAGTTTTCTCTCGTTCTACTTAGCGGTCGAGATTTAGTTTTTCAATTTAGGAGCTTTTCACGCAAAACCTTGTGTCCCATTTTATTTTCTTGTTCGATAATTTCTCTGTATCCAAGCTTCTGTTTCCGGCACTTTGTATTCATGGATTGCTAATCAATCCCAGCACAGTCTTCCCTTTAAATAGGTGTGGTTGCTGGAAAAAAATACGAGTCTTGGTGATTAACCGTGAACATATTTTTGGGTTCTATATCAAGATCAGATTCTTGAAATTGGTACGTCATTGAAGCCTGAAGGAAACCAATTATAACCAGCTGCAGGCAATTTGAAACGTAGCAATCAATAACTGGGACCGGTGGTTTGATTAACCTCTCAACATCATTCCCAGCAAAATACTCAGTAAATGCTGTCCTCAAGTTGAAATAATATATACCTCATCTAGTTTATACTGCTGAAAATGGCGAGAAATATCCATCATGAAATATATATATATATATATTCATCATACATCAATTTGTTCAACATATTCTTTTAATTTTAGATACTAAATTCTTCATCTTACCCTTGTGTATATATAAAAATTTGACTGTAACAAATATTAGGAGAAAAAAAGATACATATGATAGACGATAACGAGCTTGTTATATATTAAACATCACAGATACTTGTCAACAATTTTTGACCGATTGATGGGAACTGTAGTAATCAGTGCAATATTGAAATTTGATCCCAGCATAAATATTATCTTCAGGTTCTCTTTTAACTAGTCTCTGAGGACCATAGATGATACCCCTTTTCGTCTTCACATTTTCCTCAAGATCTGGGCCCCAGTTTTTCGGCCATTGCTGTTCTTTTATCTTCTCCCTCAATTTGTTTAGCCTATTCGATCAACGTAATTTCGTTAAAATTATTTTTCTTCGTCTTTGAAATACCAAGGCAATGGCATTGCTCTGGTAGTAGCAGCTAAATGAAATGACTAGGAAATCTTCCTTCCCCTTTGAACTGATTGTATTAGTGCATAATAAGTTTAATGTACATGATTTTATAAAATCATGTAATTAGGTGTATTTTAGTTTCTAAATAAAGAAAAAAGAAACTAGAGACATAAAGAATAAATAAATAAGGGGATTAGTTTGATGTAGTTTAAATTGTAAAAGCTTAATGTGTAATTTTTGAAATATTAAGAATTTAATTGAAATTTGTTATCAGATAAACATAAAATGATGAGAATTGAGTCAGAAGACATGGGAACAAAAATGAATAATTCGTTTGAATTGGAAATTCACAAGTGGCACCAATGAAAGAAACGGTAAATGAAAGAAGAAAATGAAAATGATGGTCACTAAATTGTAGTGGGGACCGATGGCAAATTAATGGAATGAAACGGATGATTTAAATTCATAGCTTAAATTGGTTGCTAAAGAGGCTAAATTGAATAGGATTAATTTGGAAGAAGGAAGGAAAACCGCGAAGAAGAACGACAAAAAAGAAGAGAGAAGAAAACGAAACGAAACGCAGGGAAAAAGAGAGAGGGAAGGGGAAGAAAAAAAAGAGAGAGCGAGAGAGCGAGAGAAAGGAGAAGGCGAGGAAAAAATAAAAAGAGTGAAAAATTTAGTAAGCTTTTATAATCAATTTGTGTATAATTTATGTATAATTTATTATCTTAAAAAATTATTAAGGAAGAATATTAGTATATTTAATTATTAATAAATTTATTCGTTCTAATTATATGCGAGCAAATATTATATCTAATTAATTGGGATTGGTTAAAATATTATATACCTTATCGTTAGACATAAGTAGTGTAAGAATGAATGGTTTAAAATATGTATTAATTTAATTTTTTAACACATATATCTTATATATGTATAATAGTTAGAATTTTTAAAATTTTTACTGTTTTCAAGTTTTATTTTGTTAAAGATAAGTTATAAAATTATACAACCTCTTCAATTTACATTTTCAAAAATTTTTGGAATTTTGAAGAAAATATTTTCTTCTTTGAAAATTTGAAAGAAAAAATTTTTCTTCCTGTTTTCCTATACAGCCGAATGGTAAAGGGTGAGAGAGAGAGATGTTTTTTTTCATCAATTTTTCATTTATTTTCTTAATAATTATCTCTTTTTAATAATCAATTAAAATTAATACATTTGGTCTAATTATATTATGCCATAATAATACACATTTGGACCATTAGCATTAATGAATATTTAACCATTAAATGTTATAATATTTGGACCAATAAAATTAAGTAATGATTAATCAAATTAATCATTAAATATAATTCATAATTATCAATTTTTAATTATTAAGAATTTAGCATTTAATTTAATAATTTTATTAAATTAATGATAATAATTACCAATTGATCCATAAATAATTATCAAAATAATAATTAAATATATTTATAATTGTCATAATTTTTTAACTTCTTAGAGAATTATACACACACACACATATGTACGTTTATTTATTTATTTATTTTTTGCTCTATTAAATTATGCTCAAAGATGCTAACATTTCATAAATAATTTTCTTTCTTTTATATAATTTTCAAAGGTTCAAAGTGAATTAGCTGTAAGTCATATTCAAACAATTCAAAACTTAATAACTACGATTAGTATATAATAATATGCCATAGTTCTTAATATATAATGAAAAAAATTTCATCAAACCTTACTTGGATTACACGTATTGTTTGAGTAAAATTCTTTTGTTGTTTAATCCTAATTAAATTAGGTTTCATATGTTTTATAAAATATCAAAATTCTAAATTTGATACTTTATGAATCGTCGATTAATATATTATGAACTTACTTTCATGAACTCTTTATGTAATATTCATTTTGCTTTAATCAAAGATTTAATTTTAGATATTTATCGACATTTTTTTATGAACTCGAACTTTGATTGAGTTAGCGAAAATACTTAATTTTATTAAATGAGTCAACAGATCTCATCTCAACAATCATCTGAATATTTATATAAATAATACATAATTAAATTGATTTTATCATAGAAGACATGGTTAATCTTATACTTAAACACCATATGAACTTTGTATATTCATATAAAATCTAATTTTAATGTTTAAGGTTAAAGAATTACATTGTACATTAGTACAATTTTTCAATAAATTATTAACTACATGTATACTGCATGATTTATCATTCTTTGGTCAAATTTAATAAATAAATCTCTAACTATAAATTCATGATATTGTAACATGGCTCTTATTATCACTCTTACTAATATCATCTTATGATATTCATAAGTAGTATTTAGTATGCATATTATGTGATATTGATGCCCAATTATATTACTTTTGTAAGGAACAAATTTTGATAATTTTATTTAACTATTAAATAAATTATTTGAACTATTTACATATATATTTTATATATAGCATGAATAAATGAAGAAAATAATATACATATTTGAATAAAGAATATTTTTTTTATTTATTACATAAATATTGCAAATTTTATAAGTCCTAAAATCAATAACACAAATAATTTGTAGAGCATACACTAATAAGTAGAGCACATATGATTTATTGAAGAAAGTTATTTTATTATTTTTATACTATTTTACATCTAAGTCATTATTATTACTTTGTAAAGTATTTTATTGTGTAGGAGCCATCTGTCGAAGGTCAAATTGCCATGAAGTATCACATACTGTACAACGTGCCACATACAAATCATTACAAAGAAATAATATGATAAATAATATTTTAGTAGATATTTTTATTTTAATTATACATCCATGTAAAATTTGTTACAATTGTAAAATGTAAAAAAAAAAAAAAAAATCTTTTAGGTTAAAATCGACAGTTCTTGATATGTATTGTATTGACTTGATTATTACGATAATATGTGATTTTTATTAATAAAATATGATAAAAATTCGTCACAAGAATAAATCATGACATTATTAAATATTGGCTAGGTCATTTAAATTACCGTAAGTACAGATGATATTATTCGACTAAGTTAAATTGATCAAATATTTATATTTTATTGAGAATTTATAAAGTTATCTGATTTCGCATTAAATAAGTTATTTATGAATGTTTGATTGAGTTATTATATTACTAATTTTTAGTTAAATAACTTTTATGTTATAAAAATAAAAAGTTATTGATCACTTTGATAAAATGAAAAATTTGTATGATTTATTTATTTTATTGAATTGATAACACACTCTATTATTTTGTAGATAACACTATTTAATTACTGAAATTTTTGAGAATATTAGAAGATAAATATAAAATATTTGAGGATAAGATTGTAAGATTCATTTGCTTACGTTGTATATTTTGTATGCACAAGATTCTAGGTTTGTAAAATTATTAAATTTTACTTTCATTTTATAGAAATAAGCTATGAACAAGTATTAATGAATTTGGAGAGTTTCAAATCGCTTGTCTCCCCTCTTCCTTCCTTTTTCTTGTTCCACTTTTATTTGTGCATAATCCATCAATAAATTTCCGCCCCACATAAAAATATATTTCTTTTTCCATCTTCTCTACAAGAATTTAATTCTCCTCTGGCTCTTTCCTTCTCCACCAAATTTAGAATGGTTTATAGAAAAAGTATTCACTTAAAGGATATCAAGAATCTAATCAAAAACTCGAACAAGAGACGGGGACTTTCACTTTAATGATCTCATAACCGGACTATACTGCATTCTTACGTTGGTGTTAGAATCCAGTGCATTTTAAATAACCAAGTTTAAATTCTAATGTTTGTGTTTGAATTTATCTCATAAATTGTTACGAGGGAGTATGAAAGCTCAACTTGCTTCAAAATCTCTTTACTCTTCATTCATTCACATTATTTTCGGTTCTTGTTGTTCATTGGTTTACTTTATACTATTGATTGTGTTGGATATGAAGAGGTTCACTTGCTTGTGTTTGTCTTATAATACTTATGAATAAAAAACATTCTTTATTGCTATAAGTAAATTTTATGGCATTTAAATATAAAAATTTTGGATCAAGCAAATTGTATTTTTTTTGGTAAGAGAATTTATCACTTATTTCTCTTCAAATTTGAGCTTTTATCTTTTAAATATATATATATATATTTTTTAAATTATCACTTGTCTCATTAAAAGTTTTCTTTCTCTTAAAATTTTTCAAAAATATTACTTATTTATTATAAGAATTATTAATAATTATTTTAATCGTTAAAGTTTTAAAATTAATAAATAATTTTAAAAAATAAATAATAACTTTTGAAAAGATACTATCTAAATTAGTTAAGTGATAAATGTCATTTTAGTGTATGACAAAATTTCAAATTTGGAATGAATTTTGCCTAATTCGGATCTGAATGAAGTAAGGTAATCTTGAATTCGGATAAACATACGAAAATAGTCTGGGTTGGGTCTGGTCATTTTCCTCCGTTAAGTGTGAATTTTTTAGATCTGGATAAATCATTTTTAGTACGGATGGGATTCGAATATTTCTGTCGTCCTTAAATTGCCCTCGCGCTGTTTGAGGTCCTGCCTTTTTGACCGTCGTCTGACTTTGGTCATGCAACGGTGCGTTGTAGTTCGCAGGCCAAACGACATCGTTGCAATGCATTTTTACTTTTCATTTTCATCAAGTTCTTACACTGGGAATTCCGAAATGAGAAAATGGCCGTTGCTTCACCTCCTCATCTCTCAGTCATCTGCAAATTTTCACAACCACAACACATCATCTTTACCATCCCTCAAACCCGATTCTCCCCTTTTAAAGAAACTCGGCCAGCTGCTAACCGATTCAAATTTTCTGCAGGTCAGACCGGATTCTTCACTCGTCTTGGCCGCTTGATAAAAGAAAAAGCCAAGAGTGACGTGGAGAAGTTGTTTTCTGGATTCTCCAAAACCAGAGACAATCTTGCTGTGATTGATGAACTTCTACTTTACTGGAACCTCACTGACACAGACAGAGTGCTCGACGAGCTCGAAGAGGTCTCACTTTTTCTCTTTACTCATGTTTCTCTACAAAGTTCTGCTGAAAAAAGAAAGTGAACGAGTGGTTTCTTAACTGTAGGCTTTGTTGGTGTCTGATTTTGGGCCAAAAATCACGATTAAGATTGTGGAGAGTGTGCGAGAGGATATACTGGCGGCGAAGCTTAAATCAGGAACAGAAATTAAGGTACTCAAAGAATACGATTTATATTTGTTCGCGTATTTATTTTGCATCATTAATTCCGCTCTTCGTTAATGTGATGGTTTTAGGATGCTTTGAAGAAGAGTGTGTTGGATTTACTGACTAACAAACGGAGCAAGACTGAGCTTCAACTTGGTTACAGGTTCCTTCTGAATTTTCTTCTTATGATGTGGGCTACCGAAATTGACGTTTAATCTGGTGTTCATGTGTTGTGATGTTAGGAAACCGGCTGTGGTTTTGGTGGTTGGTGTTAATGGAGGTGGGAAGACAACCTCACTAGGTGAGTTAAAAACGTGTTTGTTTTTTGAGGGAATTCAGACACGAAGTTAATTAAATATTGTTTAAGAGACAAATTTCTAAAATGATTTAAAATGACGTGTTGATTCTTCCACTAGGTTCATGGTATTTTATTTATTGATAAGTGAACTTGGCTTGCACGAATTACAAAGCTTAATACGCATTGCTCGATTTGCAAACAGTTTGTGGCATTTTTTTTAGGAATATGATGATCTGAGCAATCATTCTCTTGCAGGAAAGCTGGCGTATAGATTAAAGAATGAGGGGCCAAAGGTGAGATGTTGTTTCATGTGCATTGCTATAAATCCATTTTCATATGTCTATATTATCAAAGTGCTGCTATTACTCGTTTGCTTGATCTTGTTGTATAGATATAGGTCAATTATAAAACTAGTTTGGGGAACAACAAGTACCCTTATGATTTGGCTAAATGACAATTTTCCTTTACTTAATATTTCGTGATAAAAATCTCTTGAGGTTTCAGAGTTGTGACAAATTGAAATACCTTGTCAGATCAATTCTCGTAGTTTTTTTAATCTTTTTTTATAGTGTTATGACACTATTATATCCTAACCTTTATAAAAATATAAAAATTGAAAAAAATTTTAAAATATAATTTATAAATTTTTTATATTCTTTAAAATATAAATTCTATTAATTAAATTTTATACATTTTATATAATTTTTTAATACTAATTTTATGTTTCTATATAATTTTTTAAAAATTTTATTCTTTTGTAAAGGTCAAGGTATAATAGCTATTACATTGCAAAAGAGGCAAAACATTGTAAAAATTAATTTGGCATGGGTATTTGTTACAACTTTCAAATTGAGGGGTGTTTTTGTTATGAAACATAAAGTAGGGGAGAAATTATTATTTAGCCAAACCATAGGGGTGTTTGTCATTCTTCCAAACTAGTTTTGTATTGCTGGAAGTAGTAGAAATACCGTGGGATGGAGGCAAATGTCGTTGCCTTCAAACCTTAAGAAACTATCTTCATATTAACAAAATATACCAGGGTTTGCCATAGGAACTCTCTCTGGTGCCTCAAAGATTGAGTTTTGCCAATCAGACATGGCGTAGTTGCATTTAAAGTCTATTTTTAGGCTCTACCACCTGTCTTTATTTGATATCCTTACTGCCAAGGGCATGCCTTGTTCACTTTTAGTTTTGTTCTTTCTCCTTTTCCCATCTCCATAACCTTATGATTCAAAAATTATGCCAGATATTGATGGCAGCAGGTGACACATTTAGAGCAGCTGCTAGTAATCAACTGGAGATATGGGCTGAGAGGACTGGCTGTGAGATTGTTGTGGCTGAAGGAGAGAAAGCCAAAGCATCATCAGGTAGAAGAAAATTTTTAATTATATTTTTCTTCTTTTCTTTGATTGTAAAGTCCATTGCACATGATATAACTACTAACATATGATCTTAGGGTACTTCCTGAATAGTTCTTTCACAGGATGTGAAAAGAGGGAAAGAACAGGGCTTTGACATTGTTTTGTGTGACACATCCGGACGTAAGTACATACAGCTTTCTTGGTTTACTGCAAGTATATTTTTATCCGTCTCTTAGCTAGCTATTGTTAATTAGGATTCTTTATTGATTGTCAGGTCTCCATACTAACTATGGCCTGATGGAAGAGTTGATAGCATGTAAGAAAGCTGTGGGCAAAGTTGTTTCTGGTGCACCTAATGTAAGCCCCTTAGTGCTTTTATATCTTCCTGTCATTGATGTATCTGGACAGATTGACACTTCCTGTCCAACTCAATAGGTTTGCATCATATATTCTCTTTTTAGTTGGTTTAAGGTTGTCATCTTTAAGTACGGAGAATGCATTTTAAGTGGATTAAATATGAAAGTTTTCTAATTTGTCTTCTCAAATTTATAGTTCAGTAATGTGACTCAATGTTTCTAAGTTTGTGATTTGTCTATGATAATTTAACACAGAAAAATTTCTAATTTGGCTTCTCAAATTTATAGTTCAGTAGTATGATTCAGTGTTTCTACATTTGTGATTTGTCTATGATAATTTAACATAATTTGCAGGAGATTCTACTAGTTCTGGATGGGACTACTGGCTTGAATATGCTTCCGCAAGCCAGAGAATTTAATGAAGTAATACCCCAATCTTTACCTCCAATAATAAGTTGGCTCTGTATTGGTTATTTATGTATAAAGTCTTGTAAGTCTGATTATCCATTATCTGTGCTGTAATTAGGCACTGGATGGGAATAGCCTGAATTTTGTAGAAGAAATTGTGTGACAACTATGCTTAGTTATGCACAATCGGGAAAAATTGCTGTCTATTTTCCGAGAACTCGGCTTCTTTTATATTAAGTATTATAAAATAGAGATTCAAGTTGTTACCCCACATTGAATTGTATCAAATATATTACCTTTTTGACTTTTCCAAAACTCTCTTGTTCCTCCAAACTAGGATAGTTGAAGCCTGAGTGTAAGGAAAAAATGATTAGGAAAAATGCCGCCATTTTTGGGGATCTTATTTATGTATTATAATTCTACTTGTCTTAGTTGTGGAACTTCTTAGTTTTATCAGGACAAGGCATGTGAGTTCTTTTTTTAACAGTTCCCATTCTGTTTAACCGAATAACACATTTCTGATATACTTATTTGTACTGGTGTTTCTTTACATGATTAACAGCTCTCCCTTTCTAAGTTGTTTGACCAAAAACTTATGCAACAGGTTGTAGGAATAACTGGTCTAATTTTGACAAAGCTTGACAGTTCTGCTAGAGGTGGATGTGTGGTAAGCTCCAATTTCCACTTTCATATTAAATTAACTGTGATCCAAGTTATTCCCTAATCACTCTATGTTGAAGCAATGATTTTGGTAATTAGTCTGACATTTTATTCATTTCCTGCAGGTTAGTGTGGTTGATGAGCTAGGCATCCCTGTGAAGTTTGTGGGTGTTGGTGAAGGTGTTGAGGACCTACAACCCTTCGATGCTGTGGCCTTTGTAAATGCCATATTTTCATGAGATCTAAAACATGGTCAGGAAACGTAAATTCATCAAATCCTTTCTGGAATCAATATAAACTTCCCCACACCATTGAACTCAGCTGTAATTTGATATGATACTGAACCAAGCATCGATTCATATTTACATTAACAGGGATATTAGTTAGAAGTAGAACTCTATATTTTGTATATTCACAGAACGGAAAGATTATTGTTTCTAAAACAATGTACTAATCAAGCTCATTGCCATAATCTATGCAGATTCATTGTTCTTACAATCAGCCTACAAGTTTTTTTGATAGTCAGACTGGACCGTGAAGTTGAGTTAGAAGCTCAAGGCTGCATTTTGACCTTGCAAGATATATTTGAGTTGTTTAGCTGGTCGACAATAGCAGTAGTTGTTGAGTGTATGCTCGAGCATGATTCTTCCTTGGCCACGACAAGTCATCAGCAACAAAATGGGGATGCAATTAAAGGATCATCTCTTCACTGTCTGCAACTCGTTGAACTAGAAGGCAAATTAAGATTACTGAATACCTTGTGAGGCTATAGCAAAAGATTGTTTGGTATTTTTTGTTGGAACGTGAAGAAGTGTAGTTATGATTGTTATTATTTTCATGACACTTTTTCATTGTTTTACTTTATCATAATTTTAAATGTGAATGAAGTGCTTACAATTCCGGGATTAACTTCCATCTATTGTTCATATGATAAAAAAGTTCTAAAAGGCTACACTACTCAAACATGAAAACTGCATGCTAGTTCAGTGCTCTCGAAAACAACTGGGAAGCAAATACCAAAAACAAAGAAACACGATTATTTGCTTGTACGTCTACGAAGACCTCCATATCATACCTATTTCAGAGTTAAACATTAGCCACCAAATATGTTTGGAATAAAGATTTTTGATTTTAAATTAGAAATTATTGCAGAATGATATAACCACGAGCAAGTTTTACTAGAAAAATAAAAAGTATTAGCTGCCAATAAAAAGTTTGGCGTTTATTAAAACACTCTAGCCATTTTAAAATTAAGTAAAAATATAACAATTCCAAACATACCCACCCTACTGCAATCATATAAAGGTAAACTACAAAAATCTGATAGGTGCAGACCACCCCTACTGGAACTCATAAACATCTGTAAACTAACTATGCTAACATGATATTGCTGTTATGATAGCTCATAAACTGAAACTTTCTACTCAAGCTAGCAGCCAAAATCAGTATTTCTTAACCAGGATGGATGCCCATGGCTTCGGCTTTTGGATTCCCCCTATTTATCCAAATTCAGGATAACTTGCTACTACGTTGTAAAGTTTACGACCCCAACCACCAATTTTCTTGTGGTGGAATGTTGGTCGATCGACCATATTGATCAGTTTAAAGACCAATTGAACACTAATTTATGTCTCAGCACTACAAATTTTCCTAAGAAATTATTCTTCAGTTTCAACTTCAATTCTGAGTAGCAAATCAGTCATCACAACTCATCCTCTATTTTGAATTATTTGACTCCTGGCTTAGAAGTATATTCAACTGAAATAACTTAAACATAAATTTGTACATACACATTATACAGAGAGAATTTAATATAGTCAAATTTCTTCAAATGAAAATAAAAATACGTAGAGTCAGTTCAGACATAAAATAAGATGGATATACAAATAACTAGCATGCAGGAATAAGCATGACAAGATTATTAATCTTCTGGCACAGTTGCATACCAAACCCTATCCTTGTTTGAGTAAGTTGCTAGTGAAACCTTCATAACTTGGCAACTGCCATATTGAAAAATGTAGCACGAGCAGTGTTTGATAGCTTCCCAGTTCTCTTGAATTTAAATTCAATTGCAACAACAGTCACATTTCTTCCACTTCTAACAACAGATCCATCAACTATCAACTCTGCCTGTGTTTTGGAAGCAAATTTATATTGTGAAAACAATAAACTAGAGCATATATATATAACATACAGTAACCAGTAACGGAGAAACTTCATATTGGATGCAGGAGTCGGTCAAGCTATGCAATGTTCCGCATTGACATGAAGAATTACAATTATGAGCATAAATGTTAGAATTTGAAGGGTAAAAGTCGTATATCTATGGCCCTGCACATTAATTTAAAAAAAAAAAAAACAAAAAAAAACACCAAATTAATCCATAAAATAACTTACATTTTGAGGAACGACGGAAAGATAAGAGATGCTTAATTCACCAAGAAATATTTCTTTATCCTTAGCAACGACAGTTCTAGCACAAGCAATTGCCATTCTTTCGGCTATAGCTGCAACTGCCCCTCCATGTATTCCGCCAAAACAGTTCTGCATCCTTACATTCACCAATTAACATCAATCCACCATTATTTTACTAAGAAAATAGAGCATAACCAAGAAAGGAAAAAAAAAAACTGTCAAGACTTCTACTTCTGAATACCAACCAAAATTGAGTAGTTTTGGGGTTGATTGCCGAAAAAAAAAATAATGAATTTGTTCAACGATGGAAATATCAAAATAATTGGATCAGTGCCATCGACAGTATAATTTTTTCATGTATCTGAGACTCTGAGTGTGGTTTCTACCATTTTCTGGAATTCAAATCCAACATGTGAGAGAAAAAGTGGAATCCAATACTAGAGAAAAATAATGAAAATATAGAAGAAATCATCTATATGAACACTAAAATTTATGATAAAAGAGAAGAAAATTACGGATATAACGGGCTGTACAGAGAGGTCACAGATGATGTGGCCGCGATCAATTTTTTCGACCTTGAGGCTTCCTCCGATTATATTGGAGTAAAAGTCCTTTGTACGGTAACAGTCTGGAAATGAAGATGAGACTCCCATGTTATTGAAAAACTCAGTGATAATAGACGCATATTTAGGTTCTAAGTCTTTCGAGATCACCGTGGTTCTGGTCGTCGTCGTCGACGTTTGCGCCATCTCTTCTCTCCCTTCCCACCCTCCAGTAATTGCCCGAGCATAGTACGTGACTGATCTTCCGTCCTTTTAATAATTTCTGAAATTTTATTAATTTTTTTAGAAAACATTGGATTGGTCGCTGTATTTTGATAAAAAAAAAATTAAGAATTAATGTTCAATATTTTTGACATATAGGTCCCAAACTTTATTAGTCAACAGATTTCTAATGCACTACTATTTGTAATGATGTCTTCTTAAACAACAGTATTGTAGGAATAACTGGTCTGATATTGACCAGTAATTCCACTGGTTTTGAAACCGCTCTCTTATAAAAAGCTATGATTTTTGTTAATAAGAGTGTGAGATTTTATTCATGCTTAAGGTTTATTGTGATTGATAACTTGATGAGCTTGGCATCACCATAAAGTACGACGGTGAGGACTGTTGAGGACCGACAATCCTTTGAATTTGATGCAGAGACCATTGTGAAAAGCCACATTTTCACTAGACCTGAAATGTGTTGAGGAAACATACAATTGCAAAATCCTTTCTGGAATGAATTTCAAGTGGCATTGGCTAGTTGTTAATTGCTGCTGTTGTGGCGTCTGGCTACGATTCTTCCTATCCTATTTCTAAGTCATTAGCAATATAATACCAAATGAAAGCTTGGTTTAATATTTTAACTATTGTAAGTTTAAGGACACGATAGTTATGGAGTACAAGTACTATACTTTAAATATCAATGAGAAAGTGAATATTTTTTCCCTAAAAGTTTATACTACGAAACACTTTTTACAATAGAAATTGAGATGATTCTACTTATCAATAGGTTTTAACTAATTGACCTGAGCTTCTAACTTTAGTTGCTAGTTCAGCACTTGTTCCAACAACATTACCTCTTGATACAAGGTCTTTAGGTTTGTGAATTCTGAATCACTTCACAGTTTCATTTTAACTAGAAGAGCCAGTAAAAAACATTGACTACCAAGTAAAAATAAATGTTTACAAAACATTTTAGCTACTATGCTTATAAAACAGAAACATAAAGAGTCCCAAAAAAGCCCATAGTTGAGTTCATCCGAAAAAATTCCGAGCAGTTGCTGGATACCCTACTAGAGCTTATAATCATCAGTAAACTCACTATGCTAACATGATACTGTTGTTAGTTGCTAATAAATTAAAACTTTCTACTTCAGCTACTAGAACTGAACTGCATTTCTTGACCAAAATATACTTCATGGCTTTGGCTTGTGGATTTCTGTTCTTTACCCAAATTCAGAAAAACTTGCTACGTAGCAATGTTATTGACCTGACCACGAATTTCTTACGTGGAATGTAGATGAATCAAATCCAATATGTAATATCCCTGGAAAAAAAAAAAAATTGTAATTATTTTATTATAAAAAATATAGTATTTAATTATTAAAAAAATTGAGTACTCAATTGTATGATTACCGTGGAAAAACAAAGCAAAACAGTCGTCTTCCTCTTTATTTAACTAGGGATGCGTGACACGTGAAAAATGAGGGTTTGAAAAACCAAGCAAAACATGTGGCCACAATCCATGTAATGAAAAGAGTGAATGCTTGATTAAGGCGGCGGCTGACTTTTATAAATGGAAAAATGAGTTAAATTCAATTGAAACTAAAGCCAAAGGGCAACAAAGAAAACATCTCGAAAAAAAAAGCGGAAGAGAAGAGAAGGAAAAGGCAAATAAAGTAAATTTATATATAATTTTTGTATTAATTTGATATATTTTAAAATTTTAATAATACTTTAGATAGCTTATATTAGGAATTTATTAAGAAAAGAACAAGAATTTAAAAATTTTAAGACATTACATTAGTGATATTAGAGTATGATTTAATTTTTTTATAGACTTCAAGAATAATTGATACAGTTTAAGATTCTTTAAATATTAAGATAAGCATTAAAAATTGTATAATGTTCTATAAACTTTTAGAACAATAAATAAGGTTTAAGATTCTTTAGACATTAAGATAGGTATTGAAATTTTGTTATATCTAATCTTAATTAAAAGTAAAGGTATAGAATTATGCTGGCAATAAATAATGTTAGAAAATAGTTTATGATTTTGAAAGATATTAAGATATGATTTATCATTTAAAATCAAAGTAAAATTATAGATAACATTTAAAAAATTTGTAGTCTTAATTATAAATAATATTGATGGAATATGATAGCTTAGGAGTTTTATAGACTTTAAGATATGAGATATTCATTTCAATGAGTGTGTTTACAAGATTCTTAAAAAATGTGCTTTGTTAAAAAATTTATTTGTGTAATCTTCTGGTATATTATTTTGAAATAATATAGCGAAAGCGCATTTTATTATAATGAGTATTTAAACAATTACTTTGTTTGGGATAAAATTATTTTTTATAACAATGTAATATGTTTAGATAAATTATGGATATTGGATGATTTAAGTATATGAAATGTTTAAGAGATGTAAGATTTTTATGAATTTATTTATTAATAATAACTGTGAATTTTGTATATTTGCGAAAGATATCATGGTTGGTTATATTGTTTGATTTGATAATGTGTCTTTGAATTATTAATGTTTTATAGTTTAGTTTTTAATTGGAATTTATACCTAAATAATAAATTTTCTTTTAGAATAAATATTTGATTTAAAAGATTAATGATGATTTATAAAGATTAAAATTATGAATCTTAAGAGATAATTTTTAGGAGATTAGATAAAAATTATGAGAAGGAATATAATGACTATAAGATAAATATTGTTTAATTATTTATAATATGAAGTTACAAAGGTAAAAGTAAAAAAAATCCCAACTTATCTTCTTATATTTGATTGGATTCTTGATTATTAAGATTATGGTTTGTGATATGAAAATTGGCGTTTGACGATTTTACAATATGATTTGTAGTACTAATGATTCTTTGGCATGAATTACGATTTGTAGGTATATTTTATTAATAAGTTGAAAAATAAATATTACAACATCTAAATATTCAAATTGATGATTGTAACAAATTTAATTTAAAGACCGTCATGTATTTCATTTGAAAATTATACTAGAAGAGTTTTACTGTCATTAAATTATTTAATTTACTTATATTTATAAATCATAATGATTTTTTAATATAAAAAATATTTTTAAAGCATGAATTTTGATATATGAATATTTGTTAAGGTTTATTAAGTAGTTTATTAAATTAGAACGTAGCTTATTACAAATGATTATTTGCTACAAATGTGTTGAGGAATATGCTTATTAATCTTGCATTATTTGTCTATGTTATCTCGTGTTTGAAAGGTGATAAATATGGGAAATCTAGATAAATGAACGAGTGTTTAAATCTTGTGATTTTTTATTGATAAATGCAAGGTATAGTAGTCTTGTTTATAAGTTCAAAAAGATATAATAAATTTCAAAGAAGAAAAATTATAATATCTCTTAAAAAAATTATTGTAGTATAATTATTTTATTATCAAAAAAATTGAGTAGTCAATAGTAAAATTGCAATGAAATAAGAATAAAAACACAAAACATTTTTCTTTTGCGTGATTGCATTTGAGAAACGTGTGATAAATGAATGAATGAAAAAACAAGTAAAACATTGGGTGAGAATCCGTGTAAAGAAAAGAATGAAAAAATTGTGTCAAATTCAATTGAAGCTAAAGCAAAAAGAAAACAAAGAAAAAACCAAGAGAAAAAGGAAAGAAGAGAAAAGAGGATATTTTGATATATTATAAAATTAGTAGAATTAAATATCAAATTTTAGATATATTTTAAAGAATATAAAATATTTTAATGATAGATTATATTAGGAATTTATTGAAGAAGGAATAAGAATTTAAAAATTTTGGAGTGTGACACAATCAATAGCTTAGTCTAATAACCAATTTGAGCTCTAATTTATGTCTCGGTACTACAAATTTTTCTAAAACATTAATCTTCAGTTCAAACTTCAATTTTAAACTGCAAATTAGTGGTCAAAAATTTCATCCTCAAATTGAATTGTGTGAAATCCCACTCAAGTGTATATTCAGATGAAATAATTTAAATTTATATAAAAATCCATCATATAGAGTAAAAATTTAATAAGAGAAAACATCCTTAAATAAAATTTAATATACTTAAAACCAGTTCGGACATTAAGATGGGTACTAACTGAAATGCTAAATTAAAGCAAATAACATACGGGGATAAGCAACGCAAGTTTGTAAGTTTTATGGTACAGTTACATACCCTAACACCTAACCATATTTGAATGGGTTGCCCGTGAAAACATCTTGACTTGGAAACTGCCATATAGAAAAATTTAGCACAATGAAGTACTTGCTAGCTTCCCATTTTTCCTGAATTTGAATTCAAATGCACCCAAAGTCATAGTTCTTCCACTTCTCACGACAGATCCATCAACTGTCAACTCGACGTGTGTTTTGGAAACATTAAATAATAGTGTGAAAGCAGTAAACTAGAATGAGTATCTAAAATGTAAAGCAGACAGTGATGGAGTCATGGAAAAACTTCATATGAGATGCAGGGTCTGTCACACTGTGCAGTCACAAACTTTTATGTTGACACGATGCAGTACAATTATGAGCAATAATACTGTGTAAAAGTTATACATTTTTATAGCACAATGCACAAAACCAGATAAAAGAAAATTCTTTGGACTTAATTTGAAGGTTTTGTTGAATTATCATGATTCCAGAAGTTTCAATTGATTCACAGGGTCTTAACAAGAAAATGCCTATCAATACTAAAGAGAACATAAAGTAGAGTAAAGCTGCATTACATACAAAGTCACTCGAAAATATTTTCTCATCGTCAGCAGCTGACAGTTATAGCACAAGCAATCGCCACGCTCTCTGCTATAGGTGCAACTGATCCTCTATGTATTCCATGATAAATGTTTCGTATACTTTTGATCACCAATTTGTTTACAAAGAAAATAGAGCATAACCCACGAAGGAGAACAATCGTTATCACAGCTTCAGCTGCTTGACTTGCAAAGGAACCCTAATGATAAACACTGGCCAAAAATGAGTAATACTATAGTAAGAAAAAAGAATTCGGTTTTGACGTGTTCAAAAGCAGATTGTAAAATTAGCAGAGTTTATATTAGTTTATAGTTAAATTATTTGCTTGGTTTAAATATGAATTATATTAGAATATTGAATTTGATTATGCCAGCGGAGGCCAAACATGGATATTGACTATGATTTTTTTTTTTCATTGCATATAAAAATTGGATGCCATCCGAATCATCTTATTCAAATTCGAATATACCAAAAGTTTTCTGGATAAGCATTTTGAAACTTGAAGGATTCACCATCAAATGTGACATAAGTGATTGAAAGCAACGTTAACTCAAGTAACTGTGTTAGTAACATAACTCTATATGCAAATACAACCACGGGTAAAAAAGTATTGAATCCTTAAAATGCAATGGGCTACAAAAGTAAACTTATAAAGAAAGGAGTATGGAAGATTATTTTCGACGATAACGGGCTTGACATAGAGGAGTCAGGCGAAGATCGTTGCCAATTCTATTGGCGTATAAGTCCTTTGTACAGTACTCCTCCGAAAGTCCCAATATTTAGGACTTATGTCTTTGGAGATCACCCTTGTTGTCGTCGTCGACGTTTGCTCTGTCTCTTCTCGTCTTTCTCAATCATAATGAATATAACAAAACAAGTTTTTTCTTTTTTTTTCATCAACAGCAATTAGGAGATTATAAGTTGTTATATTATTTATATTAAAAAATAAATTTAGAATTTTTACACGTGAACAAAAATTAAAAAAATTCCCCTTCACGATTTATTAATTCAAGTTATTCTAATTTTGCTAAAATTCACTCTTAAATTAGAAAAAAAATTGAAAATAATAAAAACATTTTATTAATGGATATTGGATATGCGAACCCATCTAGCAAAAAAAATTTTCAGTGGGCCAATACACAGGCCCAGTGTCACATGGGGCATTTGGGTCTATAAGAATTTGGGTACCGTGACACAAAACTACTAAATTTTTTTAATAGAAAAAATTTGAATTAAGAATTATAATTTATACATATTTTAACTAAAAATTTCACTGAAAACTAAAAAAATATTAATAATTAATTTTATTAATACATTTTATATGAGTTTTGCTTATAAATTCCGCTAGTTAATTTGTTTGCTTTTATAATATAACTCTCCTCATATTTCTAATTTTTTATGTTATATTTTAAAATATTTAATTTATATTTTTATAAAAATTAAGAGTATAATAATAATAATTTTATTATAAAAAAATTAATTAATTAATATAATAACATTATAGAGATATTTGTAGCGAAAAAAGTAAAAATTATCTATAATTTTTTGAAACTATAAGATATATTTATCATACGGGAAATAGATATATTTATCGTAGGAATAGGTATAACATATCATTGATCTATTAATTTTCTTTTTGCTCATCCCACTAATAAAAACTATATAAGAAGTCGTATGTGCACCAAGAATATAATCAATCTGAAAAAAAAAACACCAAGAATATTAGCTCAAACAGAAAAAGAAAAAACTTTTAAAATTAAATAGATGGGAAAGAAGAAAGAATTAACATGCTTACAAATCAGAATCATTCTTTAGTTTTAAAAGAACCTGCTCACCAAGTTTACCTGTCATATATCACTACTGCTTTCCGTGTAACAGAGCCATGCTATCAAATCAAATCAACATTTACAGGCTGATGTGATGCACCAGTTGCAACTACAGCTGGTCTTATCTTTTTTTCTTTTTTCTTTCTTCTTTTTTTTAAATGAAGAATTATAATAGTTGCTTCCTCCGTTTTCTAATGATCTATGGTAATTTGAATGTCCTTTTGCTGCACTTTTCAAAATAGATATTAGACTCCGACAGAGAACAGATTTTCCTTCCCTATGGCTTAGCGAAGGAATGTGACTTAATGCATTCCGGATACTTGGTGGAAACCTACTAGTTAGCAAAGGTGTATTCAAATCCTTGAGCTGGAGTGGCACGTAATTTAAGCATCCAAGGTTTATGCTTCTGCCTGCCAGCGCAGTTCCAACACTTCCTCGGCGCTGGACACTGGTTGGAATGCAAGAAGCACCACTTATATTTGGTGGTTCCACCGTTTGCCTCATTTCCCATAAACCTAAAGTCTTTTTTATCTATTGTTGGCAGATGACTCTCTCTTCCACTAGCATTTCCAAGAACCAAATCCAGTGGACAAGTAACAAGATTTCTTTCTCTTCCCAAGTTCATTCTTTGATCAACATTCGGTTTTAGCACCTCAGAGTTCCTGCTTTTCACTTTGACATTATAATTGTACCGATCAGAACCATTGGGTGAATGAATTGTCATTTTACTTACTAAGCAGTTCCGATGATTCTTTATTGAATTTTCAGTCCTACAAATTTCCAATAAAATGCAAAAAGAAAATAAGTCCTCATATATAACCAGATAAAATAGAAGCTATAGTATTGATGATAATTCATTCAACCCACAACTAACTATGACAATTGGGAATGGTGCTCAACAAAACCCACAGGAAGAAGAATTACCAGCTTCCAAGTTTCTCGTGCTATGTAGAAAACAGATGGAGCCTAGTTTAGGCACCAGTCATAGCACTTACTCATTTGATGTTTTTTCCCTAGCTTATCATGTAGAAGAATTCTAGCAATACCTTCCAGGCAGAAGTTTTGCTATCTCAGCCCATTTGTTCCCATAGGTTTCGTGAGCCTCAATGAGAGTCAATTCCTCCTCTTTTGTCCATGCAGTTCTTTTTATTCTGGAATTAAATGGCTGTGCCATCTAGAGGAAACAGTCAACAATTAGCTCCAGATAAATGAGTTACTTTTAAGCTGAAGAAGTGTAGAAATACCATCAAATGGACCTAAAACAGTGACCTAAATGAAATATAGCCAAGGCAATTAAAGAAAATGCAGTAACTATATTTATCAACCAAAAGTGAACTAAACGTGATCAAGTAACTTTCTCGACATTGCTTTCCTATGCGGCCTGGCAAGTGTTTTGCTATCTTGGACCATTTTTTACTTCCCTGCTTCCCAACTAGTTCAATGATAAGATCATTTTCCTGGGAGCCCACCAGAAACATGCATAACAATATTCTAAACATGGTGTCACAAGAAGTCTACCCAAAATAAGAGGCATGTCTGCAAACCTCCTTTGTCCACGGTCCTTTGACAAGATTAGGGTCAAGAACCTTTTGCCAGTGATACAGGCACTAAACTGCTGTTCTATCAGGAATAAATTCCGCTGTAAAGATCAAATGTTGATTAGAACACAATTTTCCATTAAAGATAGCTAGAAATCATGGGTTCATACTTACCAATATTCTTCCAATTTTTGCCACTGAACTTTTCAACAGCAAACTCTAAAATTTTATCCTGCTTATCAAAAACAAAAGCTTGTAAACACAGTAACTTTTGAATTCTCAGCAACTGAAAGCTTTTTTGCTAATGAAAAACGCGAAAGTAATCAGTTCTTTTCAAAAGAAACAAGTAATTTACACCACTCATCACACATGCTTGCATAGAGCTACATATACTTCATGAAAAAAAAGTACGTCTACTTCATGCAATTCAATTAATAGTTAATACCCTATGGTTATACATCACACCTACACAAAGAAAGAGCTATAAGAAATAACATAACCTCGAAATACTGACCTCCTCCTCTGTCCAGCCTCCCTTTGCTGAACGTCGTGTAGGACCAGTCATCCTCCTAAATGTACAGGAGGAGAGCCCACCATTATCACAAAGTACAACTCCTTTAAAGAGCTATGCAGGAAGATATTAACATAAAAGGAGGTCTCTAAGCTCTATTTTCTTGTTGGGATGACATTGTAATTAAAAAGAAAAACTATGAATAAGAAAATTCTCATCCTAATTGTAATCTCCCACCTACTCAGTTGAGCCTTAATACAGCCACTTGGTTTCGGTGAAATTCCTCCATAATAATTTATTTTGTTCTTTCTCGCAAAAGCAAGAGATTTCACTCTGTAGCTATAGTTTACACCAAAACTTCACAATAAACAAGCTAAATTTCCATCGAGTAAATCGAAAACATAAGAGAAGGAATGAATTAATAAACCGTTGAATGTGTTGGGCTTTGTGGGAATTGACGTCAGCTACCGGAGGAATCAAAGAAACTAAACCCTCCTCATTATTCGCCTCACTATTGCACTCTGTAGCTTCTACCATATATTTATTTTCTTTCTTTTCAATCAAATAAAAAAATAATTATCAAGAACCGATAAAAGGAACACTATCCCAATATTTAGTAAATGTCAATGAAGATTTTAATGCCAAACCCAAAACCCTAAATCACAATACTCCGGAATAAAGAAAAACGATATCAAAGCAGAATCAAAGGAAGCGTTTCATTTTCTGAGTGAAGTAAAAACGCTTTCTTGATTTAGAAGAAACCCCGTAACAGCTACCAAGGATGAGGAAACAACTAGTAGGGTTTGTATTATAAGAGAGTTCCATGATTAGGTATTTCGTGAAAAAGAAAATAAGAGATTCCGAAAAGAACGCTCAATAAAAGTAGATAAGAATTTGAAGAGACAAGAATTGCGAATTGGAGTGATAATAAGATTAGGTTTTCTGAGGAGAGAAAATTCCTCAGGTAAACGAAGCTTATTTGGCCCGAGAAACGAGAGCAAGAGAAAAGAGTTTCAAACGGCAACATGATCTTAAACTTTGGATCCGTTACGGACTCTAGTAACGGGCGTACGTGTCAAAGCCTCATATTGCGTGGGTTCGTATGACGGTCCACGAATACACAAACCTACGGAAAAATATAAAATTAATTGTTATTTGGTCGGTGATATTTACATCCATTACTACTTGACAAATGTCTACAGCCTACTATAAGTAATTCAATTAATGTGCTTTTATGACTACGAAATCAACTGATTAATTAAAGTGCTTTTATATTAATTTTATTTTATGGGAATTATAAGATAAATGGGTATAATAATAATTTATTGCTAGTATTCGATAATGGACAAGAACAGCAAGTGCCGGTCATACATCGACAGTTTATATACACCCAATCCAAGCATCGGACAATCGAATACTATTTGTCTGATTTTTCTCCAGAAAACCGAAAAAGATGCCGAAAGGAACGCTTGAAGTTCTTCTGGTCGGCTGCAAAGGTCTTGAGGACGCTGATTTCCTCAGTAAGATCTCTCATAAAAACATGATACCTTTTCTCCTTTGTTCTTTGACCTCGCAAAGATCATTAATTGGGTAGTTGGTTTGATTTTTTCAATCCGTGCTGTGGATTTCTCTGAAGATTTATTATGTGTTCCTATTTGTTAATTTTATATGATCATTTTTATGGGATTATGATTTTTGATTTTGTACGTCAGCAACGTTGGATTGAACTGATTGGTATCCTATTTATTTTGATCTAATTCTCTGAAAAAATGAATGCTATGCTATGATGTTTGCACACGGAAGATGGAAATTTTTTTTCTCTCTTTTAGTGCTCTTGGATAGATCTCATTGTTGGATTATTTTCTAAGCAGATGGCGTAGATCCATATGTTGTTCTGAATTACCGGAGCCAGGAGCAGAAAAGCAGTATTGCGTCGTCAGGTTAGTTTAATAAGACAATTTCACAAATTCTAGATTTAACGTTTCTGTACATGTACGTGTCTTTGGAAAAGATTGAATGGACGATTCCTATGCTAACGCAGGATCTGAACCTGAATGGAATGAGACATTTGTTTTTACAATTGGTGGGGACAATGTTTCGGAGCTCACTTTGAAAATAATGGATAAAGATACTTTCACCAGCGATGATTTTCTTGGAGTGGCAACGTAGTTAAATTTTCGTTGATTTACAATTATCATTGATTTTTCTTTTTGGGTGTAGATCATATAATTATATTAAATATGATCTTTGCAGTGTTCCTTTAGAGCCTTTGTTCTTGGAAGGAAGCCTTCCTCCAACTACATATAACATTGTAAAGGACCAGGAGTATCGCGGGGAGATTAGACTTGGCCTTACTTTCACGCCTGAGGTATTCGTTCTGAATTTAGTTTAGAATCTGCACTTTTGATGTATCAGAAACATTTCAGTAATCTTCATTTGGATTACTAACGAACCCAATTCGTTTGCTGCAGAGAGAAGGCCATGGGGAATTCTAAGCTGAGGAAGAGGAAGCTTGGGATGCATAAGAACTGTTGTCTTGCGTTAGAACAACTGGTTGTTGGAAATAATTTGGCCAAAGAATAAAACAGACTAGTTTATTTTCGAAATTCAGTCATCCATTTGTTGGCATCGTATTACAAATTACAATCTCATTCTACTTGTTGGTTGGTTAAAATCATATCTTGTTTATTCTTCTGAAACTGTAACCCAGCTTACGAGTGTTTGGGTGCCTCTTCTTCTCCTCATAATCGTATTTCTTTTTCTCCAAGAGAATTCTGTTTTTAGTGATGGGTGTGGCAGTGACCATAGTGTTTTAACATGTAAACTGTTGCTTAGCCACCGAAATTGGGGAGCCTAAACGATTTGAGAGCTTTGCCCAGCTCTATAAAAAATGCAGTCATTTGTTGAAATCAGAGGTCAAACAGTATGCAATATAAACTTAAGAGCTTGAATCTCTAAAGAAAATTCTCCCAACATTAGTTCATTTCCATAACAGAAAATGATTAAAATTCATCTTTACGATCAAATCTTCATTCTAGAGTATCGTTTTCACTGGGAACAGGTTGGCGGTGACAACCTGCTCAGATTAAAGAAACTGGTTTAAACCCACTACCCTTGAACATCAGGTAAAGAAAAACCGAACCCCGTTCCCCAGTGCTCTAGTAATCTCGTGCAGTGAATAAAAACCAACCAGCAAATGGAATAAAGCATCATTGGGAAAAAGCCTCCTAGATGGACTATTATAGTCTAAGACTTCCACAAACAAGGGTTTAACTTCAAAACAGAAACAAAGCATAACCAAGTTCTTCACACAAAACAAACAGTCATAAACAGGAGCGAAGTATGACCCAAGTTTTGACACATACAATAACAGTTATAGGTTTACTGTCATTTAGCACCATTCTAAAGCACTTGATTTCCATACTGGACGCTAATAACTTGACTAAATCCTTATGCCTTGGGTACTTTCTACTGCTGAGGGCCCCCCAAGCTTTGGCACGGATTCCCATTCCTGGGCCTGATGGTCCTTGCTGCAGGACCTCTACTTGCAGGATTGGGATTTCCCTTGGCAGGACGGTCTATAGCTTGCATAGGTACGTGCTCCACAAAAAATGGATCCTCATATGGCAGGATGTCTGCTTCAGAAGCTGAGATGTTTTCACTTGGGTCATTCTTGGGAATATTTGAATCTTGTGCATCAGCAGTTTTCTTTGAGTCCAAGCTCTCAGTTTCAGCGCCTTCCTCAGAGTCCAAACTTTTCTCAATACCAATGCCCTCCTGTGAGTCCAAACGTTCTTCAACATCAGGAACTTTCCTCGAAGGCAAGCTTTTCTGAGCTACCAAAAAAAAGAGAATCTCCTATTAGAAATAAGGGAATGTCACGTAATAAATCAATAGCCACACAAATCTAGACTAAAGTGACGAGCATGTGTCTTCGGCAGCAACAATTATCAACATTTTCAAGTGAGATATTGTTACGACTTATTAGAAAGTTAATTTGCAAGTGTGACACAATGTTCAACTCAAAAAGTATCTTCAAGGTTTATTGCGAGCCAGTTTTGAGATACACGTCGAGCTGTTCCAGCAAGGTGTCAGCTAGACTGGACAGTAAAATCTGAGTAGCAATCCATAAAATCAGGATGGAATTTAATCATCAAAAGGGATTTGGGAGTTTTCAAGCAAAGGAGGAACTGCCCTCTCTTCACCTAGTCATTGCACTTCTAGAGCAGGGAGAAAAGAAAGTCGTGTTAGTAAAGTCGTAAAGGTCAGAACTTTACTACGATGGTCACTAGATTCTGAGGTGTGACCAGTGTTTTTCCTTTTCCTGTTCCTGGCAAGAAAGTTCTACAAAAGAAGAAAAAGAGAGAGCAGCATTTATTATGATAACGTATGTTGTCCAAAAATGTAGATGAGATAATGTAATAATAGCAGTTTGGAGGGAAACCATTAAAAAGAAAATTACAATAACAAAATCTAAAAGGGAGACGCAAGATGCAGGAGGTTAAAACCACAACAGAACTTGAATGTAACATCTGATTATTAAATCAATTACATCATATAAAAAATCGAAAAAAGAAATAAAGAAAAAGATCTTAAATCTATACCAAACCATACTGTCAAATCCTTTTCAGGTTCCTAAAATAAAATTGATCATCATGATAGAGAGTTGCTTTTCTTGCTCTGGCTTCCTTCAAAAATCTAACCAAAAACACCCATCTCTGTGACAGACAAAAGATCTTTATGCAACAAAAGTTTTCATGGTCCACAGTAATAGACCCAGGTATTGCCCTATCAAATTTTAGTTGACATTGTCCAAGGAACAACATTAAATATTCATTACCACAATTAGCAAGGAGCAGTGTCTTTGAGATAAGAAATGGCATTTCATCAGGCAAAGATGCAGGGAATTTTTTTCAAACTGAGGAACAAAAAGTTCTGGCATAAAGGCTGCAAGGATGCGCAATGGTTTATACCATATCAATTCTGACATCATGATTGATGAAAAAGAAGCTCACTCCATTCTTCTTCCTGTCTGAATCATTTTTATTTCACTTCGTGTAAACCAATTGTTTCCACAACTACTAACCTCGGACACCCCAAATGAAAGAAGAAAATGTCTCTAGAGGAGCTGGACTAGTATTAGCCAAACAAGAAAGTAAAAAAGTCAAGACAAATATTGCATGTATAAAAGAAGAACAAACCGTGATCAATAACGACTAGTGAAAGAAAGAAGGCCTTGTTTGGCTCTAACTGGGGTAAGCTTCCAAGATAAGACGGGGGAATAATTGATAGTTAAGGCAAAATGTTAGAGGAGCTACACACGACCAAGTCATCCTATGGGAAGCAAAGGTTAAAATAATTGAGGGTAGCTAAGCTAAGGTAATGCACAAGATGAGTTATATGTCCTGGATTTCACAAAGTTATGAATGAAAACAAGCAACCAGATAAAATCATATAGCTCTTATATCATTTTCAATTTGTGAAATCCTTTCCCTTGTTGGATCCATGATATTAATATTCAACTTATAAAATCTCAATATCAATGGATTAAACAATGGATAAATAGAATCACTAACCAATATACGAAAATACAGCATATGAAGCTCAATCTCACCAGTATAAACATAGGAAGCCCAGCTTCTTTTGCATAGCTGACATATCACATCATGTCTTCATAGGTATAAAAGTGTTGTCCAGTTTCAGGGCAGAAGTAGCAGTACAACAGCCAAAGGTTCAAAGGAACAAGTCAGTGAAATTTTCCACTTTCACTTTCTAATTCACTAATTTAATTTTCAGCCCTAAATAATGTTTGATTTACCATAAGAAGGCAAGCGGGCAAATACCATACTATTTGAAATAAAAATGTGCAATAGCAGCTAGATTTCATGATTGCATATTACTAGCAAATAGCAGCTAGATTTCATGATTGCATATTACTAGCAAATAGATTATTAGTTCTCAGCAACTAACACATATTTTCTTCAACAGCAAGTATTTGGTAAAATGTTTTCCCTCCAAAAATTATCAATAAGTAATGTGATCTTGCTACTATGCACATCTGGATCATTCAAAGACTGGGAAATACATCCATAACTTGGCGTTGTGAAATTAAAAATCACAATACACAATCAACATAACTTTTTAAATCATCAAATAATTCTATTATCGAGATATTCAGCACTTTGGTATAATTAGAGACTCTAAGAATGTGACCCAATATATAAAACACCTGGTAGACAACAAGATAGCTACCCATAACTCTTGTACTATAAAACGAAGTAATCCATTGTTAAAGAGCTTGTGATAATAAAAAGCACTGTGGACGTGCTCTGCCCACCAATCACCAGACTTCCAGATTCAGAGATTTAAACAGTACTAAAGCCAGCAGTCTTAAAGAATAGAGAAACAGCAATCTTCCACCTTGGGTAGGTGGCTGCTCCCGATCATTGTTGTTAAAACTTGAAAATCTAACATACTTGTAAACTGGTCAGTGACATATATCAGGTACAAAGGTAGTTGTGTCAATTCACAAGTCCACATGACATGAATTTAAGTTTTATCAACAACAATACCATAAGAAGGAGCTCAAACTTTCAGCATCACAGATCAATAAGCTCTTTAGATCTGTCAAATCAAGCATCTAAGGTTCATACTTGTTAAAAACTCAACCATATCCAGTGACTCTGCCATTCAACAAGATTCAATGTTATGGACTCTGATAGAGTACATAATCTAACAAGTTAGGCAACAAAATCTAAACATAAATAATGAAATTGACTGAATCAATCTATCAAAAAGAAAAGAATAAAATTATTAAGCAGTTATCATACTACTGCAGGCGAATAACTGATTCACAAAGACTGAGATCTATGTAATATTAGTAAGAAACACATTGATTAAGTTTTCAATTACCCAACTTGAGACCCATCTTTCTTCTGTTAGGTCTCAAACCTCCAGCCCTCAGGAATTGGCTGTCATGAACTTTTAGCTGCCATACTGGGAAATATCTTCTTCAACTTTCTGTGTAAGAGAAGCAGCTTAGCCTAATTTTTCCAATGAGAACAAGGCATTCAAAAGGCAATGCATATGGCACAGAAGATGCATCTAATGCCACATGTTCGCAGCATTTCCCTCTGTTACAACTGGAGATCTAAAAAATACCCAATGATAAATCAGGAAACTATTCTTCTTATTTCCCAATCCCCCCTTTCTTTAATAAATATTTTCTTTTACCTCTTTGGGGTGTGCAGTGAGAAGCCAACAAAACAAAACAGAATAGCCACTGGGCATTTGGTATATTTCAAAATATTGATTTTGAAAACCATTTTTAACAATGAAGATGATGCTTAAAACTGTTTTTTCAAAGAAGAGAAAAAATGTTTGGTAGTTTCTGTTAAAATTAGTTTTCTAAAATTGAAAACAATAAGCACATGTTCAGTTTTGTTTTTCAAAATGCATAAAGTAATTGTTTGAGAAAAGGGTTGTAATTTGGTTTGAAAATGTTCTTTCAAACACAACAAAAAATTCTTTTCACTTTTTAGTTATAATTTTTAAAACATCATTCTTTGTTTTCAAACCCAGGTTTTTGAAAATGCTCAACAAAACACGTTTTTAGACATCTTTCCTTCTTGAAAACAGAAAACCATTTGAAATCCTACCAAACAACCAAACCCTTTTGATGGGAATAAACTAGCGAACTGAAATCAGTATGTTTTCTATGATGATAAAGGCACAAAGAGAAAAACTAATACCAACTTAAAAGTAATGGACAAGAAAGAAAAGGACACCTTGGCAAATTCATGCATAGCTATATCAGCTTCTCTACAAGCACAGCATGGTTGAAATAACCCTCACTAAGGAAACGGACACCAATAACAAACTTTCAATTATTAATAGGAATAAGAGGACCCATAATAGTCAGATTATTGAGCAACATTTCCAGTGATCTTCAACAAACAATTGAATTAGTAAATTTATGAAGCTGCAATCAGGAGTGTAAAGGCAACCTTTACACCGCGACAAGTCCTCCAAAGCAAGGTAGCTCATGAAGTAGCAGCTCTAAAGACTTGAACAGTGGTTCCGCACTTGGCACCAATTCCCATTACCTGTTTACGGGTAATAAAATTTAATAGAGAAAGGAGAGGTTACCTGACAATGGTTGCCCCAGTTTCAAGACAAATAGCCATCTTGCTTACTTTAAGAAATATGGCTGCTAAAAATTCTTTCTTTCAAAACTAAAGTGCTTCAGGAGTTCAGTGTTAGGGCGTCCAGAGCTAGCTTTCTAGATAAATCCAGCCCCCATCCCTAACATAACAAGACCATTAGAATATACTTTGGGCACAATGCCTTTAAGAACAGAATATCAAAGAACAAATGCAATGGCAACATGATTAATGCCTCCCCCCACTAAAAATCAATGATTTTCATAAGAGAACTTTGAAAGCTGTCAGTTTGAGCAACCTTGGAATTGGGATCCCCCACTAAGAATCACCTTCCAGACTTCCTAGGCTTCATTACAGATCTTCAGAATAACCAAGAGAGAAAGAAAAGAAAATTAATAAAAAACACTTGAGAAAGCCTCCACAGTTTAACCAGTTTTCTTTTCTTTCCCACTTTTTCCCAAGATTTAAATGCACACAAACTGAACTGGCAGTCACTCTAATATGACAGAGGGCTAATTCTAGCCAGCTACAAACACAAGTATTATTTAAAAAAAGAAACAAATTGAAACCTTCCTCAATGAAATCGGCATAAAACACACTTAATACACTAAATTTTCAAATAACACAATGTCACTAGATTTACTGTTCATTTAATATATTTCACTCTCTCTCAAATAAATAATTGCTGTCCAAATTATTCTGCAGAGTATGAATCACTAAACAAGCTAAAGAATTTCTATCCTCCCAATTTAAGAGACGAGAGAGAATAAACAAAAAAAGAGATAATGATAATAATAGTTTTATAATGACAATAAAAATAAAAACACAGTTAAAGAGAAGGAAATTACGAATTTTGCCTACTATTTTCTCAAAGCAAATATATTAAAACCAGTTTCCTAATGACTTGATTAATTAACAGTATTCCAATTGGAAATCACTTAAACTAGACCATAGAAAAAGAGAGAGGAAGCAAATACGGAATGTAAGAATTCTCGTAGAAGAGCTAATCCAATGAAATCACGCTTTTAAAAATCATTTTGGATGTGAAACAATCCCGAAAGTAAACCAGAAACCAGAGGACATGATATTTTATTAGTTTAAGGTTAATCTACGAACCACTAGGAATCAATAGCAGCAACCGGGAAAACATTTTCTTTTCCACCATTTTCTCTGCAGCCAAACATAAACCGAAGACACAGTAAAGAGTTTGAACTGGATTGAACGAAAAGCGTAACACTGTTTCTTCGCATTCACTATAGCCACCACCATAGCTTGCCTCGCTGAAACGGTGCAGTGTAATTGACAACTGGGAGAGGGCGCGGGGCAAACCGCAAACTTCTCTCTACTCGTATTTTTCACATTTCTTACTCTTTTAGTGAATCCATTTTTTTCTATGAAAAAAGATTGGCGAACGTAGCACCTTCTGCAGCCGATGAGGATAAATAGCTATCCAGATACCAGTGGTTGATATGGTTTGACAAAAATAGCCTTATTGAATTTAACGATACTGGTTCTGATTGCATGTAAGTAACAACAGTCTAGCTACTAAGAATATTTACTTACTTATCACAATGTTATAAAACACTGCTTTTCCTATCACATAAAAAAGTCGGGAATGAAACAACTTTTAAGTTCAAAGCAGTAACACAAACAAGAGGAAGTAAATGTTCAGGCTTCAGATACTAAAAGCCAACCAAAGAATCCAAATGATTCAAACTTTTAGAAACTCAAAGCTGGATAACAAACATACCGATAAACGAAAGTTCAGAATTTGACTAGAGGTCCATGGCAAGTTCAGATGTTATGCCCATAACGACCACGGCGGCTGCACTTTAGCTAGTCTTTTCGTCTGATTCGCCTCCCTTAAATGGAGGTGGCTCATGCAATGACTTGATCTACTGGAAGTTTGAAAAGTGAGGAGTGAACACAGGAAGTTAATGGACAATAAAGCTTCAAAGTTTGTAGGAAATATTAAGAGAAGAGTGTGAATATGAGGCAATTAAAACGTAAGTTTTCAGGGAAATTACACTCCGAGGTAATGTGTTCAGTGCATTTGCATGGAGAACAGCGTTCTTGGTCTGGTTGGTCAGGGACTACATATATTTTAGAAAGGAAAAGGAAAATGAGAAACATATAGTGAATAGAAAACAAGTGGCAGAATGAGAAGTAAAGAACAGAAAATACAGTCTCAGAAAGAAGTTCAAGCAAAACTGCACAAAATCATGTTGTAATACAATGCTGCATTGTTAAAATAATGCAACAAAGCTAGATTCGGCAGCATTTTCTAAACAGTCAAGAACAATTTTTCTTCAGTTTTTATATTTCGATCTGGGTAGTTTGTATAGTAATGTTATCCAATTATATGATGATCAGTAATAGCTAAAGTAAAATAATCCCTACCGAACAAGAACATCATAAGTATG
This sequence comes from Trichilia hirta, assembly GCA_035221805.1. Lineage (NCBI taxonomy): Eukaryota > Viridiplantae > Streptophyta > Magnoliopsida > Sapindales > Meliaceae > Trichilia > Trichilia hirta. The sequence goes on along the minus strand of JAWDEX010000002.1, from coordinate 12,619,287 downwards.
AGGGGTAAAATCTGACCGCCAGAGGAAGGTTTGCCTCCCTTGCATATGCAACTTAACGAAACAGATCCGCTTTTGTGTAAAAGATTTGCTTTGTCTCAGTGTGGGTGAAATCCTACAGCAGCCACAATAAAAGTGTCTTATAATCAGTTAAAATATAAATAAAGGTTCAGTGTCGGTGAACTATAACAGTTTCAAGCGTTTTGAATGCACTAGACCTGAAAGTTTTATAGGAGTTCCTAGAGATTTTACATAGAAAAACATGTACCGTGCTCTCCAGCATGACAATATGCATAGCTGAAAGTAATATAGAGAGACAGGGATAACTCGAAAAGGAAAAGTCAAAGGCTTTTCCATTTTTTCGGAGTAGTTAAAACAGAGCTGTTGATCTAGGAGGAACTTGCTCTGGAAAAAATTATATTATTCACATATCATCATGGTTTTGTTAAAAAAAGTCATTCATTGAATGGCTTGACTATACCCAGTTATAGAGCACCTACCAGCTTAGAAGTTCTTTGTATATATGTCAATTTTAGATTAGCTTTTTGTGAGAGAATTTATCTTAAATAAGTATATATTGAAGTACAGGTAGTATTAGAATTAAAACAGATACTCTTCATAGAGGTTTCTAACTAATCTGATATAAAATGTAATGCATACTGCCATGCTGGAGCACATGACAAAAGATTGTTTAAGGACACATTTAGCGAAAAATTATGTTATTCATATCAACCATGTGTTTGCTACGCAAATTCTTTAGTTGAATCATGAATCTCTTGACTAAAGCCAGTAAGAGGGAATTAGCTAATTTTGAGGTTCCTCGAGTTTCGCATTTTGGTTGCCTGTATACTTCAGCTTTTGCAGAGATTGTTTGATGTTCTATAGATTGCTTGTAAATCAAATAGACTTACAAATTAAAACCGACACTTTGCATATGATTCTTAATGAAGTTTAATTGAAAAAAATAGCGCGCGTTGCTAAGCTGTAGAGCATGATGACAAGCATTGCAGAAAGAAAAGAAGAGAGGAATAGCTTGAGGCAAAAGACCGGATTTTTCAATATACTCATGCATGCTAGATTGTTAAGTCAAATTCCTTGACCATCTCTAACCAGATAGTTCTATTCATGAGCTTTTTGTGATATTAGTATCTGCTGGTTGCGTGAACATTTGATTTTTCTCAAATTACTTGATGTTTCATCAGAGGTTAAGTAGTCATAAAGCTACTACATTAAGCAAGCATTTGCCAGTACATACTATATGCTAATACTACACTTTAGCTACTCAAATAACAGGAGACTCTGCTGAAACAACAAAGTCAAATATTTAAGTGAGTATAAAGATTCAGCATTGTACTAATACAGAGAACCTTAAGCTTTGGTCCTTGTGATAAGGATAAGATGCAGAACTTTATTTAATGACCCTGTTAGGGTAAAAAAGCTTCAATAATCCCCATAAGGCATAACCAAGGAAAACATGGCTCAAAATATATAATGCCTAATTTTGCAAGAAGAGAGGTCACATTGGTTTGCATTGTATACTCTTACTAGCTGGTCATGAAAAAGACACATAATGGTGTCACAAAGAAGCAATCTTAACTAGGTTAGCCAATCACAGCCAAGCTGAATTCAGATGGCAACCGGATTCAATTAAATAGTCCAAATAGCAATACAATTGGACTTAATGGAAACTAAATGCTAATACCAACATATCTGATAGTAAGCAATTAAGGAAAGGAATATAATCAGATGCTTTCAACAAGCATAATCAATGTAATAACACCTGTTTTTGTTAACCGATGCATGCTTTTATTACAACTATGCACTCACTAGAAATTCTCTTTGATTAACTTATACCGGAAACCACCAACTTCCTGTTGTACATACTGCATGCATCTGACATTGATCAATGTCAATAAGAGCTATTTTCAGAAATTTTAACACGTGCTACTTGTAATTTAAACAATGATTGCACCAGCAGAATCTCCTTAAGTAGACATAAGCATTACATTCAATAATCAGCCATTTTATTTTTGTAAAATTGGCAAATCTCATAAGATGATCATGATAAAACAGCAGAATAGTTTTAATATTAACCAACCTCCAATAAGATGATCATTTTAACTTGTGTCACCACCATTCTGAGCAACGACTTTAATGATAGATCTCCTAATCCAAAGGATCCCCATCTCATGTCTACCAACATTTTATAGGAGCAACTGATTCAACTAACTGGTCCACCTAATGGTTTATGGTTTTAAGAAATAAAGCTTCCGCTGATCACATGCTTTCAGCTTTTGTCCTCATTAACAGATCTAAAATTTCCATGATTTAAACCAGTTGGACACAGTAAGAAAACAGTGATCTAACATAACTGAGCAATAAGATCGACAAAAACCTTGACATAGAATATTCAAATTACTCTATCAGAGGCAAGTAAAAATGATAACTGCAGTAGCTTGTATACTACTCAACTGAATGTGACAGTAAAAGGAGAAACGAAATTTTCAGCGAAGGCCAGACAAAAAATCTAATTGAAGCAATGCATTCAACACTTTATAGTTAAGTTGAAATATCACAAACTGTTATATGAATAAGCACGAAGTGGAAATTATTCGAATTAGAACCCATTTAACATGATCAACTAACTGTATGAAAAAGCAACTACTCCAGCACTCAAAGCAGTAATCTTTAAAATGAAAAACACAAAATGCCCATATTAAATGACCTCCACTATACTATCTTCATTCACTTCATTTACAGCAATCCATCCTTCAGGTAAATCATCGGGTCTCTTTTCATCAGCCATTGTCACGTGAACAAAATTATATAGTAATTACACGAAAGTACGGCAAGTATGAACTTGTGCCAGGGCAAGAGTTAAAAGGAGTTAATTGAAGGCAAAATGATTCTTTTAGAACCACGTGTTGGTATTTTTTTTTTTGAGTTTACAAAACGTGGAACATCACAAGAGAAGGATGAGAAAGAAATTGATTCTAAGTTCAGTTTCGTTTTGCTGTGTAGTTCTTGAGTTGCAATCCAAAACCAGACAAAAGAGAGTAAAGACTGGTGAGCTGCACTGCCATAAGAGGAGAGTGCTTTTGGTTTTACGGGTTTCTAGGCCTTCTGGTTTCGGTTTCGTTGGTATGCAGGAGCTGACGATGGGCACGGAAGGTTGAAAAATCAGCCGTTACAGGTTTTGAAATAATGGACCAATGGAGTCTAAAAGAAACGTTGTTTTAATTTTACCTCCATAAAATACAAAGTTCATACTAAACGACGTAGTTTCTATTAATACACGACATACGCCAACCACTTGACAGCATGTTTTACCAATTTGAAACCACAGGGAAAGCCATTATTGTCCTCATTGCATGCATCCCTGATGAAACAGATAGACTGTCCGTTTACAAATTATAATTTAAATTACAGCTAAACGATTAAAAATTTATCGAACCCATATACTTTCTTGGTCCTGAAACTGATCACAGTTCACAGAAATTAGCATGTTTCACTGCAGAAAGCTTTATTTTTTAAAATCAACTCTTCTTCACAGGAGTTAGCAACCCAAGGTCCCTGCAGTGATCTTCATCAGGCTGCAAGCTCCCCGGAATTGCACCAAACACTTTTCTTGATGTTTCAGACCCAGAAACTAGATAATGTAAATGTGCAGAAGCCTCCTCCATGTTTCTCCTCAAATTTAATGATGTGGACGCAAAGTGCTTCATGGGACTGTTTGATGGTTTCTTGACAACAGCTTGGTCCAACTCAGCAACTCTCAGGAATCGCTCTGTTGCTGCCTCCCATGACAGTTCATGCTTCTGTGCATCAGTCGGTTGACCAGGCTCTTCACTGAGTGCCTTGCGTGTGGCCTCAACAAATCCATTGCTGTCATCATAAGTTCGGCAATTTGGGAATTGCTTGAAGAAGTCATTTGAGGGGTGGTTGGCACAGACAACAATCTTGCCCATGGCCAATGCTTCAGCTGTGGTTGTGCAAACCACATCTGTTGTGCTAGGATTCAGGAACACTTTATAACTGCAAGAGGAAAAAAGGAAAAAGAATGTCAAGTTTGGTTCCAAATCCCGATCTATAATAGGCAATCTCAAATAGGAAATATTTGCACGAGCTAAAGTAAAAATCTAATAATAGGGAAGAAAGGCTCCATGATTTGCAGAGCTATTAGATATTGTAATACTGCCAAAGTTGGACATATGCTATGAAGCTTACTCATGGAATATGGGATCAGCGTGATCACGTCCAGGGTAAACTCTAACCAATAGTTTTAACTTTTTAGCAGCTTCTTGAATTTGATCTGAGTCCTCCCCATTGCCAAATAAATCCACCTCAAGACTGGACAGCTCCTTTTGGTGATCATGAAGAAGTTCAAGCAGCTCCCTGTAGCCTTTACTCCACACCATCTTCCCAATGTAGTAAACACCCTTTTTGAAGGCCTGGTTCCCATTTTGTTTCTGCTCCATCTTTCTCTCGCCAATCTCAAGAAATTTGGGATTGACTCCATGAACATTGCAGATGATGGAATTAGGATAATCTTGTGTGGCAGCAGATAACCTAATCACCTGCAATTGCATAAGGCTGTCTGGTGACAAGCAATTTTTTCAAAGACTACAACAAATGAGAACAACCAAATTCAATAGTTTCTTCCTTAGAATGATATTTCCCACCTAGTATGTGGAGTGTTGGACCATGCAGAAATTACATGAATAAAAACTTCTATCATCAAAATGACCAGCTAATTTATGCAAGCAGAATCACAGTCAATTTGTTTAGATAGGATTTACCAATGTAAAAAGGCTACAAATTTGGATTAAATCCATTGATCTACAATTCTCCATCATTTGAGCAAGGCTTCATATACTCCCATGCATGTTTTATTCTACCAGTAATATAGCAAATACCCAATTGCTTACATATACCAGACACTCTTCTATATGTACATATATATTACAGTACAGCTTAACCAGTGTGGCAAAATAAACATTATAGTAAAAATACTTCACCGTCACACAAGAGTAACAAATTGTTAAGTTGTTAAGTTGGAGCAGTAAAGAAAATGATACACATGGAACCGTATAAGAATACAAATCTACCATAATGCAAATCAAACAAAAACTTAGAAAGCATACCTTGTGGCAATAGATACCAACAACCCAGGTGTTTACAAATTTAAGAGCAAATGCTTTCAATCGTCCATTCTTCTCTCTCTTCACATATTCCACATAATTGGTGTGTACAATGCCTACAACAACACGGAATTTATTCTTCCATCTCTTCCCATGATGAAACCATGTAAGATGTTCAGGCTCCTCAAGGACAGCAATATCTGCCTCTTCGTCAGCGATGATTTCTGATATGTCCCCGGCAGCAAGAATGCTTCTTTTATCTATAGCAAACTACACAAGAAGCGATGCCATGAACAAACATTAAATTATTGTTATTGACAATTTCTACCCTTTTATCTATAGCAAAAATTTACAGATAGAATTACCTTTCCAGGATAGAAACTTATATCAAAAGTAGATGCAAACCCAATCCTCTCCTCAAGCCAACGACGAACATATACCTCGTGCTCTTTAGGTGAAGTGAAAGTGATGTTGCTGGGATATACTAGCTCTTGATCTTTCAAAGATAACCAAGGAATCACCAAAGTAACTCTTCTTTCCTCATCTTTGGCAAGATAGGCGGCACGGAATAGAGGGTTCACAGCGGTCCCAGTCAACCATGGAAGGCTTGCAGTCGTAAATATAGCAATATGCTGTTTTCTATCCATTCAATCATCAGCTTAAACCTAACAATATCTGTAGAAAGTCTTAGGTCGTGATTTTTAAACAACTGAAAAGCCAAATCTTTGCAAACTCAAAGATTGATGACTTCCAGAAATAGTCCATTGTTGGAGTAAGTCAGAACCAAAAAGTAATGCAGTATATTTTGCATTCGTAGATAAAATTAAAGTTATCCCCGTAAGTTGAAGATTTCACAAGCAAATAATTGGTAAAAAATTCCAAGAAAACCAGCATAAGCACATAATTAGAGAAAGAGAGTTCTGATGATGCGTACTTTCGATTTTTCCGAAAGAATTCTCTCAGATAAAGAAACAATTGAACGTGATGAGAACGTAATACAAGCAAGCGTCAAAGCCCCAGCCTGAGAAATTGGAAGAAAATGCGCGGAGAGCTTTCTTCCTTGTACAAGTTTGGTGAGCGGACTGGACGAAAATATACCATTGCCCCACAGGCCTCCCAGTTTTTTCAACTGTCCATACGGTGTCGTTAGCAGTTATGGCTGTTTTACGCCCACTCCAGATCATTGGTCCAGGCAGTCTCATTTCCAGCGGGCCACCCCTTTTTCGAGTTATTTAGTTGGCTTTTGATTTAATTGACGGTTGAGATTAATTCTATGAGAATAAGAAAACGGCTCAGATTAATTTACCTGGTACAGCAAACGCTAATATTTGCCAATGGCAACATGCTCGGACCTTGGTAACCATCATCATTTACCGTTGGATTATCAGTTACTTGATGATTATCATGAAACAGAAAGCACTAAAACACGGACCGGTGGTTCAGTTTCGAAGCCTAGCGAAAAGACGTAAATCCCTTAATTTCACACGAAAACCCTAGAAATGAATCTCTAGTTCTCCACCAATTCAATCAATTAAAGCATCTGTCGTCTGGTGAGTGTGAAAAAAATAAATTTGTTCTACTTGTTCATTTGATTGCCTTTCTGTATCAAAGTTCCTCGAAAATCTACTTTCCGTTTGTTCCTATCATTTGCTGTTGGTCGTTCCGGAAATGGAAAATATATGGACTTAGTATATTCTGGAACTTGCCATGAAATGTATATTTATCAAAAGGAGGAAAAAGAAGAGAACATTTTAGCCTCCATTAGGTTGTTTATGTATTGATGTCAGTAATTTTTCGTTGTGTTTCTGATTATTTGTTTGTGTGCTTGAAGAAATGTTGAGGGCCCCACAGAAGGTTTATCAGAACGTCAATCATCAAAGGGTCAGCTGCTTTCTGATCCCGAATTGGCGGTAGAAGAAGATGACGACGATGAAAATGGTGGAGCTGATAATTTTGAAGAGATACTGTATGCAGCCACCTTCTACGAACTCAAAAGCAATACCATCAAGTACGACATCATTATCTGGGTTTCCATATTCCTTCCTGGTTTTAGCTTGGGGAGTCGGCATTTTTATGTTGTTCTATGTGCCAATTCGAAGATATATGCTCCGAAAGAATATTTTATCACGCAAACTGTATATCACCAGTAGCGAAATAGTTTACAAGGTATTCCAGGATATGCATTTACATAGGTTATCCATTGTTATTAGAAGCCAATATTGAAGAAAAAAATCTGTACAGGAGGATTAAATGTCATTGTTTGTTTGTTTTATTTCTTGGTCAAGGTTTGAAGGCCATCATCCATACCATTTTGGGGTAAAACAACAATTGATGTCATCATTGAACAAAGTACTAATTCAAGTTCTAAAATGCATAATTATTGGATTGGAAAATGCAAATATATATTTTTCAACATCTACTACAGGTAAAGCACATCAAAGTATTACGCAGCAATCACACACACGAATGCTATTTGTGCAGAGAAGACAAGCTTATACTGTTATCTTTTTATTATGAATTTACTACCAATTTACCTTATAGTTTCCATCACTTAAATCGGAGAAAACTATTGCACTGATACAGCCCGAACTTAAGTAACATGCTTGTTTTGATCTTGTTCTTTGACAAGCTGTACTCATTTTAGCCACTTGGCTTGATGGCATGGATAAATGAATTACCATTTTGATGAAAAGGTCCATCGAACAGATGCTACATTTAGAAAGAATAATTGTTTTTTGGTTTTCTAGGTTGCTTACAATCAGTGTATGGAATTCGTAACTTCAGAGTCAAAAGTATAGCAATGAACTACAGGTACAGGGGTTGATAACCCCGGTCCTTTGATGAAGGTAAAACTCTTTTCTTGTTGTCTATCTTTTTCAATATTATGCAACCGTTGACATTCTTCATGCCTACAACTATGAAAACTGTGATTTTCACATATTAAGCGAGATTTTCCACTGTAACAGAAGCTGCTAAGGTTATGCAGGATGCAGGTAGAAATTGGAAACCTAGTGCTCTCACCGGGGAAGGGGAAAGTACGGCCCGAATGGCATCATTGACAGCGGGACCAGCTGTTTTCAGATCCCGGTTCAAAAGTTGGAAGGTAAAGGAGATTTCTCAAATTCTAAGTTTCCTCCGTTCTTCGACAAAAGCTTGTCTATAACTGTCAACAGCCGAACATCAAACCCATCTCTTCGCCCTGGGCAAAGAGCAAAGGTTTTAAAATTATTTTAAAAAGCATTTCTTCTATTATGATGAGTGTAACAAGTCACAATTCCTTGACAAGTACTTACCATCTGTTTACATCCGCAAGGGTTGTTGGCTCAACAGTTCTTGAAGTACAGGGACAAGGTTGAATCTTTCTAGAGCTTAGTATATTTATATAAACTATATCGATTGTTGTCCCGAGAATTGCAAAATTTACTAAAATTTTCACACTTAAATTCGGATGAATTTATAGCTACACTTATCATCCTCATTTTCATTTTTTCGGTTCATCAAAAATTGGTAACATATTTTATTTGAAAAGGGTCGATTCTGTGGCAAAACTAAACTTCATCATTTCTCTGTCTCTCTCTGGTAAAAGAGAGCCGGAGGATTCAAATTGATGAGACCTAATCCAAGAATGAAACTGCTCAGAATATGAATACTTATTCTCATAGACTTATAGAAAAAATCTCTGAAGTCTGACATGTGAATTTTATTCTTAAATCATCACAGCAGTAAACAAGGTCAAATATACAGGATCGAAAATTAGAATTCTAGGATTAGAAAATTAGGGTTTTAGGCTAAAAAATAACAGACGAGTATTTGACATAACATCCCAGAGGCAAAAACTAGGATTCAAATAAGGATTTTCCCACAATAATTCAACAAATTTGATCAATTATAATTGATTTGGTATTGGAGATCAGATATTGGTAAACTTTTATCGGTCACGGTCAAATCAGAAACACGGACCAACATGTTTATCATCACATCTCCCTTCAAAGATTAAACACAATATCTAATAATTTATAATAATAAAAAAATGTAAACACAATATTGAATACTCATAAAAGAGTTGTATGCAAGATCTTAAAACCGTTGGCAAGTACGATCTTACAAATCAAAATTTTCAACAATGACAGAATTCCCCGAAAGATAATAGAGACGTAATGAAATCATCAGAGACTTAAATACAAGTAATCACAATGATAATCAATCATTTTGTTGCAGTTTAATTCTCATCATATGATCTCATTAGGCACCCAAATCATATTTACTGAAAACTATTCCTATCTTTAAATCCACAAACAGTTGCAGAGATTGAAAAGAATGTAACCTGAGATTATGTCGAGATTAACTAAACAACAAGAAGAAATTGAGATTTCCTACGAATTCTTAAACACTAAATCCCTAAACCATAAAGTGAGAGATGCTTCGGCGGAGCGTTTATGTAAGTACCTTGGAGAGGCGGTCAAGTTTTATATGGAAAGCAATACAGACTTAAGGAAACCCTAGATCTATGTTGTGCTCCAATGCATGCACTCCTTCATTTTCCGCCGTCCGATGATCAGAAGTTTCGCATCAAGACGTGGATTTAAAAATGTAATTGATTCCTTTTGCGCTTGTTTTCAAACGTCGGTTAAGTTCTAATGACTAGATACAGCTGGCAGAAATACTTGGTGACGAAGTTTCGCATTAAAGCGACGTCGGTTAGTATAATGTAATTTGCTTCTTTTTTTTTTTTTTTTTTAATATTTATATTTTTGTAATGCTGTTAAGTTCTACCGGCTAGTACAGCTGAAGCGCTGGATAGTGATGGTGGCTCAAAAGGTAAAACGGTAAATGAAGTTGAAAAATTACAACAAAATGGATTAACCAAATCGCATAATACAAGTAAAGGGATTTATCACTTTCCTAAGTTTTCAAAAATTATTACGTAGATAATATTTATTCAATAATTATTAATTATCTCCACCAGATTTTTCATTTTGTTAACTTCGTTCACATAATTATAGTTAAATATATATCCTCATTAGTTTATCATTCATAACTTTTAAAATTTAACTTTTATCATTTAAATATTTTTTATTTATAATATTATTTATTTTCTTCAAAATTAAGGTATCAATTTTAAAACATATAAATTTCCTTAGTGTTCTTAACATATAAATAAGTTTATGACATAATTAACTATTCAATTAATTATATCATACCAATTTATTTATTTAATAATTTTATCCAAAAATTATTCTCAGTTGAGTGTGAATTAAAGTATGGTATGGCTAGGTGGTGTTTCTGGTGCTTTTTGTCAAGGAATGCGCTTTAAATTTAGTGTCAAAGCTCATTGGAATCTGCTTGATTGTGGCCTTTTAAGAATTGTACAAGAAATTGATATTTAATACATTGGAATTAATGGTTACGTGGCGTCTAACCAATAATTTACACCCAAATGAGGCAGTGGATTGACAGTGTTCTTGCTAATGGATATAGTGTGGAGTTTTTTCATGTTGAGTACCGCTGCCCCATATATGTCAAGGATGTTGTGAGGATCGTACTAGCTTTGACGAATGGATGGTCATCAGGTAATAATCTAGTATCTATGCTCATATATGAGGTGAATTACAGGAAGAATCTTCAGGCCTTGTCTTTGCATTGATAATAATTCTAATAAGTTTTTCGATCAAGAAGTTTGCTAACTCAGGAGATATCCACAATGTTATGTTGGGTATGTGATCTAATGAAAGAAAAGGGGAGCGGTGGCAGATATGAAAGGATACAGAGCCTTCTACTGCAGGGTAGCAGGTTTAAAATTACCTTTCATTGCTTTGATTTTGTTGTATGCTGTTCGAATGAAAGAGAATGGTGAGTCCGGTGACTGCCCAGATAAAGTATTTTGATAAACCTTATTGCCAAAAATCAATTAACCTGCACTCTGACTGAAATCAATTTAAATGAGTTTAAATGAAAAACTAAACACAAAAAGCAGTGCTACACAAACGAAGTTGACATACAAAGTTGATCCATTGTCCCAGCATCTCCGAGCAGTAGTTTGTTTTTTTATTTCTCTAACTTTTTCTTTTTCCCTTTTAATTTCTGGTCACCACATTTTCTTGTGGATTACATAAATATTTGGCTACGTCTGGCTATTGTTTTTTTCTATGTTTGCGTCTGAATATTGAAGTAACAATTGTATGCAATTAACTTGCCTAGAGGGCAAGCAAATGCAGTTACTGCTGAATGTTGGTAGACCAGATACGGTTTCGCAAGCTCAAATGGCTGAGGTGGTGTCAGATATAAGAGGATACAGTACCTCCCCAATAAAACCAGTGCCTGCATCATCTTTATGTGTACCTTTAATCACACACATTCAAAAATTTACTCATTCTTAAAATGCAGGTTTAGTAATGGTTGTATTCTGTTACTGAAGTTCTTTTACGATTTCCAAGCTTGATCATTGTAAACTGTGAATGATTTTTCAGGTTGATTGCAGTGTCACGTCCCCAGCTGACATGTCAATGGATATCACAAAACTGATTCAGACACTTAATATTCATCCAGGCATATACAAAGATGGTGTCAAATTGACACTCGCTGCTTAAGCAAAATCTTAAAGCTACAATACACTGTCAAAAATTCTCTTGCTTTAACAAAAATTATGGATGACGGGATCAAGCCAGAATATAGGTTTAAATTTGAATTCAGTTATTAGAGGTCATCTGGTGTCAAAATACAAGATTTGTAGTATTCGAGGGAGGACTAGTGATTGCGGTTTTAATTTGGAAGATCTAAATGATTATGATTGAATATTACGTGTTTCAAACAGTTGGAAAACAAGATGTACAGGAAAATTCATCCTCCGCAAATACTGGCTCTGTATTTTATTTTATTTTTTTTTTTGTTTCGTTCTAATTTACGTAGTTCATGTGACAATATGTGTTTGGTATTGGAGAATATTTTACATAAAATTATGTAACTTAAATTAATTAATCTTGTCCAATACCAGAAACTCATGCGGTGCACAAGAATTGCAGGTTTCGACTTTCTTTCTAAGTGTTGAACCTCGAATTAGTGGTCGGAACCATGCTATAAATTATAGTAACTAGGAGATAGGGTTTAGGGTATTGCTGTTTAAGCATTGCTGAAAATTTGTATATTTACTTGAAGTCATCTTCAGAATTAATCAAGCCCAGAACAAAAATTATTAAGAAAAAATGAATACTGAATGGTGTTTTACATATGCTACTTCACATTAATTGAATAGAAAACGTAAATACAGAAAAAGGAAAACTTCTGTTGAGCGGCCTCCGTGAATTCTTACCACGCAGCAATATTATAACTGAGACAGCAACCACCTTTCCCACTACAAGGTTTTTTCTCTTTTCTTTTTTCTTTCGCTGAGAAACAGAGATCACACCATGCTAGAACTGAAGGTTTCTAGAGGCGACCTTCTAAGAAGTGCGGTGTTAACACTGATAGAGATCAACGATAAGGTCACCGTCAACTACAGCCCAAATGGATTATCGTTGACAGCATTGGACCAAGAAGGTCACCTTCACGCAGTGCTAAGAATCAAATCTTTTATCTCTTATAATAATCTCTTTCGCTGCAATAAAAATGGCGTTGCTGGGATCCATCTTGTTGAGTTATACAACAATCTGAATCTTGAACATGACGAAGAACCCTCCATCATTATCCGTGCTCCTGATGATGAGGAACACGAATTCTTCTTTTTCTTTACGAACGCAGGTCAGTGCAATCTTTATTCTTGCCTGTCCTTTGATGGTTCTGAGATGGTTTCGTCCTCTTAGTTTTCTCGCCCTTGATTATTATCTAATTTCAAGAAATTATGCAAATAATTAATTTCTTTGCGGCTGTTGGTTCTCTCTGTTCTTGTGAATGTCGTCCCAAAAGGCAATACATTCACCAGACACGTGATTATGGAATTGAAAGAATTCAACAATGTGCATGTAGACGCTGAGAATAACTTGCAACATCATAAATACGAAGTGGTTCTTGGAATATTTTTAGAAGAATTTGACAGAATTTTCTCGTACCTATGCAAGGATTCAGATACGGGCATTAGTATTCCTTTTGAAGAATCACATTTCCTTTAGCTTTTTCATGATTTCATTTTGATGCTAACACATTCTATCATCATAGCTCTACTTACCATAACGAATGGACAAGTGGAGTTTTCTACAGACACAGAAGTATGTAATCCTCAATAAAGAGGTATACTTACATATCTTCGCATTTATTAATTTTATATTTGTTGGTTGTGATTGATTTTGTATTTTAATCGCAGTATGATGAATGTTTCATTGGAGGGGTTGGAGAAGAGGAAGAAGTTGAATTCATAATCAATCTCCCAAAATTGAATCCGTTCCGCAAAGCATCTTGTGTTTCAAGAATGGTATGGATTCTCCTTTCCAGCGATGCACCTTTCACGCTGAAATGCCCAGTTGATGCAATTGGAAACATCATGTTTTACTGCATTTAGATGCAATTCTGACAGATTCATTGCTCTGTTCCATTGTCATTATACAAGCCAAGTGGAGAGATAAACTTGCTTCAAAGTTTAATACGGACAC
>JAWDEX010000002.1:12585305-12605470 GCA_035221805.1 Trichilia hirta | reverse complement strand
GGGTTACAGAAAAACCTCCAACTAAATTTTTAATGGGCAAATCAATAAATCCGTAACAGCAAATAGTATTACAAGCAAGTTATAACATACTGCACCAGACACACATTTATAAATATAACTCAGCAGATTAAGGCATTACCTTCCTAGGAAGCCTCTATTTATCCTCTTTGTGGTGGCGTCTCTGGCTCTTCTTCTTGGACCTATGTTTGCTCCTTCCAACCCATGAATCATCTGACTTACTTGCATCAAGATCAGAAGGTGATTCATACCTTCGGCTCTTTCGCTCATACCACCTACCAGAATCTTCAGATGAATTTGAATCAGAATCACCCGAATGTCTCTGACTTCTTCTTCTCCTCTTCTCTTTCCTACTCTTCCTCCTACGGTATCGACGTTCATCGTCTTCATCTGAGGACTTGTTCCTCTTACGCCTCTTCTCCTTCCTCCTCTTCCTCCTAACTTCATCTCCATCATCCGAATCAGTATTTCCCCTCTTCCCACTCCTCCTCTTCATAGATCTCCCTCTCTTCTTCCTCTTTTCTGAATCTGAATCTGAAAATAGAATTGCGAAAATAGCCCCTTTTGGAACCGTTAAGGATAGAAGTAGATATTATTTGACAAAAATACCCTTGATGAATTTACCAATACCTGGTTGTGCAGGCACACAAGTAACTACAATCTGGCTCCTGAAAGTATTTAACTCATTTAAGCGATAAAACCCTGCATCACCGTCCGATCACACAACTTAAAAAAAATCTGGACTGAAACAACTTTTAAGTTCAAAGACTTCGAATACTCAAAGCCAATCAAAGCATCCAAATGTTTCAGACTTCTGAAACTCAAAGCTGGGAAACAAACACAGGGATAAATGAAAGTTCAGAATTTGACTAGAGGTCCACGGCAAGCGCGGATGTTATGCCCGTAACGACCACAGCGGCTGCACTTGTAGCTAGTCTTTTCGTCCGATTCGCCTCTCTTAAATGTAGGTGGATCGTACAATGACTTGACCCCCTGAAAGTTTAAAAAATGATGAGTAAGCACGAGAGGTTAATGAACAATACAGCGTAAAAGTTTTTATGAAATATCAAGAGACGAGAGTGAATATGAGGCAATTAAACTGTACCCTAAGTAAAATTTCAGGGAAATTACACTCCGAGGTAATGTGTTCAGTGCATTTGCACCTAGCACAGCGTTCTAGGTCTGGTAGGTCGGGAAGTACCTATAAATTTAGAAAAAGAAAAGAAAAATGAGAAACACTATGTGATTAAAGAATACTGTCAGGTTCAAGCAAACTGCAGGGAATCACGCTGTAACAATGCCGCATTGTTAAAATAATGCAACAATGCTAGATTCTGCAGCATTTTCTAAAAAGTTGAGAAGAATTCCTCTGTTTCTTCAGAGTTTTTATTTCAATCTAGGTGACTCACATGGTAATATTATCAAATTATGTGATGATCAGTAATATCGAAAGTAAAATAATCCCTAGAACGAGAACAGAAGTACGGGGAGTAAATACTGACCACTAGAGGAAGGTTTGCCTCCCTTGCATATGCAACATTAAGAAACAGATCCGCTTTTGTGTAAAAGATTTGCTTTGTCTCAGTGTTGGTGAAATACTACCACAATAAAAAGAGTGTCTTATAATCAGTTATAAATAAAGGTGCCGACTTTCCATAATTTTCTAGGTTCACGGACTATCACAGCTAGCGAAGTGATAAGAAATTGAGAAGCTTACCAATTTGTTTTGAACGCTTACAATACAAAGTAAAGAATACTTGCAGACCACAAGTATAACAAAACTTGTAAAGCATGGAATATTGTTCTCATTTGAATATGTATAATTCAATTAAAGGAATTGGAAAACTTATTTAAGAAACAATACAAAACCATTGTGCAATTAGACACATTTAAGTTCTTGTGATAGAATGACTATTTCCTTGAAAGAAGAATAGGTGGGATTCCAGTTTCAATTTGATCCAAAAAACTTAGTAGGATCAACTTTACGGTCAAGTCTCTGCTTGTTCAGCATTTTTCTGAATTTGAAAAGAGAAGCTTAGTCTACACACGATACTATCAAGAACAGATCAAAATTAATGGTTAGAAGTTCTTCAAGGACATCGTCTACCCCAAACAGTGATAAACATTTTCTATGCATAGAAATAAAAGAAAATTATATTTAAAGTTGTCATTATTTTCAAGTTTAAAAAAAAATATGTCAAAGTGTAAATGTGACAATATATAAACAATAGATAATATGATGTTCAACACGGACATGAGCTCCATACCACCACGAGTCATGCTACGTGTTCAAACTCATTTTGTAATACAAGAGTCTGTTCAGATTAGTTTGAGAATCAGAATAGACACTAAGAATAACAAATGCAGTAATATTTTCATTAATGAACTCTGGATTTCGTTGCACCAAAAGATACAGAATCATTCTCTAAATCTCCCTTTCTAGACTACTAGATGGCACCCATCAATGAACTGACCTAGTAGAATTCTGCTCTTCTCCCTTGTTGCTGCATCCACCACAAATCAACAAAACTAGCTGTACTACAAATCAGATATATGGGTAGGAATGATAAGAGGTTATGATATGGACAATTGCATCATGGATATGTTCTAAATTCATTAGTAAATGTGATTTTCAAGAAAATTCATGTTCGTATTCATATAGTCAAATTCAATGATTCTCAATTTCTCACCTACCTGCGGTTCTATTATAGGAAGTAGCTTTAAAATTACAAATAGTGTATTCTTTAATTTATACCCACTTCTTTGGATAGCAATTAATATCAAAACAGAGGATTCATATAAAAGGACAAGGTCTCACGTCCACGAGTAACAGTTTCAAGCATTTTGAATGAACTAGACCTGATAGGTTTCATAGGAGTTTTTAGAGAATTGACATACGAAAACATATATCATGCTCTCCAGTGTGGCAACATGCGTACCTGAAAGTAATATATAGACTGGGATAACTTGAAGAGGAAAAGTCAAAAGACTTTTCCTTTTTTTGGAGGAGTAGATATTCTTTTTCTAGGAGGAGCTTATTTTGGAAAAAATTAAATTATTCGCAAAACACTTTTCCTTTTTTTGGAGGAGTAGATATTCTTTTTCTAGGAGGAGCTTCTTTTGGAAAAAATTCTATTATTCGCATATCAGTATGGATTTGTTAAATAAATTTCTTTGTTGAATGGCTTGACTATACCTAGTTATAGAGCACCGGCCAGCTTAGAAGTTCTTCAGATATTTGTAATTTTTACATTAGCTTTTTGTGAGATTAATTGATCTTGAATAAGTACAAACTGAAGTAAGTAGTCTTGCAAATTAAAGCCGATACTCTTCATAGTGGATTTAAATTAATATGATGTAAAATATAATACAGCCTGCCATGCTGGAGCACATGACAGCAAACAGAGCTGGAATTATAAAATAGATAGGTAATAACTACAAAAGGAAAAGTAGGAAAGATTATTCCTTCTTTACAATAAAGTATACAAGAGATTGTTTAAGGACTTATTTGGTGAAAAATTATACTATTAACATATCATCCATGTGTTTGCTATACACATTCTTTAGTTGAATTATGAATGTCTTCATTCAAGACAGTCAGGAGGAATTAGCTAGTTTTGAGGTTCCTGGACTATTAGAAATATTGGTTGCCCATATACTTTAGCTTTGCAGAGATTGCTTGATGTCCTATAGATTCCTTGTAAATTAAATACTCGCAAATCAAAACCAATACTTTCCATATGGTTCTTAATGCATTTTAGCTAAAAAAAATAGCAGATTTTGCCAAGCTGCAGAGCATGGCAACAAGCATAGCAAAAGGCCAGAATTTTCAATTTACACATGCATAGATTGTTAAATCAAATTCCTTGACTACTATACACATGCAAGCCAGATTTTTCAATATAAGCATATCTAACTACTTCTGTTGGTTGCTTGAACATTAGTTTTTCAGAAATTACTTGATATTTCATCAGAGGTTAAGTAGTCATAATGCTACTACATTAAACAAGAAGTTACCGGTATATGCTATACATTAATACTACATTTTAGCTACTCAAATAACAGAATGAGACTCCAGTAAAACAACAAGTCAAAGATTTAAAGTATAAAGATGCAGCGAACCTCAAGCTTCCGTCCTTTCATTGAGTATAAAGAAATGGAACTTTATTTAACGACTCTGCTACAGTAAAAAGCTTTAATAATCCCCATAGGGCATAACCAAGGAAAACATGACTCAAAATATATAATGCCTATTTGTTTGCAAAAAGAGATATCACATTGGTTTACGGTGTAGTCTTGATAGCTGTTCATGAAAATACGTGTAACGGTGTTGGAAAGAAGCAATCTTAACTAGGTAAGCCAATAACAGCCAACGTGAATTCAGATAGCAACCAGATTCAACTAAACAGATAGCAACACAACTCAACACAATGGAAATAAATGCTGATGCCTGCATATCCGATGGTAAAGAATTAAGGAAAGGAATATGCTCGGATGCTTCCAACGAGCATACCCAATGTAGTAACTCAACATATATATTTTACTAAGTGAGAAACTCAATGCATACTGTTATCACGACTATGAACTCATTAGAGGTTCTCTTTAATTAACTTACATTGGAAGCAACCAATGTTCTGTCATAGACTCCATGCATCTAACATTAATCAATGTCACTAAGAGCTATTTTCAGAAAATTTAACAAGTGCTACTTTTAATTCAAATAATGATTCCACCAGCAAAATCTCCTTAAGTAGACATAATCATTATATTCAACAATTGGCCAAAAACTTTCTGTTGCCTATTGCCTGATTTTATTTTTCTAAAATTGGCAGCTCTCATAAGATGATCATGGTAGAGCAACAGAATATGTTTTAACATTAACTAGCCTCCAAAAAAAGGCAACCTTCAAATCATTTTAACTTACGTCATCACCAATCTGAGTAATGACTATAATGACAGATCTCCCGATCCGAGAAAATCCCCATCTCATTCCTGCCAACATTTTATAGGAGCAACTGATTTAACTAACTAGTCCACCTATGGGTTTGCGGACTTAAGAAATAAGCTTCTGCTGATCATATGCTGTCAATTTTTTCCCTCACTGACATATTTAAGATTTTCATGATGTAATCAGCTACATGCAGCAAGAAAACAGTGATAACTGCAGTTGCTTGTATACTACTCAACTGAATGTGAAGGTAAAAGTAGAAACAAAATTTTCAACAAAGGGCAGACACAATAACTAATTAAAGTAATCATGCTACATTTTATAGTTAAATTCAAATATCACAAACTGTTATAAGAATAAGCATGAAATGTAACTTATTTGAAAAACAAATTAGAACCCATTTAACAAGATCAACTAACTCTATGAATAACCTACAATAACATCAATTCTTAAGGTAGTAATCATTGAAATGAAAAACATAAATGCACATATTAAATTACCTCCACTACACCATCTTCATTCATTTCGTTTACAGCAATCCATCCTTCAGGTAAATCATCAGGTCTCTGTTCATTGACCATTTTCACAAGAAACGAAATTGTGTATGCAATTAGACTTAAGCTCTGCGAGAATGAACTTGTGACAAGAACAAGAGTTAAAAAGAGAGTTAATTGAAGGTGAAATGATTCTTTTAGAACCACTTGTTGGCATTTTTTTTTTTCTGAATTTGCAAAACGTTGAATATCGTTACAAAAGGTTGAAAAAGAAATTGATTCTTTCTAAGTTCAGTTACGTTCTGTCGTGTCGTTCTTGAGTTGCAATGCAAAACCAGACAAAAGAGAGTGAAGAATGGTGAGCTGTATTGCCAAAAGAGTAGACCGGTTTTTGGTTTTATGGGGTCTTGGACCTTCTGGTTCGGGGTTTAGTTGGTCTGCAGGTGCCGACGATGGCAGTGAGTGTTGAAAAACCAGCCGTTAACAGGATTTGAAATAATGGCTCGGTGGATTTTGAAAACGACGTTGTTTCACTTTTACTGCCATCAAATATGAAGTTCTTACAAAAACGACGTAGTTTCTATCCATATATGAGATACACCAGCCCCTTGATAGCATGTTTTACTAATTTGAAACCTCATATTTCTACTAGGTAGTTTGTCTACTAAATTATCAAACGAGTTAATAGTATTCCCCTTCTACCTTTTGAATAAAAAAGGGTTAATTCAACCAATAGTCACTAAAAGTGTATTATTTACGGTTTATATTAGATTATTAATAAATAAGCACTAACCCCCATTGTCTGTAACAAATTACTCTCTCTGTTCAATCAATAACTCCGTATATATGCAAACAATATATCAAACTGCATATAGAAACTGTTGTGTTTATTATTTCATTTTAGCACACGAAGTATTAATTGTCGTTTAAAATGAATTCGATATTCCTACCTGTTCATGACTCGAGACTGCAAATAAACCTGCCTTTAACCGTGTTTCAATGGCAGACTGCCAAGCTTTTAAGCTGATTATAAATGCAGTTACTCGCAGGAGCTATCAAATTGGGAAGCATAATCGTCTTCTGATGTTGAGCTGTTTGTTTTCACTGATGAAATGCATGGAAGTAAAGCGAAGACGGAATCTTGTTCATTTACAATGCCCCAAATTCCTTGACCGATGTTTTTCCGTAAATTGTTGTTTCCATTTTAACTTCATTCCTTTTCATATTGAATGATTGAAACAACATATTTCAGAATTCTATATCAACAAAAATATGGAACACAGGAGGTCTGAAGTGTACAAATCGTGATATCTTTACGAAGCATATTTGACCCTCTCTGCTTTCAGTTTCGGGGAAGAGGAAAGCCATCACTGTACTCATTGTATCCTGATGAAACAGATAGGCCGTCCATTTGCAATTTATAATTTCAATTACAAGTTAAGGATCAAAAAATTCATTGCACCGAGACGCTTTCTTGGCCCTGATACCGATCACGGTTCAGAGAAGTTGACATCTTTTGGTGCAGAAAGCTTTATTTGATAAAAATCAACTCCTTTTTTATTCTCGCCTGCAGCCTGCCCACAAGAGTCAGCAACCCCAGTTCCTTGCATTGACCCTGATCAGGTTGCAAGCTCCCTGGAACTGCACCAAATACTTTCCTTGATGTTTCAGACCCGGAAACTATGTAATGTAAATGTGCTGAAGCCTCCTCCATGTTTCCCCTCAAATTTAATGATGTGAATGCAATGTACTTTGGAGTGCTCTTTGATGGTTTCTTCACAACAGCTTGATCCAGCTCAACAACTCTCAGGAATCGTTCAGTTACTGCCTCCCATGACAGTTCATACTTCTGCGTATCAGTCAGCTGATCAGGCTCTTCACTGAGTGCCTGCGGGTGGCCTCAATGAACCCATCACGGCGATCGGAAGTTCAGCAATTTGGGAATTGCTTGAGGAAGTCATTTGAGGGGTGGTTGGCACAGACAACAGTCTTGCCCATGGCCAATGCTTCAGCTGTGGTTGGGCAAGCCACATCTGTTGTGCTAGGATTCAGGAACACTTTGTAACTGGAAGCGGAAAAAAGGAAAAGGAATGTCAACTTTGGTTCCAAATCCCAACCTATTAGGCAATCTCAAATGGGAAATAATTCCACTAGTTAAAGTAAAAATCTGATAATGGGGAAGAAAGGCTACATGATTTGCAGATTAGCTATTGTGATACTGTCAAAGTTGGACATGCTATGAAGCTTACTCATGGAATATGGGATCGGTATGATCACGTCTCTTAACTAATAGTTTTCACATTTTAGCAGCTTCTTGAATTTGACTGGAGTCCTACCCATTGCTGTATAAATCCACCTCGAGCCTGGATAGCTCCTTTTGGAGATCATGAAGAAGTTCAAGCAGCTCCTTGTAGACTTTACTCCACACCATCTTCCCAATATACCAAGCACCCTTGTGAAAGCTTGTTTCCCATTTTATTGTTGCTTCATCTTTCTCTGGATAATATGAAGGAATTTGGGATTAAGTCCATGCACATTGCAGACGATGCAATTAGGATAATCCTGTGTGGCAGCACATAACCTAATCACCTGCAATTACATAATGCTGTCTGCTGAGAAGTAATTTTTGGGAAGGCTACAACAAATGAGAACAAGCAAATTCACCATTTTCATCCTTAGAACGACGTTTTCCTCAAGAATGTAGAGTGTTAGACCATACGGAAATTACATGAACAAAAGACTTATGTTATCAAAATGACCAGCAAATTTATGCCAGTAGAATCATAGTCAATGTGTGTTTAATATGATTTACCATTGCAAAAAAGCTACAAATTTTCATTAAATCATTGATCTACGACAGTTGAAAAATGCTTCATATGCTCCCAGCCATGTTTTATTCTACAAGTAACATGGGAAATACCCATTTGCTCACATATGCCAGACACTCTTCTATATGTACATATATGCCACAGAACTTAATCGATGTCAAGAGATAAATATTAGAGGAAACATACATCATCATCAAACAAGAGTAAACATACCACTGACTTGCTATACAAAGTAAACAAATTGCTAAGTCGGAGCAGTGAACATAATAATACACATGCAACCTTCTAATGATACAAAACTATCATATTGCGAGTCAAACAAAAACTTTTAAAGCATACCTTGTGGCAATAGATACCAACAACCCAGGTGTTAATAATTTAAGAGTAAATGCTTTCAATCGTCCATTCTTCTCTCTCTTCACATATTCCAGATAATTGGTTTGTACAATTCCTGCAACAACACGGAATTTGGTCTTCCATATCTTCCCATGTTGAAAACTTGTAAGATGTTCAGGCTACTAAAGGACAGCAATACCTGCCTCTTTGTCAGGGATGTTTCTCATATGTCCCCGGCAGCAAGAATACTTCTTTCATCTAGGGCAAACTGCACAAGAAGTGATGCCATGAGCAAACATTAATTTTTTGTTATTGACAATTTCTACCCTTTTATCTGTGGCAAAATTTTACAGATAGAATTACCTTTCCAGAATAGAAACGAATATCAAAAGAATACGCAGACCCAGTCATTTCCTCAAGCCAATGACGAACGTATGTCTCGTACTCTTTAGGTGAAGTGAACGTCATGTTGCTGGGATATGCTAAGCCCTTATCTTTCAAAGATAACCAAGGAATTACCGAAGTAACTCTCCTTTCCCGTCTTTTGCAAGATAGCAGCACGGAATAGAGGGTTCACAGTGGTCTCAGTCAACCATGGAAAGCTTGCAGTCATAAATATAACAATATGCTGTTTTCTATCCATTCAATCATCAGCCTAAACCTAATAATATCTGTAGAACGTTTAGGTCGTGATTTTAAAGCACTAAAAAACCAAATCTTTGCAAACTTAAAGATTGATGACTTCCAGATATAGTCCGTTGCCGGGGTAAATCCGAACCGAAAGTATTGCAGTATATGTTGCATTCGAAGCTAAAGTCAAGGTTAACGTCACAAGTTCGAAGATTTCACAAGCAAATAATTGGTAAAAAATTCCAAGAACCCCAGCATTAGCACATAATTAGAGAAATAAAATTCCGATTAAGCGTAACTCTCAGATAAAGAACACTTGAGCAAGACAAGAACCGAAGAAAAGCGTCAAAGCTACGGCCAGAGAAATTGGAAGAAAATGCAGAGAAAGATTGCTTGTTTGTAAAAGTTCAGTTGTGCATACGGACGTAAATATACCTCAGCCCCACACTAATCCCAGCTTTTTCAAGGGTCTACACGGTGTCGTTAGCTGTTATATTGTTCAGCCCACTACAGATCGTTGGTCGAGGTCAAGGCGGGAAACTTTCCATGTGGGCCTGGACTTCACGAGTTATTGAGTTGGCACCTGGTTTAATTAACCATTCAGATCAATTTTATAAGAATAAGAAAAAACGGCTCAGATTAATTTACCTGGAACGTTGAACGGTCATGTTTTATGTTTACTAGTCGTAACACGTTCGGACTTTGGTGCTCATCATCATGTGCCGTTGGATCATCAATGATTATCAGGAAACAGAAAGCACCAGAACATGGACCGGTAGTTCAGTTTCGAATCTCACCGAAAAGACGTAAATCCCTTTATTTCATCCGCAAACCCTAGAAATGAATCTCTAGTTGTCGACCAAATCGATCAATTAAAGCATCTATCACCTGGTGAGTATGGAAACAACTAAATTTGTGCTACTTGTTCATCTGATTGTCTTTACGCTTCAAAGTTTCTGGAAAATCTACTTTCTGTTTGTTCTTATCATTTAGCTACTGGTTGGTTCCGGAAATAGAAAATACATGGACTTAGTATGTTCTTATTCATAGAATATGACATGGCCCCACTGAAATGTATATTTATCAAATGGAGGAAAAAGAAGAGATTTTAGTCTCCATTAGGTTGTTTACGTTACCACTGAAAAATTGATGATGGCCTTGGAGTTTTTGTTGTGTTTCTGACTATTTGTTTGTGTGCTTGAAGAAATGTTGATGGGTCACACATACGGTTTATCAGAACGTCAATCATCAAAGGATCAGCAGCTTTCTGATCCCGAGTTGGCAGTAGAAGAAGATGATGACGATAAAAATGGGGGAGCTGATAATTCTGAAGAGATACTGTATGCAGCCTCCTTTGAGGAACTTGCCAGCAACACCATCAAGTATGACACCATTATTTGGGTTTCCATATCCCTTCTGCTGGTATTAGCTTGGGGAGTTGGCATTTTTATGCTGCTCTATGTGCCAATTCGAAGATATGTGCTCCGAAAGGATATTTTATCACGCAAACTGTATATCACAAGTAGCGAAATAGTTTACAAGGTATTCAAAGGCATACATTTACATAAAGGGTACATACTGTTATTATGTGCCAATATTGAAGAAAGAATTTCTAAACAGGGTAAATGTCATTGTTAATTTGTTTGTTTTATTTCTTTGTCAAGGTTTCAAAGCCATCATTCATGCCATTTTGGGGAAAAACAACAATTGAGAAGCATGTACCCCTTTCTCTTGTGATTGATGTCATCAGTGAACAAGGTACTTATGCAAGTTCTAATATGAATAATGATTGGATTAGAAAACTATTGCACTGATACAGACTGAACTTAAGTGACAAGCTTGTTTTGGATATGTTCTTTGACAAGTCGTACTCATTTTAATCTCTTGGCTTGATGGCATGGATCAATGTATTACCATTTGGGATGAAAAAGTTCATTGCTCAGATGCTACATTTAGAAAGTCTAATTTTTGTTTTCTGATGTTCATAGGTTGCTTACAATCAGTGTATGGAATTCATACCTTTAGAGTTGAATGGATAGCTCAAGGAAAGGCTGCACCTGTCGATGAACTACAAGTACAGGGGGTTGCTAACCCCGGTATTTTGAGGAAGGTAAATTGAGACTCTTTTCTTATTGTCTATCTTTTCCAATATTATGGAAACCAATGATGTTCTTCACGCTTACAACTATGATTTTCACATATTAAACAAG
Source organism: Trichilia hirta (assembly GCA_035221805.1). Lineage (NCBI taxonomy): Eukaryota > Viridiplantae > Streptophyta > Magnoliopsida > Sapindales > Meliaceae > Trichilia > Trichilia hirta. Next base: position 12,594,006 of record JAWDEX010000002.1, on the reverse strand, counting down.
ATTTTTCATTTCCTGCAGGTTATTGTAACAGAAGCGGCTAAGGTCATACAGGATGCTGGTAGAAACTGGAAATTTAGTACTCTCACCAGGGAAGGGGAAAGTGTGCCTCAAATGGGATCATTGACAGAGGGATCATCTGTTTTTAGATCCCCATCGAAAGGTTGGAAGGTAAAGGAGCTTGTTCAAATTCGTAGTGTCCTTCATTCTTCAACAAAATCTTGTTCATACCTGTCAGCGGCTGAAAATCAAACCCATCTCCCCGCCCTGTACAAAGAGCAAAAAGCAAAACAAGGAACTTAAGATGTTTAAATTTTTTAAAAAGCATTTTTTCTATTATAGCGAGTGGATATCACTAGTGAAACCATAGTGATGTCTAGCTTTAGCAGAACTAGCCCTTAAAGGAGTTAGGTTTTTTAGTTATTTAAGAAACCAGAGTGATGTCTAGCTTTAGCAGAACTAGCCCTTAAAGGAGTTAGGTTTTTTAGTTATTTAATTATTGTATTTTCAACGTTCTGTGGAAAACAATATTGATGGCATATCTCCAGTTTCATGTGTTGCAATCCCAGGATTTTGAGAAAATAAAATTCATTAGTGTCTCCATGTAGAAATAACAACTTACTGAGGAAAACATTGCATCACCTTTTTGCAGCTAATGAACTTTTATTATCATTTGCTGGTTTCTGTGTTTGTCAAGTAGATCCAAATATTAGTAATTGCTATTATTATTGTTGCCCTATTTATGCAAATGGCAATTTCACCACAGCAGGGTTTGGTGGAACGCAGAGGCATGGTACCTACTGAATTGATTCTACAAAAAATTGATGAAGTCAATAAATCAGTTGAGGTAAGAAATGTGGATACCATCCCTTTCTTTTTTTTTTTTTTTTTTTTATGTAAAACTTTCTCCCATTTAACGGACAGAATGCTTTCTTTCAAGTCCCTTATTCGTCACTTTCCTATGTAACAAAATTCAATTGCTTAACAGACAGGAATTGGTTTTTTAATTGTATTTTTTCCATATCCAGAAAATCAAGTTACTCATTGAGAAGTCCAAAGATTCCCCGAGAAGGCGGCTAGAATTCTGATGCAGTCCCTTAACAAGTTCTTATCATCTGTTTACATTGCCGAGAAGCAGTTCTTGATGTATAGGGACTATCTTGAATCTTTCTGGTGCTTAAATTTTATGTAGATTACATCGATTGTTGTCTGGAGAATTGCAAATTTTACTGAAAATTTCACATTGCCCAGAATGTTACATTTATCATCCTCATTATTTCCGTAGATCAAAAGTTTAAAACATATCGTATTTGAAAAGGGTCGATTTTCTGGAGCAAAACATTTCTCAAAACGGACCTAAAACTAGCAATTCTCTTGGCAGGATTTTGGGTATCTCGGTAGGGCTTCCAATAACCTTTCAATAAACCCGGTAAACTTCTTCTTCAGAGCCACGAGGCCTCTATTTTTATTAATTTCTATTACGATTTCAGTCTGATACTTCTTGATTGAGAGTCCCCATCTCCGGCTTCGACCCAGGCTCTATCGGTTGAACCAGACAAAAATAGGGGATATTCTGAGTTTTCCAACCGACGGCAAAGATCCAAACCAAGGCCCTATTATCTAATAGTAAAAAACATCGATCAAAGAGTGATCTCTGAAGTAAACCAAAGGCTGAACTCCATCCAACCGATAGAAAAAAGCTAAGGTTCCCATTCGAGCACCCATTATTCTAGAAGTCGTAAGAGACTAGTTGCTGCCAGAGACTCTGTATTTCACTACCCTTCCGAACCTTGTTCTTTTAGCAGGATGGGACTTCCTTAGTTGCGCTATGATGGCATTGGCATGCGAATTTGAATCTTATAGTCTTCTTGGCGCCTTAATTACTATTGGGAAATTCGGAAAAATATTAAAATCGGATTTCTGCCAAAAAGTATTAATGACAAAATTTGAATAAAAGTCTGTGTGATGTGTTCTTTTAATTCTACTCGTTCTTATTCCTCCTTTCAATTCACAATAATATTACCAAAAACCGTGAAAACCTAAAAAAAAACGAAAAAAGTCAGGCAAAGTAGAACATAATTTTTTTTTTTGGCCTTCTGTGTGTGTGTGTGTGCGTGTGTTGAGAGGAATAACATAATACAAATTTAAACGATTTTTATTCTACATTAAACTCATTCTTCAACTGTAATAATAAAATAAACAGAATTTCAAGTTTTTACTTTTCATTCTTCGAAACAACTTTACAAAATGATTTTGATTGGATTATCAACAGAAAAGTATTGAAAGTAAAGCTAGCTTGAGGATTCAAATGGATGAGATTTCACTGTTTTCTAAAAGGCTTTTCGAAAAAAAATCCCTGTACTCAGACATGTGAATTTTATTATTCATAAACCATCACAATTAGAGCTTTGAGCATGCAAGTCAAAATCAGAGCACAAATTCGCCCTATTGTCAGGAAACCAGTGCCCATAAAGCAGACCATAAGGGGTCTATAGCATTTTTAAAAAGTGGTTATTGAGTTCACGGTTTGGGGATATGGGAAGGCTAAAAGATAACAAAACTAGTATTTCACATAACATACCATGGGAAAAAAAAAATTAGATTTAGCAAACCAAACCAAAATTAGGGTTTTGAGTGTTATTATATAAAAAATTTACTAGAATACCAAAATCAGGGTTTCACCACAGTAATTCAACAAAATTTATCAATGATAATCGGCTTTTTTTAGGGGAGATCAGATATTGGTAAAATGTTTTCGGTCACGGTTAAATCAGAAACACGGACCAAAATATTTATCATCAAATCTCCCTTCAAAGATTAAACACAATATCAAATAATTAAAAAAAAATTGCAAACACAATATCCAATAATTTAAAAACTTAAAATTGTTGACAAGTATGATCCTGCATATCAAAAATTTCAATAATAACGACAATGTTCAGAAAAAATATAGAGTCGTAATGGAGTCATCAGAAACTTAAATACAAGTAATCAGGATGAAAATCGATCATTTTGTTGCAGTTTAATCCTCATCATATGATCTCATTTGAATAAGAATCATATTTATTGAAAACTACGCTTGTTTTTAAATACAAAATCAGTCGAACAGATTGGAAGGAACGAAAATGGAGACCTGCAAAACATCAAAAAAATTGAGATTTCCTACGAATTCTAAGGCCTTAAATCCTAAAACTTGAAGTGAGAGAGGCTATGGAGAAGATGCTATGCAACTACACTGGAGGGGCGGCCTGGTGACGTTTATGATAGAGAAAGCAGTACGTAGTTAAAGAAACCCTAGATCTATGTTGGACTCGGCGGCAAGTTGGATGGATAAAGGTGCTATAATAGATTTCTTTTGTATTTTTTTTTTAACGGCTGTTAAGTTCTGACGGCTAAGTACAGGTAGACGAGTCACAAAGTTTCTCATTAAAAGGCTGCCGCATAGTGAAATCGACTTGTTTCATTTTAGAGTGTTTTGTTTTATAGCATGGTTAAATTCTGACGGCTACTGCTGTAGCACAGCTAGACTGCTGGACGGACTGCTGGACGGGGTCGGTTGCTAGTAAGGTGAAACACATTAAGTTGAAAAATTAAATAAAATGAATAAACCAAATGACATTAACAGTAAAAACAATCTTATATTGTTTATACAATAATATTGTAAATATAAGTTTTTATATAAATTAATATGATAAAATTTTATATTATATAATTTATATATTTTACTGTTATAAATTTTTATTTATTTTAATAAAATATAAAACATATGGATAGTTATATAATAAAATTATATCAGTTTGTATAAAAAAATATTATATAAAAAATAACATTTTTAATATTATTGATTGTTTATAAGGTTAATTAAACATAATAACAAAATTCTATTAAAGTTCAATTAATCTTAGGAATTTTTTTGTTACACGTTCGTATGACTTCGTGTATTAAGTTGAATTTAAAGAAAAATTATAAAAATAATGCATTTGAATAGGAATCCTACAAGGTGACAAATATTGTTTAATTTAAAATTATAAGTCTGTTATGGTATCATAAATATAAAAATTAAAAATATTTAAATACAAATCCAATAATCAAAATAATAAATAAACAAGTATAATTAACAATTATGACTTATGAATGCAATAGAGATGTAGACACGCAACAGTCATCAACTGTTACGAGTCAATGAAAGTTATAATTAAGTTATATACAAATTCAATATTCAATAATAATATTTATGTATACGAAGTATAAATAACTTACGAAAATATGACGACTCTTTTCTGATACTTCAAGGCCGTCGTTAACTACTTTTATTCGCACTGTATTTTCCGTTCTCAATTATTATTAAGAGGGTAATTTGACTCAAATTCAATTATTTTAATATTTTAATATTATTTTAATTATCGAAGTAATTTAATTTTAATATTTTAAAAATAAAAAAATTAAATAAAAAAAGTTGACGCATTTTCTAAGAATTAATCTGAACATTCCATCGTATTAAGAGGCGATTTGTCTTATAAATTATAAATATCTTTTACGTCACTCTAATTCGACATAAAAAAGTGGTAAAAAAAAATCTGTTAGAAGCCATGCCATATTTTACTTAATCAGACTCTCGTTATTCGATACTCACACGTACAAAAGTCTTATAAATAGTAAAATTACTATATGAAAGGGAGATTTTTCAACTTTTAGAGAGACAAACAGAGTTTAACTAGTAAGGACGAGCTCATACTATAAATATTCTCGAACCCAATATTCTGGGTAATCCCCTAAGAGTTGTTGATCTGAACTAAATATTAGTTATTACGGCCTCTACGTCAACTGCAATAGTAAAGTCTGTGTAGTACACTGAATTTTTCGTTCGGGAAAAGTTTAAGCATCAACAGTTGACGTCGTTTGTGGGAATAGCTAAAAATCTGAGTAGAAAACTTGAAAAATATTCTGTGTGAATATACCGGAGAATAATCGCAGTTGTCTTTCTAAGAAAATACAAACAAAAAGGGCTGGGGGCCATGCCAGTATTGATAAAAAGCGGACTACTATAAAATCATCTGACGAGAGCGAGATACAGGATCATCCTGTCGTAGGTTCAACTAATCGAGTGACTATTAGAATCGAAAAATATGGGTCATGGCAGATGAAAAGATGGTCAACGGAGCATAAAAATACAAGAAAAACAAATAACCAAAAGATACTTGAGTTAGAACATAAAAATCAACTGTTGAAAAGGGAGGCTGAAAGGTTAAGAACGTTGGTACATCAACAAAAAGATGAAGGAACAAATCAAACCATAGCAGAAGCCTCAAAGGTGAGGGTCGACTATCCATAACAGGAGAGGGCCGAAAAGCCCATTACTCAATTGGGGGAGTTATTACTAAGAATACTCATTTTACCAGCCTATAAAAAGGAAAAAGTAAGGCTGATACCCATGTCGGTAAGAGAATAGATGGTTGCGATGAACCACTAGTGTCCGCCACTCTGTGCAGTCCCAAAAGAAACCCAAGAATCGACGTTAAGTCGAGACACACTATGGTTAACTTTTGATCGCAACTCAATAAGGTTGGATCCATGGATTACAATGCCCATCCTTCTAATTCATAAATTATAGAGATTTGCGTAAGAAAGATACTGGAGGAATTGAAATTTGAAAAAATGAAGGCAAGTTTAATTAAGAATGCTGAGAAAATTTCTGACTCGGAGGAATATGGAGACTTCCACTTCACTAAGGATATACTAGAGTTAGTTATTCCTAGAAAGTTCAAGATGCCACAAATCACGCTCTATACAAGAAAAACGAATCCTATCCTGCATCTGGACAGATTCAGAGAAATAATGTATATTCAAAAACTGAATAAACTCTAGATGTGCCAATTGTTCCCGCTAACGCTAAAGAGAAAGACCAAAACGTGGTTCAAAAGCCTTCTTAAAGGCACCATCAGGAGTTTTTGACAGTTAAGCCAAAATTTTATAGAAGATTTTAGGGTATCGTCGAAATCACTTGTAGCACAAGTGCTCTCTTACTATTATGGCAAGGCCTCATTAAAAGCTTCTGAAATTTTGTATCAAAGTATCATAAAGAAGTAATACAATTGGAGGCTTTCCACTACTCGTTCGTATTAAAGGGGTTAAGAAGAGAGCTCCGAGTGAAGAGGGGATGGTACGCCATTAATAAGTCATCGAATACCACCTACAAGACAGCCTAAAGGGAGTTATTTGATGAGATGGATATAGAGGATCAGATATTCTTAAAAAAGCAAGAGGAAAAAGTAAACCACCACGAGCGAAATAAAAGGACACTTTTCTCGAAAAGTGAGATGAGAAGACCCAAGCATGTTAATCGAAAGGATAAAAGTGATAGGTATCCTCGACATTCCAAGCAAAGCCACATAGTCAAGAAGTCTGCCTCGGACAAAGAGCTCCATCGGGTGGCTTATATAGGCAAAAAGAGTTTCGCTCAGTTAAATATTTCTCTTTCACAAGCTTTACGCTACGCCAAAAATAATGGACTCTACGTGATAGAGCCAACTCCAATCAAATTTGAAAGAGGTAATATCCTTAATGGTCAATTTTATGATTACCATAAGTGCTACGGGAATAACACCGATAATTATTTTTATTTGAGGGAACAAATCGATCTCTTGATAAAGAATTATTACTTGAATTATCTAGTGGCTGATCCCAGTGTCAGGGAGTTTGATCCAGCCAAGAAGTATTGGACTATAATAATATCAAGTGGGCTCACTTTGGGAGAAAATTCAAATCGATCTAGAAAAAATTACTTTAGATACTTGCTGTCAGATTCGAATAACGATTTTTATATCATGAATATTCGAAAATTGAAGAAACCAACAGTCGCGTCGATGTCAATCATGTTTATTGATACGGATGAGGTAGGTGTGCATTATTCTCACGATGATGCCCTAGTAGTAACAACGAGGGTAGGAGAAAAGAAAGTCAACAAAATCTTCATTGACACAAAAAGCTCGGTCAATATCATCTTCAAGGACAATTTAGATGTATTGGGAATCAAAGATGTGAGGTTAGGGAATCCAAAATCTACCTTACATAATTTTGAGAAATCTTACGTCACACCCTTAGGTGTGGTATTTTTCCCAGTGACCATAAGGGACAAATCCCATCAGAAAATCACCATAATCGAATTCTAGATGGTGGATCTGCAGATGCCATATTCTATCAATATGGGCTGACCATTTCTCTAAGCCACTAAAGTAATAAAAAGTATCCATTACCTGAAACTTAAATTCTGAGTCTGCAATGAAATTGACATAGTACGAGAAAGCCAGAAGAAAGCGAGATCATATTTTGCAATCTCTTTCAGACCCGTCTATTGTCTTTTCAAGCGATATCAAGATTAGAAGAAGGACCAAGTCGAAGGCGACAGTTTGAGATAAGAGGCGACAAATCGGTGAGAAAAAAATAAAGCCCTGTCCTGTAACGACCTAATCATCAAGTTCACAGAGGAATTGGGGAATATAACCATGAACAAATCTGACCTCCAAAGAACGGTCCAAATCAACGCCCACCTTAGCCACTATAAGGCCCAATTAATAGAGAAGTGCCTTCACTAAAATAAGAATATTTTTGCATGGAGCCACAATAACATGCCCGAAATAAACCCAAAAGTCATCACATATAAATTGAGAACACAACCCTTGATAAAACTCGTAAAGCAAAAAAAGAAGAATGTTTAACCAAGAGAAAAGGGAGGGCATTAGTGATGAAGTAAAGAAACTTTTGAAGACAGGATTCATTAAGAAAGTCTATTATCTTGACTAGCTAGCTAATATAGTCATAGTAAAGAAGACGAATGAAAAATAAAAGATATGTGTTAATTTTACTGACTTAAATAAAACATATCTGAAGGACAACTTTTCTTTGCCTCGAATTGACTAGTTGGTAAACATTATAGTCGAGCATTTGCTGTTAAGTTTCATGGATGCTTTCTTTAGATATGACCAAATAACCATGCATTTGTTTGATGAGAAAAAGACTTCCTCCATCATTGATCAGGGGTTATATTATTATCGAATAATGCCATTTAGATTGAAAAATGCTAGGACAACTTTTCAGCGGTTAATTAATCAGGTATTCAAGCCTTTAATAGATTCATCCATAGAAATTTATGTAGACAATATGATCACAAAGTCAGAAGAAAAGCATGCCCACGTCAGACACCTAGAAGAAACATTCGCTCTCTTAAGGAAATATAACATGAAGCTAAAATCGAAAAAAGTGCGCCTTTAGTGTCAGATCAAGAAAATTCTCAGAGGTCAATCTCCAGAAGGTAAAGGCGATTGAGGAGTTGAAGTCGTCTTCTACAGTGAAAGAGGTGCAAAGTCTAGTCAAAAAGGTTGCTGCATTTCACCGATTCATCTCAAGAGCAACTGATAAGTACGTTAGGTTTTTTCAGTTCATTAAGGAGAGAAAAATGATAGAATGGACACTAGAATATGAGGCAAACTTTCAGGAGTTGAAACAATATCTTGCTATAATTCTTGTACTAACGATCCCAAGGTCGAGAGAAATTTTATACCTGTAACTAACCGTGAGTAACCACACCGTTGTTAGAGTATGCTCTAGAAATCATTCGTGTTATCAGTTTTAAGGCTTATGATCTTGTATAAACTTTTATTTATTAATGAAAGAAATAGTTCTTTATTTACATACATTAGCTGCTTCC
>JAWDEX010000002.1:12572043-12583593 GCA_035221805.1 Trichilia hirta | reverse complement strand
TGGATTTGCATCACAAACATGTTCTATGGTTACAAATAAAAGACAATGTCCCCTCATACTTGCAATATAAGTTGGATTATTGGCATTAATAAAAGCATAAAAAATGAATTCATTATTGATATCTGCCGTAATCTGAGGTGCAACTAATAGTTGTGTGCTCTCTATAAATATTGCTTTTGTCTTAATTTTGAACTCAACAGGATTAATCTTAAATATCTCGTATAACTTTTGCATAAATTGTTCATAACTAATGGTTTCTTCAACGCAATATGGCATGATCAATCCACCATTATATACTTTGTTGCCATTTGAGGTTGGTTCCCATAAACCTCCATATCGAGTTATAATCGTTACTGATGTCGACATAACTGTAAAAGAATTTCGAAAAAAATTAGTTATAGTAAAATAATCTTGGTTAACACACACAACATAATTCTGCATTAATTGAGGTTAATAATAACAATAATAATGATAATAATAATATATTGATCATTAGTTTAAATAATTATACATTTTATTCAAGCTTTTTAAAAATTAAAACCTTCAAATGCATACTAGGAAGTGCATGCATTTTCGAGTACAATGTACACTCAAAAGTGCATACACTTTCTAGTGTGCATTGTACTCGAAAGTTTTTTTTCAGTATTTTGTATAAATTTTTTATCAGCATAATTTTTTCACGTTTATTTTTACTTAATATTCCTCCTTAATTTTTCTTAAGTAAATATATTCAATTAATTTGTTAAAAATAAACTCAAATTAAACTATTATTATTTATTTTAGTTCATTAATTTTTATTTATATTTATTAGAACTCATCAATAATAATAATTTATCTTCAAATAAAATATATTTATCAAATTTAAAAAATAAACTTTAATTTAAAGTTTATTTTTTAAATTTTTGATGTACACCAGTAAATTGAGAGAATTTTGAAATAAGTTGACGTAAAATAATAATCGGATAAAAATAAATTTTATTTTAAATATTTTTTATTTAAAAATATTTTTATTTGAAAACAGCTTTAAGAGTTATTATCTATTGAAAGTTTAAATAGAAGATATTTTTTAATTTAAATTTTAAACCGTAATTAATTTTGATTATTTTACATTTCTTATTTACTTCTGACATTTGTTTCTCCCAATCCAACCCCAACCTCGCTCCTTACCCTCGTTAACGACGAATACGAAATCTAGAATTTTCACCAAAATACAAGCAACATGCAAAAAACCATAGTTTTAGATCACAAACTACAATTCACATTATGAAAATATGAATACACTTCACGGTACTAAAAGGGAAACAAAGGAAATTAAGAGAGAAAAAGGATTGAATTTTAAAAGACTTCAAGCTCGGCTTATGAAAATATGAATACACTTCCACGACACTAAAAGGGAAACAAAGGAAATTAAGAGATAAAAAGGATTGAATTTTCAAAAACTTCAAGCTCGGCTTATTTCATTGCAATAGGGATGCAAATAAGGAAGACAACAGCCATGGGAATGGAGGTGCTGCGCTTTCGGTGCTTGGGCCTCCAGTATGGTCCTCCGGTCATGCTCCACACCTTCCAACCAATCTCCGTGGGCCCCTTCCCCGCATGAGCGTGATCTACTCCTCCTATTATGTACCGGTCGATTCAACTGCAAACTAAATCGATCCGATTATGTTTCAGAAAGTCAAAAACCGTAAAGTAACCTAATTTCACATTCAGGGGGTAGTAAATGTCGGATGTCCGGTTATTCGATGCTAGTAATTTATATCGATAAGAGTTGGATTGTCGAAGAATACCCAGAAAAGCGAAGGCTTTGAGGGTGGACGTGGATGTTTACGAGTTTTGAGCGAAAGGTAGGGTGCAGCTAGTCTGTACGCTGTTGTGGTGCCGGAAGGAGGTCTGTTTCATTTTTCCAATCCCGCACGTGTCGAAAGTGAGAAGCCATCAACTGACGTGACGATTAGAATTGGGCCTACTTTATTTTAATTGGAACCTTTGGTGGGCTATATTTATCAGTTTGTAACTGGAAGGAACCATCGACGATTGTCAGCCGAAGTTTGTTTAATTCAGAGCAAAGGCTTAAAAGCTTGCTTACCTATAAATGAATTACGAGTTAAGAATTGGATCACTTACAACATTAATCGTGAATTTAGGAATTGGATGTGAACAAAAAGTTCAATTGGGGTACTTACAGCAGAAACTTGCTCAGCTTCTCAAAAGTTCGAAGCAGAATGTACATCGGAGCAACTTGGGAATTCAACAAGACAGGCGTATCAACGAACTGGATAATTCACACTGCTGGAGAAAAAGCAATACATGCAGGAAAACAACGTGACAGAGATTGATTACCATGAAATTTTGATCATTTTTCTTCCCCAAATCCAATGATATATATTCTTCTTGCTAGTTGAAGAATAAGTCATGGAAAGCTCCAGGTAGGATGTTCTATAGGAACAAAGTTGCTTGCTGGAATAGAAGATGATGATTGTGAGCTAAGAAGAAGAAGAAAGAAAGAAACAAGCTGAAGCTTCAGTGGCTCGATAAAGAAACAGCAGCAGCAAACGCAATAAGCATTCCTTGTGTAAAGTCCAATATACACACTCAGCTTCAATTTTTAGATAAGGATTACAGTTAAAGTTTTGTCTTATAGTGGTAAATATCATAAGTATAGTAAATGAATTGACAACTGTAAAACTTATTTGAAGTAGCCCTACACTGTACATATATATTAAAGGCTATCAATGCGATGAGTGCGAACAGCCATTGTGCATTTCAGTAACCTGTTTTCTGTGCAATATTCTCCAAGCTTTAGCTAGTTAATACAGCAAGTTCAAAATTTATCTTGGTAGCAGAGCAAGGTTTTACAATGGTCAGCTCCTTCAAACTCTACCACAAACACTCTTAACAATACTTCCTCAATATCCAATCCACCATTTCACAGCACACTAACCTTCTCACCACCTGTAAAACTTGACAGGATCAATTTTAAAAGTAGAATATTAATATAAAAATATATAAATTCTATTACAAATTACTGTTACCAAATAATTTTTTAATTTTTCTGTCAATTTAAAGCACAATCGTCCTAATACTTAACGGATTTTTAATGTTACTTGAGGTTTTGAATTTTATTTCAATTTAATATTTATAATAAAAAAAAAACGAATATATTATTCAGATGCACGTATTCAAATTTATTAAATTTCAATTGAATTTGTACCCATTTAGATTTTAAACAAAGTGCTGCATAACTGTTTTATTAAAAATATGCCACGAAGAAAGTGCCGTCAACTATTTTACAGCATTCCGAATTACACATTCTTTTTATAGCTTTCCAAAACCAACCCTTATTATATAAGAAAATAGCACCGAGTTTCAACATCTATGACATTGTTTAACTTCCATAATAGAGATGAGTGTCTTCCATCAAAAAGAAGTCTCTTCTTTTCGAAAAAAAAATTTAGCAGAAGGGCCTCCATCAGGCAGCAGTGCTAACCACGCAGGAGGTGCAGCACCTTCTTCAACACTTAATTTGCCAGCATTGTAGTTGATATCTGTTTTCACAAAGCCAGGGCAAACGCAATTGATGCAGAAATTTGGATACTTGTTTGCTAGGATTCTTGTGTAAGCATTTAGAGATGCTTTGGATAGTATGTAAGCAGAAATGAATGTGGGCCAGTTTTTCGTTTTCAGTGAACCCTCTTTCAAATCATTAAGATACTGGTGCAATACCTCATCTACTTTTTCTTCTGTCAGGTTCTCAGCATAACTAAACATTCCTTTGGCCCATACATTGGTTACATTCTGAAACAAAATCATGGGACACATAAATTTCAAGAATTTCTGGATAATATAATCACAGAGACAAGATCAAGTACTCAGTTTTCAGATCTACAAGTAAGTAATTCTACGGGGAATGAGTTACAAAACTCTTCAATCTTAATAATTAATGTTTCCAAAATCATCTTGTTTATATAGTCAGTTTCCCGTTGTACCTTCAACGGTCCCATGGAAGAGGAAACATTAACAATTCTTGGAGAAGCTGACACCTGGGGGAGGGGAATAAGTCCTTCACCCATTCTTTTGGGTCCGTAGTAGTTTGTTTCGAGCAATTTTCAGCTAACTCATGACTTTCAATGAGTATTTCATTCCATTTGATCTCCTGACCATCCTGCAACATTGAAATTTGATTCAATAATGCTGTTCACATAAGTAATACTTCCAGAAGTGCAGAAGACTAGTAGGCAAGAAACTACGAATATGATTAAACCAATAATCATATTACAGCCAGTAGCAACAATAAAAAACGAATAGCAACCAAATCATTTCTAAAACAAATGCCAATGACATACCTAAGAGCCAAATAACGTGTCCCTTTTCTCTTGTATGGTAGAGTCAAAAAATGTAACAAGGTGCTGAAGAGCAATTCCGTACGTACATAAAACCAATTAACTAAAGGCAATTAGCATATAATTCTTCACTGTCTCGGTTCCAGGAGAAGGAAAACAGGATAAAAGGCTCTGTTCTTAAGAGCTATGAAATATTTTTCAGTATAAAAAGGGGGAAAGTGATTATAATTATGAAAGAAATGTTAGGATTCGGAGATCACGTCTCCAAGGGAGAATACATAAAATTTAAATGCGTAAATATATTTATGAATTTAGACACTATTTATAATCTAAAATTTGGAGACAGTAAATTCATAGGTCGATTCCCTTTTTATCTTTTTAATATAAAATATTTTTACTTTACACACTCACATTTTAAATCAATAATCTCCCCTCAAGTGTAAGTCTCTTCACGTTAGATTTGAACTTTACTATATTTTAAATTTTTCTAGGCTTTACTATATTTTAACTCTTTTTTAAACAGAAGACATTTTATACTCAAGTATTAAGGTATTAGCAAGAACCCAATATTTCACTTAGAATCACGTGAGAACACTAATTCATTTCACTTATATATTACTCATGTATCTTTTATTTTTTTAATGTGAAATATTTTTACTTCACACACTCACACTTGAACCCAACAATTTCCCTCTCAAGTATGAGTCTCTCTATATTGAACTTGGGCCTTACTATATTTTAACTCCTAATGCGGGATATTTTTACTTCATACATTCACACTTGAACCCAACAATCTCCCTCTCAAGTGTGAGTCTCTCTACATTACACTTGGGTCTTACTATATTTTAACTCCCCCTCAAACGAAAGTCATTTTATATTCGAGTATTAAGGTATTAGTAAAAGTTCAATACTCCACTTAGAGTCACGTGAGAACCAAACGTACTCTTTAGCCACTTATTCTGGAGTGCACGCTTGCCAATACTTCACCTAAAGTCACGTGATAGTCGAATGTACTATTTTTTATAGGAGTCACGCCTTACCACTCTATCTTGAATTAGCCCACTCTCTTTGGGCCATTTTTCTTAGGCCATTTAAGAGTCCATAGCTCTTATCATTCTTCATGAGGGTAACAACCACAAAAATACGCCACTGTTTCCATACTCACAATCCTTTTGAACTATCAACTCTGATACTAGTTGTTAGGATTCGGGAAGCACGAATGCACCCTTAAATTGGGAGAGAATACATAAAAGTCAAATGAGTAAATATATTCATGAATTTAGATATCACTTACAACTCGTAGCAACTACGAGAATACACCACCGTTTTCATACTCACAATCTTTTCGAACTATCAGCTCTGATATTATTTATTATGTTCTAGAGAACACGAACATATCCATAAATTAGGGGAGAATACACAAAAATTAAATAAATAAATATATTCATAAATTTTAATATCAGTTATAAATAAAAATTTTAAGACATTAGATTCATATGTCTATTTTACTTATATATTATTCATATAATTTTTATTTTTTTAATATAAGATATTTTTACTTCATATATTTGCATTTAAATTTAATAAAAAAATTATCTGACTACTATTACGTATGAAAATATTTATCATTTCTTATGACATATTCACGTTCATTCCGGACATAAATGATATTATTTAACAATAAAAGTAGCACGGGATATTATACAGTCTCTGAGCAAATTACCCAATTCTTTATTAAGATTGCACCTAACCATTTTCAGACAGCATTTGTTCTCGTTTCCGCTAGATTTATAATAGCCAAAATTCCCTATTTACTTCTGACATTTGTTTCCCCCAATCCAAACCCAAACTTGCTCCTTACCCTCATTAACGACGAATACCAAATCTAGAATTTTCATCAAAATACAAGCAACATACGAAAAACCATAGTTTTAGATCACAAACTACAATGCACATTATGAAAATATGAATACACTTCCACGGTACTAAAAGGGAAACAAAGGAAATTGAGAGAGAAAAAGGATTGAATTTTCAAAGACTTCAAGCTTGGCTTATTTCATTGCAATGGGGATGCAAATAAGGAAGACTCCAGCCATAGGAATGGAGGTGTTGCGCTTCCGGTGCTTGGGCCTACAGTATGGTCCTCCGGTCATACTCCACACCTTCCCTCTCAATCTCCGTGGGCCCCTTTCCGGCATGTCCGTGATCTACTCCTACCATTATGTACCGGTTGATTCAACTGCAAACTAAATCGATCCAATTATGTTTCAGAAAGTCAAAACCGTAAAGTAACCTAATTTCACATTCAGGGGATAGTGAATGTTGGATGTCCGGTTATTCGATGCTAGTAATTTATATCGATAAGAGTTAGATTGTTGAAGAATTCCCGAGAAAAGCGAAGGATTTGAGGGTGGACGTGGATGTCACCGAGTTCTGAGAGAGGGTAGGGTGCAGCCAGTCACCGCGTAGTTGTGGTGTCGAAATGAGGACTGTTTCGTCTTTCCAATCCCGCACGTGTCGAAAGTGATAAGTCATCAACTGACCTGACGACTAGAATTGGACCTACTTTATTTTAACCGGAACCTTTGGTGGGCTATATTTATTAGTTTGTATCCGGATGGAACCATCGACAATTGTCAACCGAAGTTTGTTTAATTCAGAGCAAAGGCTTAAAAGCTTGATTACCCACAAATGAATTACGACTCAAGAATTGGATCACTTCCAACATTAATCGTGAATTTAGGAATTGGCTGTAAAAGGGAGAATTATGTGACAGTCAGCGTTAACAAAAGTTCAATTGGGGAACTTACCGCAGAAACTTACTCAGCTTCTCAAAAGTTCGAAGAAGAATGTATATTGGAGCAGCTTAGGAATTCAACGAGACAGGAGCATCACCTAACTGGATTCTTCACACTGCTTGAGAAAAAGCAATGCATGCAAGAAAACAACGTGACAGAGATTGATTACCGTGAAATTTTGATCATTTTCTTCTCCAAATCCAATGATATATATTCTTCTTGCTGCAGAATAGGGTAAAGTATGCCACGTTCAATCTTTGGGTCTTTGTAATCAACATTAACATGATTATGAAGACAAGGTGTTCAAGCAACCTTGTTCAAAATGAGCGGAACAAATTCAGAAGGCAAAAGAGGATGGAAAAATAGAAAAGATCCATTATCGAGTTACAATGGGATAATTAGAAAATCACTCGGAATAGAATAGGAAGCATTTTGCTTGCTACAGTCAAATCGAACAGAATGACTTAAAGAATGAAATCATACCACAATGCACCTACTGATAAACGCACAAACAAATAACTGGATTTTTTGCAGAAGCATGGTACTGACACCATAAGACGGTCAAACCAAAAAGCCCATTTTATTATCCTCCACTCCATCATCAGCACAAATAATGACAAAGACAGATCATATTATTATATGCCAGATCCAGATTGACGCCAACAATGCCACGCTAATTGCAGCAAAAGAAATCAAAGCCATTGTATTGCAAATGCAACATTCTCTTCTGGCTACGGTTGCACGTGTTTCCACGTAAGGTCACTATGCATCATATCAATCTTAACAATCATACACGTGGAGTCCACTAACATAACTTGCACAAACTTAAAGATTTAAGAATTGCATGAGCCACACAAATTTTTTTTTTTTTTTGGTTGTTGTTCTTGTTGTTGTTGGTAGTGGTGGGGGTGGTGTGTGTGTGTGTGAAGGCATACACTTTGCAGTGAAACACAAAAATGCATATAGATTTTACATACCATGACTTCTAACTATATATTGAATTATGCATCTTATGCAAGGAAGAGCACCTCTATCTATTTCATCTTATAAGTTAAGGTCATTTGCACTATGCTTTATAATCACTTTATTCTGCAGTGGAACAATGAATATGCTATGATTCATTTTACAACATTCAAGAAACAATTTAGGGTTCTTAGTTCTTAATATTGTACTATTTATCTTCTTTATCATCTTCAACAATGTGAAACTCGTCGTCGCGTACCAGGTGCAGCAACAGAGTGATTGGCCAAAGTAATGCATTCAATAACGAACCAATGTGATAGAGACGAAACACTAAGTCAATTCTCTTCGATTCGGAATTTGAATGGTCAAGTTTTTCTGAGAGGGCTTTTCAATTCGGTTGAATGAACCTTTTAATTCACTCAACCGAATTGTGCACGAATTTTATGAATTGAAAGGTATATTTCAGATTTTGTGAATAAATTTGCTATTATAAAATAAAACTCATAAAACTCTTCAAAAATCCGTGAGAATATATACACTTTGCAAGTGGGTGTAAATAAGAAGCCAGGAGTCACAAATAGTGGTGATCAGGAGACTATCGCAATCGGTTTATCACTAGACAGGTCCTATTGGTAAGCCGTCAACCTACTAAGAAAATTTGGAGATCAACCGGTAGGAGTCCAATGAGTATTCAAGACCACGAGCAATTTTGCCATTCACGATACAAATCTTTATCTTTATCTTCATCTTCATCTTCATCATTAATGTCAATCAATGGCACAGCGGCGGATTAAGTCAGCAATTGGCAATTCGCAATTAGGGAAGTTCCAGTAATGCTAATTATAACTAGTCTACTTTGAAACAGGTAGCATCCTCAGCAGTTGCTAAATGTACGATTGTATGAGGATTAGGAAGTATATCTTATACATTGATACAACAAAATAAACAATGGTGAGATATGACAACATAATTAGAACGAAAGACGAAACATGATGAATCAAAATATATTAGAAATTATCGACGTGCATTCACATGATTAAAGAAATAACAATAAAACAGGCTAATATCATTTGAAAATACAAATTCGAATGTGCTAAAGTAACTGAACGGCACCTCTTCCATTATATCTTGCTAATTATATGTGGAATTACGTAACACTAGTAAATTGAATTGAATTTTCATAAAACCATAGAGGCTGGAGACATAGTTAAGGTAGGGTGTTAAATCCTACACAAGATTATGCAAAGTTAAATGAAATCCATTTTGAAACGTAAGAATTATAATTATATTACTGAAAGCATGAAATCGCCGAAGAAACCTTCATCGCTCAGTTTACAAGTTTAAGCAATCGGCAAGATTGTACTAACCATCCCGTCTCGTCAGGACCTGACGCTAACAACAGTAATATCCCACTCAATTATAAAAAAGAAAGAAAAAGAATTTGTTAGTTGCAAAAAGGAGCTAATAAGTACAGTTAATTGCAACAAAAAATTATAAAAAAAAGAAAAGAAAAGAATAAGAACTTTTTTTATAGTTCTCAAACTTTTACCCTCTTTTGTGCATCTGAATTAAACTTTGAAGCTGGTTTTTAACAGTGTAAATGGAACAGAGCAATGAATCCGGGAGAATTCCATCTGAATGCAGTAAACCATGACGTTGCCAATTGCATCAACTGGGCAATTCATCGTAAAAGGTGCATACCTCCAATGAAACAAACAATCATACTGTGATCAAAATACAAAATCAGCATGCCATACTTCTGTTTTTCTGTAGAAAACTGCACTTGCCCCGTTATTGTAATTAGAGCTGAGACGGTAGACTGTGTCAACAGCATAATGAAATCACGAAAAGCTACAGGAAATGTGATTTTTAAAAGGAATATTAATAATATTTGAATCCTCACTTAGACTGCAAAGGTAACCTACTTTATCCAAAGCTTCCAATGATAATACATTTTGGCTGTAGTCTCGTCGTTGACCTCTATCAGTGCTGCCACCGCTCTTCTTAAAAGATCTCCTCTAGAAACCTTCAGTTCTAACATGTTTTGAGCTCTGTTTCTGAGCGTTAGAGAAAAGAAAAGAGAAAAGACCTTGCTGCTGCAGGAAAGGAGGTTGCTGTTTCAGTTAAGATATTGCCGCGTGGAAAGAAAATCACGATGGCCCCTCAACAGAAGTTTTCCTTTTTTAAATTTATCTTTTCTATTCAATTAATGGGAAGTTGATACGTAAAACACCATTCAGTATTCGTTTTTTTTATTTTAATAACTTTTGTTGTGGGCTTAATTAATTCCGAAGATGACTTCAAATAAATAACAAATTTTCAGCAATGCATAAACAGCAATACCCTAAACCGTAAATCCTAACTCCTAGGTACTGTAATTGACACCATGGCTCCAAACACTAATTCTAGGTTCAACACTTTGAAATGGTATTGGACAACATCTACCGATCTAAATTACATAATTTTATGTAAACTATTCTCCAATACCAAATACATACTGTTACGCTATTCGCGTAAATCTGAAATAAAAATACAAAAATAAAATAAAAAATACCAAGCCAGCATTTGCACCAGATGAATTTTCCTGTACAACTTGTTTTCCAGCGAATTGGAACACTTAGTACACAATCACAATTAATAGGATCTTCCAAATTAAAAACGCAATCACAAGTCCTCCCTGGAATAATACAAATCGTGTATTTTGACCCAAGATGAGCTTGGACAAAAGAAAGCAAATTTTAGTATATATTCTGGCTTTATCCAGTCTTCCATAATTTTTGGCAAAACAATAGAGAATTATTGACAGTGTATTGTAGATTTAAGATTTAGCTTAAGCATTGAGTGTCAATTTGACACCATCTTTGTATGTAACTGGATCAATATTAAGTGTCCGAACCAGTTTTGTGATATCCATTGATATGTCAGCTGGGGACATGACACCCCGATCAACCTGAAAAATCATTCACAGTTAACGATGATCAAGCTTGGAAATAATAAAAGAACTTCAACAACGGAATACAACCATTACTAAACCTGTATTAAGAATGATTGTGACTAGAGGTACACATACAGATGATGTAGACACAGGTTTTATTAAGGATGTACTGTATCCTCTTATATCTGCCACCACGCCGGCCATTTGAACTCGTGAAACCCTGTCTGGTCCACCAACATTCAACAGTAACTGCATTTGCTTGCCCTCTGGACAAGTAATATTATGCAACTGTTCAACATTCAGATGCAACTATAGAGAAAAACAATGGCCAGACATAGCCAAATATTTATGTAATACACATGAAAACACGGTGTCCAGAAATGAAAAGGTTAAAAGAGAAGTACTTACGCTTAAACTTTCGTTCTGGACTTCACCTCTTCAGTTCTTCCCTTTCCTCGTACACTCGCATACCAGCCCGTCGCAGAATGTTTGGACCCACTTCTAACCACCTAAC
>JAWDEX010000002.1:12555489-12566786 GCA_035221805.1 Trichilia hirta | reverse complement strand
TGATCTTATTGTGATTTAGAGTAAATCACAGTATTCTATAAATATGAAAATATTTAAATGAAATTTAGGATTAATTTATAATTTTTAAAAGTCGACGGGTCTGAATGATATTTTATACTTAAGGCCTGAATGATATTATTTAAATAAAGACTTGAATAATATTTTATAATTCAGGAGTTTTCAATAATATTTACCATAAAATTATAAAAGGAAACAAAAAACAGGAAAGCTGAATCATTCAACTTTTGCCCCTCTTCAATTCTCTCGTTCTCTCTCTCGAATTGGCCAATCAATAAAAAATTAAAGACATTTAATTTTTTAAAGACATCATATTATTGGTGCTATATTTTATCAGAGAATTATTAAAAATTAAAAATTATAAATTAAATGTTTTTAATTTATAAAAAATTTAAATACTTTATAAAATTATTATTTTTGGTGTGACATGTAATATGCATGACACACACTCGCCGGTTACCAGTTATGTTAGTAGACTCCCGGTGTATGATTGTTAAGACTGATACGATGCAGATGCTGTCCATGCATCGATGCTTGGAACTCGAGCTCTCAGGGACCTTATGTGAAAAGACGTGTAACCTCTAGCAAAAGTAGCCAGAGAGGAAAATTTTTGCTGATAGCTTTAAGTCCGGAAGAGATTGTTTCGTTTGCATTTTTAGCTGCAATTAGCGTGGCATTGCTGGTGTCAATCTGGACCTGTCATATAATAATACGATCAGTCTTTGTCATTATTTGTGCTGATGATGAAATGGAGGATCATAAAATTGGCTTTTGTTATGATTTCATTCTTTTAATCGTTCTGTTGGATTAGACTGTAGTAAGCAAAATGCTTCGTATTCTATTACGAGTGATTTTCTAATCATTCCTCTGTATCTCGATACTGGTCTTTTCTACTTCTCTATCCTCTTTTTCTATCTGAATTTGTTCTGCTCACTTGAACAAGGTTGCTTTAGCAGCTGTAACACCTGGTTCAGAAATTCACTGTTGAACTGTGAAAGTTAAAATGTGACGCAAAACGGATTTCTTCAGAATCATGTTAATGATGAATATCTACAAAGACCCCACTATTAAACGTGGTCATACCTTTTCCCTATTCTGCAGTGTGATGAATATATCATTGGATTTGGAAAAGAAAATGATCAAGATCTCTTGGTAATCAATCTCTTTCGCGTTGTCGTCCTGCATGCATTGCTTTTTTTTTTTTTTATCAAGCAGTGTGAATAATCCAGTCCGGTTTGCGCCTGCCTTGTTGAATTCCCAAGTTGCTGCTAAACACATCATGTTTTGTTTCAAACTCTTGAAAAGATGAGTGAGTTCCTTCTGTAAGATCACCAAATTTGTTCCCAATTGAGCTTTTTGTTGACTTTAACCGTCAGATTATATTCCGTTTCACAGCCAATTCCTAAATGCTCGATTAATATTGAGGTGCACCTTGGAGAAGTTATCCAATTCTTGAGTCGGAATTCAGTTGTAGGTGATGGGTGCCTCTCTAATCAGCCTTTTAAGCCTTTGCTCTCAATTAATCAATTTTGGTTGACAATTGTCGATGGTTTCCAGTCACAAACCCGTAAATATAGCCCACCAAAGTTTGTAAAATGGGTTGGAAGGCCGAAAACAAAGGAGGCCCAATTCTAATTGCCAATTCAGGATTTCTCACTTTAGACAAGTGCGGGATCGGAAAGACGAAACAGTCCTCCGTTCGACACCACAACTACACACAGTTACTAGCTGCCCCCCATTCTGTCTCTCAAAAGCTTGTTAACATCCGCATCCACCTCTCAAATCCTTCACTTTTTTCGGGTAATTTTCAACAATCCAACTCTTATCCATCTAATAACTACCATCGAATAACCAGACCTCCAGTATTCAGTATCTACTGAAAGCGAAATTAGGTTATATTAGGGTTTTTGACTTTCTGAAACATAATCGGATCGATTTTCTTTGCAGTTGAATCAACCGGTACATAATGGGAGGATCAGATCACGGACATGCCGGGGAGGGGGCCCACGCCGATTTCAGAGGGAAGGTGTGGAGTATGACGGGCGGACCATACTGTAGGCCCAAGCACTGGAAGCGCAACACCGCCATTGCTATGGCTGGAGTCTTCCTGATTTGCATCCCTATTGCAATGAAATCAGCCGAGCTTGAGGTCTTTGAAAACTTATCCTTTTACTCTCTTAATTTCCTTTGTTTCTCTTC
The DNA here is from genome assembly GCA_035221805.1 of Trichilia hirta. Lineage (NCBI taxonomy): Eukaryota > Viridiplantae > Streptophyta > Magnoliopsida > Sapindales > Meliaceae > Trichilia > Trichilia hirta. Next base: position 12,564,569 of record JAWDEX010000002.1, on the reverse strand, counting down.
TATGGTTTCATATGTTACTTGAATTTTGGTGAAAATTCTAGATTTGGCATTAATCTTTAATGAGGGTAAAGTACAAGGTTGGAGTTGGATTAGGGGAACCAAATGGTAGACGTAAATAGGAAATTTTTGCTAATCTAGCAGGAATGAGAATGTATGCGCTCTGAAAATGTTTCAAGTGTTAATGTTAATACAGAATTGGGTAATTCCCTTGGAGTCTATATTTATCCCGTGCTTCTTTTATTGTTAAATAATATCTCATTTATTTCTGTAAAGAATGTGATTGTGAGATATGATTAGTATTTTCATCCATAATTGTTTCTTTTCATAATTATAATCACTTTTCCCCTTTTATACAGAAAAATATTTTATAGATCTTCAAAACATAGCCTTTTACCCTATTTTCCTCCTCCTGGAACCCAGACAGTGAAGAATTATATGCTAATTGTGTTTAGTTAATTGGTTTTATATGTGTATGGAAATTACCCTTCAGCACCTTGTTACATTTTTTTAACTCTATACCATACAAGAGAAAAGGGTTACGTTGTTTGGCTCTGAGGTATTCATCGGCGTTTTTTTAGAAATGATTTGGTTGCTATTGGTTGTAACATTTTCCATTTTTAAGCAACCCATCCATTAGTTGATACTTACTAACTTAAATTCAGCTGTCACATACTATGATGATTGCTTAGGTTGGGTGCATTCAATCTTCTACTCTATTTTGAATTAGTATGCGGTTCAGCCGTTTATCTTTGGCTGTTTGAAGAAAGTAGTTGGACCAGAAGAGAAAATGCCATGGATGCTCTAAGCTTCTCTGTATATTCATTAACAATCTAGTTGGGCAAAAATTTGAAAGTCAACCTGGTTAAATTTGTATAGTTTAGATGCTCTCTGCATTTTCAATTGCAAAATGATATCTCTGAAAAATTAAAGTTAGATTTTATTGATGTCTTGAATTGCTTCAAACCTTATGAATTCTTTTATTAGAAAACCTTTTGTTGAAATGTCTGAATTTACTATAATTGATGAATGAATTTGTAGCTCTATTTTGGTTGTGATCACCGCCACTAGTTACTGAAAGATTTATTTTGTTGCAGCAACGGCCCCATCATCCTGTTCGACCAATTCCTTCTCAGCTCTGGTGCAAGAATTTTGGAACCAAAGACTACTGAAGTTCTCCAGGATCATCAAGTGGAGTAATACTTGTAGAGGTCAAATCCATCCTATAACTTTCAGCTTTGCAAACCATAATTTGTATCTTGGATTGCCAATGTTTTTAGTAGCCTTTTAAGACTTGCTCTGATAATGCTTTGTAAGATTTGAATCCGCATCTTGTGAAGTGGGTTAATATCACAGTTATATCATCAATAAATTAGCATTTGTGATTTATCTTGTGATGATAAAAACAGTAAAAACAGCCTTTTGGAAAATGTGATCTGGATTTTGTGAGTTATTCTATTAATCTCATTGATGCATAGCATTTGAGAATTCTTGAAAGGTTAGCATTGATAAGGATGTGATTATCATGAAAATGAAAAGTGTGACAGGGTAGTATAATAGTTATGAAGTGGACATCCGAATTGATTTGAAGAAGACAAATCAAGAATATTCATCAAAATTATTCTTATTAAAGAATATTCTGTTTTTATTTTTTTAAAAAAAATTTACAGTGCCCTTTTACTTCTCATTTTATCGATTTCATTCTGAAATTCATCAAATCTTTGTGGTGCTGAAGGTTTGCCCTGCATGACCAGCAACTTTATTTACTTTAAAAATAAAGGTAAAAAATTATTTAATGATATTAATTTTTAATAAAAAATTTTATATTACAATCGATTTTAAAATTAGAACACTTCAATATTAAATTAAGTCTTAATAAATTTTTTAATGTTGTTTTTATTTTAATTAGATAAAATAATTGTCTTGATATTAAACTGATAAGTGCATGGCATTGGATTGAGAATTGACAAAAAAAATATGAAAAAGAAAAGAAAGAGATTGAATTTGTTTAGTGTGATAATTAAGAATGAAAAAGAAAATATAGGAAAAAATTTAAAAAAAAAAAAAAGGAAGCATGACAAAAAATTAAAAATCATCAAATAAAAACCGGCCAAAAGTTATAATAACTAAAAATTTAAGTATTACTTAATAAAAGGAATAAGGAAAGTTCCAAAGTGTCTTCTCCACCTATTTTTATAGAAAATTATAATTATTTATAAAATAATAAATTAAATTTCGGGCAAAAAAACTAAAATCATCCAACTTAACACTTCTTGTAGAATCATTTGCAATACGCTGTCTTCTTGTATACTAAAAACAAAAATAAATGATTACTAAATTGAATTTGCAAAATGGGTCTCAACTCAACCAACGGATTAAATTGCACGAGTCCAAAGTTCTGTTAAATTGGCTACACTGTCTTACAAATGTATTTTATGGCGGATAAAGCTGGAAGTAACTGCTCCAATGTCAGAGAGTACATAGCACAGATGCTGGCTTGGTTCAAACAAATACTTGAAATGTATATTTTAAATTTTATAAATAGATTTGCTATTGTGAAAGAAAGCCTTTCAAAGATACGTGAGAACTTATGCATTTTACAAGTGGGTGTAAATAAAAAGTCGAGAGTTATAAGTAGTGGTGACCTGATGAAGAATGCTTGTAAAGGAAACTCAAAGGATGAATATGATAAATATGCATAATTTGCGGGTGACCGTAAAAGTTCAATGAGTATTTAAGATCTGAAGTAATTTTAAAAATTGAGAAAGACAAAAATAGGTCTGAGATAAAAGGAGTTGAGTCAAGGGCCAAATTTGTTTCGATTAACGTGTGGGATTTAAACTCAAATTTTTTATATAACCATTGATGGTGATAACCAGAAAAACCTCATTAGGAAAGAAATTATACAAGAGTTATTGTAGTAAGCAGCAAGGCATCCAAATCCGTATCATAGTGAAACAAATTTGAGAAGGACGTTAAAGTAATTAAACAATGCAAAATCTTATTCTCCATCAAAAAATACCAAGAGGAGATTTATTGTGATGCGGTTGACATGACACTTGTGACGTGTTGTTAGGCAGGGTATGGCAACTTAATATCAATGCTAGGTACATAAAGAGGAGAATATTTATCAAGCACAAAAAAGAAAGGTTCAGTGCACATTGTTACCCGTAAAATCAAAGTCTAAAGCTATTATAGCACTAGGATGTGAGACATTTTCAGTTAAGGTTCAAATTTTCTTAAATTAAAATATATTTTATCATTTGTATCATGTTTTTAAATGGCCAAAAGAATGAAATATATGATAGAAAAGTTTGAAAAGGACATAATAAATTTTATGTTAATTTTATATAATTTTGAATTAAAAAATCTTTTGATAAAAATTTGCAGATGATAAAATATTTACAAATATTAAGATAGACTATTACTAAAAATTTAAATAATGTTTTTCTTGGTAAATTTTTTAAAAATTTGAATCATATGATTATTTTTTTGTTTGAAATTTGAATATAATTCTTAAGTTGTTCTTTTAAAATAAAAATATTTAAAAACTAATATTTTTGTCTTTATATCCTTATATATTAAATAAATAATAAATTTTAAAATTTATTATAATTATTTATGCAATGATTCAATTTAATTAAGGCAGAAAGTGGGGTTGGGACAAGAAAAAATTTAAATAAAGAACAACTTTTGACAAGTTTTTAGAGTGATTGAGGGCATTTAATTTTATATCAGTAAAATAAAATAAAAATCTTATATAGAGCAGTACATTCAATCTATCAAGATATGTTTTAAAATTGTTAAAGGGATAAGATTTTTTTTAAAATAAATAATATCTTGACGAATGGTTTAGGTTGGATAATTTATATTATAAAAAATAAATATATATTTTTTAATTTATAAGCTAGTTTGATAAATCTAAATTAAAATAAAAAATAATAATTATATTATTTAATTATATTAAATTTTTTAAGTTGTATAATTTTTTAATAAAAAAAATGTATATTTTAAAAATAAAAGGAAAGTGTTAGATTTTTATATAAATAAGAATGTAAATAAATTAATTATGTAAGAATATTTTAATAAAATATAAAGGTGAAAATATCAGATTTTGATTTTGTTTGAAATTTCAGTATTTATTATGTTTTAAAATTAAAATTAAAAGAGTACTTGATAATAATTTAAAATTTTTAAAGATTTAATCCTACATCAACCTTGGCTTAAATAGCAAATGAATCCTCCTTACCTTCAAAATAATCTGTTGATTTGATCTCTCAACAATATCTTGTTAATTGCGTGTCTCGATTGAAATGGAAGAAGACCAATGGAATGCAGATTAATTTATTTTTTTATTTATTTTTTTTTCTGAATACTACAAGGTTTTCTTGGCCGTAAAACTGTTTTACGTATATATAAATAATTATAAGCCCAGTTATGTAAAATCCTGGACATTTTGTCAGCTGAATAACGCCGGAATTGGAGGAGTAGCCAATAATATGGATGCTGATGCTCTGTCAATAAGGGTCAATTTTGGAAAGCTATAAAAAAATGTGTACCTTGGAATATAGACGTTGACAACACAACAGTTATGTAACATTCGTTATTTTGTTTAAACCTAAATGGGAATAATATATTTATTTTTTATTTTTTGATGTCTAATTTCAAACATTAAATTATAAAATAATATATTTATTATAAAATAAATTTAAAACCTCAAATAGCATTAAAAATTTATTTAATTAATATTTAATATTTAAAATTTTTAACTCACGATATTATATCATAACAAATAATGAAGCTAAATAAGTGGTACATATCAAAATTCTTCTCAAATAAATCAAACCTCAATATACAAAAATGTTATTAAAACCTTTACTTTAAAGTTCACAACAAAAATTAACGTGTTATTGTTTAATTTCCATCAATGTTTTAGTTCAAAATCTCATGTTGTCATTTGTTAGTAAATTTATTCATGCCATTTTTGAATTATTGCTTGCGATTAAAAATAATAATAATAATTCAAATGTGCAAATGATAATTACCAATTTAATCATTATAAATAGACAAGAGAATTGGCAGTGCCAAAAATATCTAGATCTAGATTGTATTGAAAAAATTCAGATGATTCAAATTCAAAAATATTTCTACCACAATTAAAAAGATAATATGGTCAGATATAAAGAGGATCTGCATATAATGATAAGCGAATACAATTTATGAGTGATTTGTAAAAGGTTTAAATTAGATATGTACTATTAAAATATTAATAAAATATTTTTATTTAAGATATAAATTAAGATAATTATTTGTAATTTTTAGTGTTACTTATAAATAATTAGGTCAATCCTATCTAATACTACAAATTTTTAAAGAAAATAATAACAACAAACTTAAAGTCTAATTCTAAATATCAAAAATAATTTTTTTCTCATGATACTTAATATTTGTGATATACTTGTAAGTGTATAAATTTATTATAAATATCATAAATATTATTTATTAAATTGTTATTATTTTGGTTTATTTTTTCGATAACAATTATTTTTTTATTTATAAAAAATTTCTATTTACATTTAAATAAAATTTGATGATGGTGTCACATAAACCTTACAAGTTTCATTGTCTTTTTGTAATATATAGTATTTAATTTTATGATTTTTTTTAGTTTTAATATACTATTTAAAATATTTAATTATAATTATTTTCACAATTATTTTATTATTTTATATTAACATAGCATATTTGTTAATTTGTTGTTGTTTTATTTTGAATTAATATATATTTTTTGAAATTTAAATATATTCATAAATTCAATTTTTTGTGAATATCTAAAAATTTAGATATTCAAATTTAAAATATTCATGTCCCACAAAAATTAGATATTTATATGAACATGATAATCACTTTCATCATTCGAATAAAAATATGAATTTAATAATATCCTCTCTAAATTCGAATTTTTAACAATACTAGATAAAGCTATTAGGCTTCGTTTTATAAAGAGGCTAGAAATTTTATTGGGTAAATGGCTAGTTTTAGTGCATGCTCTTCCAATTTTAGGTCTGATTTTTATGATTCTATTAGTAGAAGCCACGTTTTTTTTCTAAAATTTTTTTTCTAATTTCACTTGATATGGTCATTAAACACATATTGCGGCTTAATATGATATGCTCCTAGGCCAACTTCGCCATTGTAATTGACAAATAACGACGTTGGAAACTCAATATAAAATGCTAGCAAACTTGCTTTCTCCGCTTGCGTTAGAACCGAAATCTGTAACATTCATCAGTTCTCCCACCTCATACTCCATTCGATTTCAGATTCCTTGAACGGCAATGGCGGAAGCAAAAAACAAGTAATATTTCTTCCTCTTATTCTTCTTCTTTCATGTTTTAATTTGTTTCCTCCACTTTTCTATTTCTGATTACCAATCAGTTGTTGGTTCAGGTTTGCAGTGGTTACGGTTCAAACAAGGGAATTGGGTTTCAAATTGTGAGGCAATTAGCTTCAAAAGGGTCACTGTGGTTTTAACTGCTAGAGATGAGAAGAAGGGTCTCGAAGCGGTTCAAAAAATCAAAGCTTGTGGTGTTTCAGACCATCTTGTGCTTTTTCACAAGCTTGATGTCACTGATCCAACCACCATTTCGGCTCTTGCAGAATTCATCAAGAAACAATTCGGAAAGCTTGATATCTTGGTATCATTTATTTCTTTTTGAGTAATACTATTCTTTCTTTTTTTCTACTTTTCTTATGTATAAGGAAAAAGAAAGTATATAACATGAATGATGCTGAGCGTTAATTAAAGCTGTTCTGTGTAGGTGAACAAGGCAGGAGTCACAAGTATCAAGATAAATAAGGATGCTTTCGCAGCTTCAGGCTATGGTGTAAGAGTTTGATAAATATGTATATGATTTAAAATAACTTCAAGTGAATTTGGAATGGAAACATTAATTTTTGTCAGTTGTGGTGATAGATAGTTTATTCGTTGATCACAGAAACAATATTAATAAGCCTTAATTGATAATTGTTGTCTATAGAACACTAAAGGTGATGCTGAAGTCGACTGGAACACAATTGTTACTCAAGATTACGAGTTATCTGTAACATGCCTGAAAACAAACTACTATGGAACGAAACAAACCTGTGAAGCACTTCTTCCTCTCCTCCAATTGTCCGATTCACCGAGAATCGTTAACCTTTCCTCCTATGTCTCCGTCTTACAGGTACTGAATTTTCAATTTTCGTAACCTGAAATATGAACCATTAGTTGAACCTAATAAACCTTGTTTTCAGAATTTGCCCGAGAAAGCCAGAACAGTATTAGATGATGTGGAAAGCCTTGCAGGAGAGAGAATAGAAATGTAGTTGAATGATTACTTAAAAAGATTTTGAAGCGGGTGAAGCTGAAAATAGGGGTTGATGTCCTTTCTCCTCAGCTTATAAAGTCTCAAAAGCTGCTGTCAATGCGTGCACGAGGATTTTAGCGAAGAGTTATCGGAAAATGTGCGTGAATTGTGTGCATCCTGGCTTTGTCAAAACAGCATTAACTTCAACACAGGCACATTAACTGTTGAAGAAGGTGCTGAAAGTCCCGTGAAGCTTGCATTGCTTCCTGACGGCGGTCCTACTGGACGTTTCTTTTCCCGCAAGGACGTGGCACCCTTTTGAATATTGGATATCATCAATTTCTGATTCCTATATACAAAAACTTTAACACGCTGGCCAGCTAAAGTAGTTTTCCTATAAAATTTAGAATGCAATTTTAATCAATACATGTACGAGAATAAAATGTGACTTCGACCTGTTATGCTCAGCCCAATTCGGGTTTATAGCCTGTGCATAATTTCACAGCCTAAAAAGATCAGTGAAAAATGAACAAGTTTGGCTCTTTATTGGCCGAATTGTTTGGAATGGCAACTGGGGAAATTGGAAGATTGCTTTGTTACGCTGTCTATAGCATATGTTTGTGCTTTATTTAGTTCCAATCCCTTCGTATTGACAAACTGCTAATTCACATTTTACTAAAGCTTAAGTAAGATCGTAGAGTGGAAGTTCCAAAATGGTCCCATTCCCAATGAAGTGAAAATTCAGCGTGGTGAAAAATTTACTCTTCCAAACCGTTCGTAGAAGCAACTTCCTTTTCGTGCTTACAACGCTTTAGTGCATTGTTTGCTGCCAACATATTTGCTTTGGCTTTCGAAACCATCCAAAAACGGCAACAGGAAAATAGTTTTCCTGTTTTCATCCAGAAACATAGCATTATCAATTCTTCCATTCGCATGACTCAGAATTATACATATTTTAGAGAATAATAAATTTCGTTAGCACGGTTCCAATAAAATAAATGTCATAATTAGTGAATTTTAAATTGGATGTATATGGAGCTCACATATATGAGCATATGGACAATATCATGCTGCCAATTAAATGTTTTTTATAAATTAATATGATAATTGGTGTACCATAATTATCTTATTATTAAATAACTTATTTTATTTTATTTTTTTTTATAAATATGTTTTTGCTATAAGAAAAGAAAATAAAATCAACTGCATCTAGTGAATATATGACACAAAACAATCGACTACCCATCGCTTCATTGATGACCCACGACAAATAATCAGAGTCATTACGTTTGAGTTTGACGGTCCAGATCTAAAGAATATGCTGAACTACCGAATATCCGGTGGCATGGGAAGCACCGCAATCCAATCTCTCTACCACGAAAGGCTGATATTAAGATCTAGTGTCACTCGCAAGTGACCCCTCAAGAACTTGTTAATTCCCCAAATTTCCTATCTCCCGCCATTCAGGATCTGCTTTTAATTCCGCTTCTGAAATTCCACCTTTACAGATATAAGGCCCCGCGCTTTAGTCACACCATTCCATCAATATTATATAGTTGAATATTTGCTGAATCTAGTAGAAAGCAACATTCTTTCTATTGAATGCTTTACAATTTTGTGAATTTGACTAAAGATTCTATACATTCTACTCCAATGGCGGCAAGGAATCCAGGTTTAATTGCTTTGTTTGATGTTGATGGAAATCTTATGGCTTCGAGAAAGGTATCTAATTTT
>JAWDEX010000002.1:12509504-12532422 GCA_035221805.1 Trichilia hirta | reverse complement strand
TAACCGCAAGAGATGAGCAGAGAGGTGTTGAATCTGTTGAAAAACTCAAACAATCTGGATATGATAATGTGATTTTTCATCAGCTAGATGTGACAGACCCGGCTAGTGTTGAGTCTCTAGCAGATTTCATCAAATGTCAATTTGGGAAGCTTGATATTTTGGTATGATCTACTATCAGTTTCTTCAACTTTTATTTGCTGACTTGTTCGACTGTAAAACCTTATTTTTAATGGATTTTTAACGCAAATTTTCTAGTTTCTAAGCTAAGAAGGATAGTATTTATGATTGACTTTATCACTTCCTTTCATAAGAAAAATGAATTAACGATAATTAATTACTCTTTACTTGATCTTTTGAAAAATACAATAATTGCTAGTTTATCTTAAACTATTAAATACATATGAGAGCTTTGAGTTTAATAATATTCTCATTGTTAATCATTTTATATTATTTCACAATTCACAGAGAACATAAGAGTGCTGGCTGAAAATAGCCAAGAGATTTTCCTGGGTACTGTAAGGTTTTAGGTGACTGTTTTACGTATATATAAATTATAAATGAGTGAAGTCAAATCTGGGACATTTTGTCAGGTGAACAACGCAGGAATTGGAGGAGTCGCTAGTAGTGTTGATGCCGATGCTTTATCAGGTTTTGTCAAGGTAATGTCAGAAACTCCATTTCTTAATTAGATTGTCCTTTCTCACCCGACCTACTCCGGTCCCTTTGACCAAACTTTCATTATCGGTTTTAATCATATTCATAGTTTCTTGCCTTCTAATCTTCTGCATTTCTGGAAGTATTACTTATATGAACAGCACCACTGAATCAAATTTCAATGTTGTAGGATGGCGAGGAGATCAAATGGAATGAAATACTCATTGAAAGTTATGAATTAGCTGAAAACGGTCTTGAAACAAACTACTACGGACCCAAAAGAATGTGTGAAGCACTTATTCCCCTCCTCCAGTTATCAGCTTCTCCAAGAATTGTTAATGTTTCTTCTTCCATGGGACACTTGAAGGTAAAACAGGAAACTGACTATATAAACTAGATGATTATGGAGACATTAATTATTAAGATTGCAGAGTTTTACAACTCATTCTCCGTAGAATTACTTTCTTGTAGATCTGAAAACTGAGTTCTGTGATTATATTATCTAGAAATTCTTCAAATTTGTGTCCCATGATTTTGTTTCAGAATGTAACCAATGAATGGGCCAAAGGATTGTTTAGTGATGCTGAGAACCTGACAGAAGAAAAAGTAGATGAGGTGTTGCACCAGTATCTTAATGATTTGAAAGAGGGTTCACTGAAATCCAAAAACTGGCCCGCATTCATGTCTGCTTACATACTTTCCAAAGCAGCTCTAAATGCTTACACAAGAATCCTAGCAAACAAGTATCCAAATTTCTGCATCAACTGCGTTTGCCCTGGCTTTGTGAAAACAGATATCAACTACAATACTGGCAAATTAAGTGTTGAAGAAGGTGCTGCAACTCCTGTGTGGTTAGCACTGCTGCCTGACGGAGGCCCTTCTGCTAAATTTTTTAGCCGAAAAGAAGAGACTTCTTATTGATGGAAGACACTCATCTCTATAATGGCAGTTAAACAATTTCATAGATGCTGAAACTCTGTGCTATTTTCTTGTATAATAAATAAGGGTCGGTTTTGGAAAGCTATAAAAAAAAATGTGTATTTTGGAATGCTGTAAAAAATTCGACAGCACTTTCTTTGTGGCATATTTTTAATAAAACAGTTATGCAGCACCTTGTTTAAAATCTAAATGGGTACAAATTCAATTGAAACTTAATAAATTTGAATATGTGCATCTGAATAATATATTTGTTTTTTTTATTATAAATATTAAATTGAAATACTATAGTTGTCATAAAACAAACTTGAAATAAAATTCAAAACCTCAAATAGCATTAAAAACCCGTTTAGTAATGGGATGATTGTGCTTTACTTTGAAAGAAAAATTAAAAAATAATTTGGTAACAATAATTTTTAGTAGATTTTATATATTTTTATATTAATATCATTTCACAACATTACAATACCAAAAGAACTGAAATTAGTCATACATTTCAAATTTTTTCTTAAATAAATTAAACCTCAATGTATAAAAATTTTATTAAAAGCTTAAAGACTACAATTAAAAATAATGTGTCCTTCATTTAAAAAATACTTTAATTTCCATCAATGGTTGAGCCTCAATTGATGGATCTAATGTAGTGGCTGGTCCAACCAAGCTCAGTTCAAAATGTCAAGCTATTAAATCAGTTGTCCTTAAATCGATAAGCAAATTTATTCATCACATTTTCGACTTATTGCTTGAGGTTATAGACTATAATAGCCATGAGAAAGTGCGAATGAGAATTGCTAAACCATTATAACTAGATGACACAGGTGTTAGGTTTCTCTTTTAACAAAGGCTAGAAAGTGTGTAGTATAAGGGGACTGATTTGGGTGCGATGCTCTTCTTTTTTCAAGTCTGATTTTTATGACTTTTTTTCTTTAAAATAATTATGTTTAGGTATTTTCAGGGTGACAATTGACTGGGGTGGGAGTGGATAGGTATATGCCGTTTAACATATATTAGAGGCAGAAAAACACACAAATTTGTAAGATTGGACTTTATCAAACTCATTAATGTCAATGTCTTTATTAGCAGAAGCTGTGTTGTTTTATACATGTACGAAAACATGTTATTTTTTTTTCTAATTTCTCTTGATATGCTCATTGAACACAGATAGTGGGTTGATACTGAAATGCTAGTGGTATTAGACCAACTTCACCATATTGCAATTGACAAATAACAGCTTTGGAAACTCATTACATATTGCAAGCAAACTTTCTTTACTTTTTTCCACTTGCTATAGAACCGAAATCTGTAATATTCATCAGTTATCCCATTTCATACTACATTCGATTTCAGACTGACTTCAATGGCAATGGCAGAAGTAACAAACAAGTAATATTTCTTCCTCTTCTTTCATGCTTTAATTTGTTTTCTCCTCTATTCTAATTCTGATGATCAATCAGTTATGTGTTCAGGTTTGCAGTGGTTACTGGATCAAACAAGGGAATTGGGTTTGAAATTGTGAGGCAATTAGCTTCAAAAGGCATCACTGTGGTTTTAACTGCAAGAGATGAGAAGAAGGGTCTTGAAGCGGTTCAAAAACTCAAAGCTTCTGGTCTTTCGGATTATCTTGTGCTTTTTCACAAGCTTGATGTCACTGATCCAACCACCATTTCCGCTATTGCAAAGTTTATCAAAAATCAATTTGGAAAACTCGATATCTTGGTATATATCATTTAGTTTTTCTGAGTAACAATATTTTTTTTTTTTCTGTTTCCACTTTTCTAAATTGTAGGAAAAAAACGTAAATATATAAGATGAATGATGCTAGATGTTAACTAGAGCTGTACTGTGTAGGTTAATAATGCAGGAATCACAAGTGTCGAGATAAATATGGATGCTTTTGCAGCTTCAGGCTATGATGTAAGAGTTTGATAAATATGTATATGAGTTAAACTAACTTCAAGTGAATTTGGAATGGAAACATTAATATTTGTGAGTTGTAGTGATAGTTTATATGATGATCACAAAACGACGTAGCTAGGAGAAATAATTAATAAGCCTTAATTGATGTTTATTGTTGTTTATAGAAGACTAAAGGTGATGCTAAAGTCGATTGGAATAAAACTGTTACTCAAGATTATGAGTTGTCTGTAACATGCCTGAAAACAAACTACTATGGAACGAAACAAACCTGTGAAGCACTTCTTCCTCTTCTCCAATCATCCGATTCACCGAGGATCGTTAACCTTTCCTCCTATGTCTCTGCTTTAAAGGTACTGAATTTTCAATTTTCATAACCTGAAATGTGAACCATTATTTTTGGACCTAGTAAATTTTTGTTTACAGGATTTACCAGAGAAAGCCAGAACAGTATTAGATGACGTGGAAAGTCTTACAGAAGAGAGAATAGAAATGGTGTTGAATGATTACTTAAAAGATTCTGAAGAGGGTGAAGCTAAAAATAGGGGCTGGTGTCCTTATTTCTCTGCTTACAAAGTCTCAAAAGCTGCTGTCAATGCGTACACAAGGATTTTAGCCAAGAGGTATCCGAAAATGTGTGTGAATTGTGTGTGTCCTGGCTTTGTCAAAACTGATATTAACTTCCACACTGGCGCATTAACTGCTGAAGAAGGTGCTGAAAGTCCCGTGAGCCTTGCATTGCTTCCTGATGGCGGTCCTACTGGACGTTTCTTTTCCCGCAAGAAATTGGCACCCTTTTGAATATTGGATATCATCAATTTCTGATTCCTATGTGACTTTAAAATTTAGAGCTAAATTTTAATCAGTGCACTTACCAGAATAAAATGTCACTTCGATCTATTATGTTTAGCCAATTCTAAGAATTTATAGCCTGAGCATAATTTCATACTCTAAAAAGACAAAGTGAAAAATGAATAAATTTGACTGTTTATTGGCCGAATTTTTTGCTGTAGCAACCAGCGGAAATTGCAAGATTGCTTTCTTCATACGTTTGTGCTTATTTATAGTTCCAATTCCTCATAGTATTGACAAACTGCTAATACACATTTCATTGAAGCTTAAATAAGTTGATAGAGAGGAAGTTTCCAAAAGGGTCCACTTCCCAATGAAGTGAAAATTCAGGGTGATGAGATGTTTTCTTTTCCAACAGAAACAACACACCGTCGGGGGAAGCAATTTCCTTTTCGTGTCTAGAAAGATTTGGTACATTGCTTGCTACCTACTCATTCATTTGAAACCATCCAAAAACGGCAACAAGAAAATCGTTTTGGTCCACAGAGTATTTCTTGTTCTTCCAAGGTTTAGAATTATACATATTTTGTAGAATGATAAATTTATTTAATACGGTTCCAGTAAATAAATATTATAATTACTGAATTTTAATTTGAATGTACTTGTAGCTAAAATATAGGACTATATGGACAATACAGTGGTGTCACCTAAATTTTTTTTCATAAATTGATAAGATAATTAGTGTGATATAATTATATTATTATTAAATAGTTTATTTTTTATTTTTTTCAATATTTTCTTTTACTCATGTAAAAAGATAATAAATAATTCTTTCAAATCAATGTTTTGGCATTATGTTTGTACGCTATTTGATATGTTGTTACGGAAAAGTAAGTAAAATCTATTGCATCTAATGAATAAATGACACGAAACCCTCAGTCAAAACAATCGATCACCCATCGCCTCATAATGCCCCACTACAAATAATCACAGTCATTACGTTCGAGTTGACGGTCCTGATCTAAAGAGTATACCAGAACTACCGAATAGCCGGTAGCATGAGAAGCACTGCAACCCAATCTCTCCACCCCGAAAGCCCGATGCACAGATCTAGTGTCACTGTCAAGTTACCCCTCAAAAATTTCTTAATTCCCCGCTTCCGCCATTCCAGATGTGCTTTAAATTCCGTGTCTTAATTCCACCGTTGCGGAGATTTAAGGCTGGGCACTTCCATACCCAATCTCTCCACCACGAAAGACCGATATTCGCACTAGTGTCACTCTCAAGTTACCCCTCAAAATTTTCTTAATTTCCAAAAACTCCTCGCTTCTGCCATTCGAGATCTGCTTTAAATTCCGTGTCTTAATTCCACCTTTACGGAGATTTAAGGCCTGGCACTTTCATCACGCCATTCCATCAATTCTATTCAGGTGAATATTAGCTGAATTAAAACAAAGCAACATTCTTTCTATTCAATGCTTTACAATTTTGTGAATTTGACTGCAGATTCTGTACATTCTACTCCAATGGCGGCAAGGAAGGCAGGTATAATTGCTTTGTTTGATGTCGATGGAACTCTTACGGCTCCGAGAAAGGTATTAATTTTTCGTCTATTACATATTAAATGATTACATCTGTTGTTGCATGAATTGACATTATCTTTCAATTTGTGATGTGGTTTCTGTAATTTAATTGCAAGGTGGCCACTCGAGAAATGTTGGAGTTCATGCGGGAACTCAGAAAGGTAAATGGAGTTTGTTAGTGTAATGAGTGATATTTGAATTGTTTTCTTACAATATGATAAAGTTATGTTCAATTCATAGGTTGTTACAGTTGGAGTTGTTGGTGGATCCGATCTTTCAAAGATATCAGAACAGCTTGGGAAAACAGGTATGCAGATTCTGTGTTAACTTAAATTTATGGGTGTGAAAATAAAATATTGAGAAAGAGCAAAAATAGAGATGCTATGAGAAATTTATTATATTGTGTTGATTAATGCAGATGTTTTTTCTTCGTGGAACTTGATAATTACACTGTTAATTTGGTTTTTGCATCATTTATGGATATTTGTATTGTTAAAAATATGTCAGAATATCAATTAGCGTTTTTCTTTTTAGTTAAATACATATTTGGAGCTACTGGGTGTAATTGAATATCTGTATACTTAGACGCACCATTTTCATGTTATGTGGTTGTATATAATTTGTCAAAAGCTCGTGTCTGAATTTGTGGCTTTCTACTTTACAGTCTTTAAGTTCTATGCTAGGTCTCTAAACCATGTTTTTGTTTATGCAGTTATTAATGACTATGATTATGTATTTTCTGAGAATGGTCTTGTGGCTCATAAGGATGGAAAATTAATTGCCACCCAGGTACTTCACAACATAAGCCCTGAAACTTAATCTAGGTGCAATGAATATGTTACACTTACCACATAAGCCTAGCAGGTACTGAAGGTGTTTACTTTTGGAGTAACTGAAGCAATTAAGTAAGAAACATAAGAATGTCCCGAACTTAAATTTTTTCTAAAGCATCAGACAGCTGCTTTTAACAATGCTTGATGTGGTAGATTCCTTGTGATTTGATGTTCTTCTGAAAGATATTTGTAGAGAGACAAGACAGATAATAAATATTTTGCGGGTTTACTCTGGGGAGGTTTTCCATGTAGAGGTCACCTAAAAGTAGTGTTGTATATGTTTCATTAAGAATTTCAAATATTCATGTTGTAACTTTTGGATAGTGCTTCATATCCTTCATCCCCTCGTTGGATCTTGAAATTAGCAAGCACATCGCTTCAACCAAATTTCGGGATACATTATATGTGCTTTCCTATCCTCATATGCCTGAGGAGCTGTATTTTCATTTGCAGTTAGGATTTACCTTGTTATTTTCAGTTGATCTGTAATCCCCTGATGGGTGGTGTATTTTCCTTTGTCCAGAGCTTGAAATCATTTCTTGGAGAGGAAAAGCTTAAGGTAAGATCCTTGCATATCATATGCAACTCTTAAGTTTTACATGTGTAGAAAATTAATAAATAGGTTCATTAAAAAATTGTTGTACCATGAATATATATATTTGGATAAGATTTGGCTTGGAACACCTTTAATTGGTATTTGAATGGTAGCCAAACACAGCATGGTCTGTGGACTTACTGGTACATGGAATTTATGAGTTTATTTGATGAAGTGCAAACAATTGTGCAGGAGTTCATAAACTTTACACTTCATTATATTGCTGACTTGGACATTCCAATTAAAAGGTGGGTGCATCATAGCCTGATTACCATTTTTCATGCCAAGTTAAACTATTATTATATTAGCGGCACAGCTGAATATAACATTTATTTTTGGTTCCACTTGTTTGTGCAGGGGAACCTTCATTGAATTCCGAAGTGGGATGCTCAATGTTTCACCAATTGGCCGAAACTGCAGCCAAGAAGAAAGGGATGAGTTTGAAAGATATGACAAGGTAAAAAAAAATTCATTCTTTTAATCTAGGGAAACCTATGCATAGTTTCTGTAGTGTATATCATCTGTTTGATAATATTTCTACTGACATATACCATTCACTGAGGTTTCAGATTCACAATATACGCCCAAAAATGGTATCTGTGCTCCGGGAGAAGTTTGCTCACCTTAACTTGACATTTTCAATTGGAGGACAGATAAGCTTTGATGTGTGTTGATAGTATACCAGTTTTATGAGTGAATAACCTTTGAACTGGTTACTTATATTGTAAATTGGAAGGATTATTACTGAATCTCTATTATTGTTTTTGGAACTTTATAACAGGTTTTTCCTCAGGGTTGGGATAAGACATACTGCTTGAGATACCTTGATGACTTTCATGAAATTCACTTCTTTGGGGACAAAACTTACAATGTTAGCCTCCTACCTTGTTGCTTATTTCTTTGCTGCTTTCAGTCTATGCCACTCCTAATTTATAATTTTGACAATACTTTTCTATGTATATACTTTATATGATCTATTATGATCAATTGTCTCTTTTTTTTTTTATTTTTTTTTTTTATGGTTTCAATCGGCTAGTAGATTTCTTCTTTTTTTCCAGTCTTGATCCATGGCCCCATGTAGCTTATAGCTTTATTGTCCTTATTTTAGTGACATCTTGATATAAATCTTGTCCTTTATTCACTAGTTTTGTGTTCTGTTTGGGACTAATGAGAGAGCTTGGGTGTTTTGTTTCAGGGAGGGAATGATCATGAAATTTATGAATCTGAGCAAACAGTGGGACACACAGGTCAGCTTTACATTTTAACTTCAATCTACTTACTGGCATTTTGGATGTTCCATGGAAATGAAATCATCCCATTCTGTTTCCAAAAGAATTGGGTTGTCATTCCAACATAAACCGTTGAACAATCATTAGAATACGTAACAAGGTTGACACCAATAGATAGAGCATGTTAAATGTCTGTCCACCAAAAGAATCCATCTTGCACATGAGATGGCATAGGTTGTTTTAAGACACCGTGCTGCATAAAGATAAAAGATTTCATTTCTGTTGAATTTCTACTGAAAAATGTAACCGCAGGAATTTTTTCCACACTCGTATGCCGGTATCAATATAAAGATGATCAACAATGGATGATTTTTCCTTTTTTGCAGTTACCAGCCCTGATGATACAGTGGAGCAGTGTAAATCTTTCTTCCTAGCAAACTCAGCTTAGGAGAAATATTTAGTTTTATTAATACGAGAATAATATATATTTCTTATCTGAACAATTTGATTTAATTTTATTTCTATCGATTGAATGTAATTTATTTGCACAATTGAGAAAGGACGAGAAATGTCGGTTTTGGAATTTGTATCCTATTTCTTAACTGTAATTCCTACACATTTGAATTTGTTCATTAGGGCATTAAGACCGTATGTTTTCTTGGTTTGTGCAAATATTCCGTACAAAGTTATGGGCAACAGATTATTTTTCAAAATGTTGTTCTCATCTTAAAAATAAGGACTTTATATTATTAAAGAATTCATTTAATTTTATTCCAGTTTGATTATGTGGGATTTGTACTGGGTATAGTTCATCCTTGATTTGAAGGGATTTATCTATCCCAATTCATAAGTCAGCTCCACTGTATCTGGTATCACATATTCTAAAATCTATCTTTTAAGGCAGAAATCGTTTTTGTATCATTTTAAGATGCTAAAAAAAATAAAATTCTTTGTGTTCTTTAAAAACTTACTATTATAAAATCACTTGTTTATTTTTATATTTATATTTAAAATAGTTATTTTTGGGGGGGATACTACAGGTATTCTCAGTAATTCCTCAAAAGAAAACCGCACCAGCGGTATTCTCTCTATTTAAAAGCAAGGGAAATTTTCACACTGAATATTATGCCCTAACTGACACCGGCGCGCGCAAACTCATCCTTCTTTCTTTGTTCCTGAATAAGCACTCAACAATTAGCTGAGCATGGACAGCGAGTCGGGAGATGAAAAGCCAAGATTCTTCGTGGCCGTCCACGTTGGCGCTGGATATCATGCTCCTTCAAATGAGAAAGCCCTAAGGTCCGCCATGAAACGCGCTTGCCTCGCTGCCGCTTCTGTTCTTGGCAAGGTTTTTGTATAATCTCTATCTCTTTTCTCAACAGTTTCTTGAAATCAATTTTCATTTTTAATACGACTTTTATCGTCGGTTTATTTAAATTTACGCATTTGTTTCACGAACTTGAAATTAGGGTTCCGGGGGATTTATAGATGCTGTTACGACAGCAATTCAAGTATTGGAGGTAATGAAATGTCTCCTTACTCTTTACATTCTTAACTTGTAGTAAAAAGTACTTCATTATTATTATTTTTTGAATATAAAAGTGCTTTGTTTTTGGCAGTAGATAATATTTCTTCAAATTTGTGCCTAATATAAAGTTTTAACTTCGTTTGTGAGGTTTTTATGATTTTTTGTGCTTTGTGGATTAAAAGATTATTCAGGGTAATTTCCTTTTGTCTGGATTCTGATGATTTCCTTTGGGATCTAATTTTATTTTATTGAAGGATGATCCAATTACAAATGCTGGCCGAGGATCCAATTTGACGGAAGATGGTCATGTGGAATGTGATGCGTGTCTGATGGATGGTGATTCTGGAGCCTTTGGAGCTGTAGGAGCAGTGCCAGGTATTGACAAGACAGCAACTTTATCTTTAGGATCACATTTATAGGTTTTGAAATTATTTATTGTAATTTGTCTGTTGTTCTTTTGACTCGTTGAATTCTATTATTACTTGGTTTGTTTTACTTAAAAGTTTCTTAATTTCGTTAGTTGTAGAACAGGTGTCCGTAATGCCATCCAGATTGCTGCTTTCTTGGCCAAGGAGCAGATGATGGGGTCTTCATTGTTGGGTCGAATACCTCCCATGTAATGATTACTCAACCTTGCTTCTCTTCAAATCTCTTAGAGAATTATATCCTCTTCTAAGCATTGCCTTGTTTTTTCACTGATTATTGTTTATGAGCTGAGTTTGTGGTGCATATGATGAATGTGGAATTGCTTTTAAAATTGGACAGGCTTGAAGCTAAAGTTTCATTTTATTTAATGAACTGTTGTTCTAACATCAAGTTGTATCCTATAAAACAGATAAAACTTTTCGCTGTGAAGTTTTTTGAACTTTGTATATAAGGTACAAGTTTTCTCGTTATATTGTAACAAAAATACTTGTGAACAGGCATTTTTATATTCAAATGACCATTGTTGGAAATGTTGTAGACATCCTTAATGGTTAGCATGCCCTTTTCTATGTTTGGAGGGCTTCGTGTTTCTCCTAGGAATTCCTGTTTTTGATACTACACAATGAGTATTTTTATAATTTCTAGACACCCCACTATAATGGAAAATCTCAAATTATCCTGTGCCGTGTTGCATATCCTATGTTTTTGTCAAGAATAATGTCTCCTGCATAACACACATGCAAGAGTTTATGCAATTTAGGCATGCATTTAAGTAATAAGATGAAGGCGATATAGTTGTAACTGATTAAAGCTGTACTTGGGTGCTATATCTTTCTTTAGTATTGCATGTAATGTTTTCTCATAGTATGCTCTGGAACATTCTATGTAACTCAGGTTCTTGGTGGGTGAAGGTGCTCGTGTATGGGCAAAGTCCAAAGGCATTGCTTTACCAGAAACTATAGCTGAGGCAGATGAGGTTTAGTTAGCTTTTTTATCATGATTTTGCTAATTTAAGAGGTCCATCGTAATTACTTCTTTTGCAAAGTACTTTATTCAAAAAATCTTCTTGTTTCTTATAATCAATATATCGTGCTTGTTATTTTTCAAAGCAGTGGATGGTGACAGAAAGGGCAAAAGTGCAATGGAAAAAGTACAAATCAATGCTTCTTGATGCCAAAGGTAAGAGTGACATTTCAGCTGAATGACATTCTTGTGGCACTAGGGAGATTGCTATTGCATCTGGTACGTGCTTGCTGCTGTGTACTCAGCACATCAATTCCCTCCTTTCCAAGTCATTAGTACAATGTGTGATAATAATTACTACCTTTAAAAGTGGTGAGACTGACTCCATCCACTTTTCTGCACATTTACTTTCTACTGTTGTTATATCGTTGCAATTCATGAATTACAAACCAAATTCTCTCCACAACTTGGGGCTGTTTTTTTTGTGTGGATGTTCTTGTTAGCAGTCAATATGTATCTCTGACATTGGAATGGTGTCAAGTCAGGGTACCTGGGCATTGATCAACCTCTTATTTAGCTGAACTTATATTGTTGATTGTTTATGAGACTACATTGAATGTCATTTTTATGACAATTGCATTTGTTTAGCTGAATTAGTAGCACAACCTTGTGAACCTTTAAAGCGGAATGGGGGTTGCCGATTATTGATATCACAGGCACTGGAAGAAGACAGCAGCATCATGGACACTGTAGGAGTTATTTGCATCGACACTGAAGGACACATAGCTTCTGGGGCCTCAAGTGGAGGTATTGCACTGAAGGTAATGGATGCTTTTTTTGTCTTGGCAAACTGATATCTTTTTATTGATTAGATGAAAACACTTTTTCACTTCTGAAATCAGGTTAGTGGGCGTGTGGGGTTGGCAGCAATGTATGGTTCGGGCTGTTGGGCTTCGTCTAAAGGTCCATTTGGAACTCCATTCATTGTTGGCTCTTGTGTTAGTGGTGGGGGAGAATTTTTAATGAAAGGATTTGCTGCCAGAGAGTGCTGCGTTTCATCATCACTGTATGATTAACTCTAAACTACATTTCTAATTTTTTATATGAAGAAAGTGCTTGCCAATGATTCATCTGACTACTTATGTTCTTAGGCTGCAGCCTGTTTGCTCTTTTTGGTGACTCTGCTTATCTGCCAAAGATTTGGCATTTCTGACTAAAACTCTCTTGTTCTTGTTTTTCTTTTTTTTTTCTTTTTTAATTTATGCTTACCCATTAGGAATATTTGCCTATCATCATTATCTGTTTATTTATTTATTTTTCCATATATATCAAGTCCTGCTCTTTTTTGACTCTGGAATCAAAACTTTATAGCTTGCTGTTTATATAAATTTAAATTCATTTGGCCAATATTTAATGTTATTCTAGTTTGCAAGTTACAAAAGAAAGCTGCTTTATATTCTATCCTACAATTCTAAACATCTGGCTAGCTTTGCTTGCCTTCAATACTTTTTACTAATGCCATGATAACGAGTCTGACCAGGTCATCTTCATTTAGTTCACAGGCTGGTCTTGCCTCTGCATGCATGAAAGTTTTACATCCAGTTGTTCAAGAGAGCAGTCAAAGCGGGACTGATAAAAGTGCAGGGATCCTCATTGTGCAGGCTGATGCTCCTGTGGTGGTGAGCCCCTCATTTTACGTTCAGTTGTCAGTTTGTTCAAGCATTTTAACTTATTTTTGTCAAATAGGTTTCAGGAAATCCTCCAAAGCTTAAAGCAGTAGAGATAGCGGCTGCTTATTCTTCCTTGTCCTTTGGCATTGGATATTTTGGAAGCTCAATGAAAAGGCCCAAGGTAGCATTGTCCCTTTGATTCTTCATCTTTTAAGATTTTGTCAATTATACTATTATTGCTGTCAATGTCAATGCCAATTTAGAAGAGGGAAGAAAATCCATTAGTGTCGATCTTTATCTTTTAGTAGGTGGAACCTGGAACGGTTTCTGTCCTAACTTTTAAGTTGATTAGGATCCAAGGACAATATTAATGCAAAGCGCTAAGTTACTTTGGAGCTGAGTTGATGTGGAGTTGTAGACTGGGCCATTTACTCGGCCCAGATAAATTCTTAGTAAATTTTGTATGCTAACACTCGGTAGAATTTCCAATATACTTTTCAGGTCTCAATTCTTCGGACTACAAGGCAGCAAATCAAGACTGGTATAAGTCATTTTGAAGCAGGAGTTGACCTCTCTGAGAAGACATTACTATGATTGTCATGTTGTGACGCTGATTCCAAAAAGTAAATATTTCAAATTGGTCCAAGAATGGGGAAGAAGGCTGCACGTTATCAAAAGTTTTTCCATTTATGTTGCTCAGTTGTTCAATGTGTATTTTAAATTATTGAATTTGACATAGCAATTGCCTCAAATTGGATAGCACATTTCTAACTAATATCGTTGACGAATTTTGATAGATAGGTAAACCAAGAGAAGCTAGTAGCTCTTTACAGGCTCTGCAATTCCATTCAATTGTATTTGATTCCACTGCCGTTGGGTGGTAAATTCTTCCCAGGCGTGGGTAGCATACACAGCTATTGTCAAAGTTAGTATTGAGTGACATGTTTTTGGTTAGTTTGTATCATTATTATCAGTCTGATGCTAATTTGTTACTAATGAAATAACCTTCCACGTTATCTAGATCTGTCACTTTTTTCTTAGGACAATAGCATTTTAATCTGCTTTTAGCCCAGAAGGGAAAAAAAAAATAAATTTCATCCACAGCACGTCTTCTTACCTGAGCATTACCGGAGAATCATAGCACCGTTTATATTCAAGAAACTGGTGTAACACTAGTAGGATTTCGGCCAACAGTAACACTTAACCAGGAGAACAGAAAAATTCAATGTATTGCGATATAATAGAACGGAAAAGGGGAGTTGGAAGTCGAGTACAATATTAATACAAACATAGAACTTCCATTTGTGAAAATTTTAGAAAGAATTTTCTTGATCTTCATCCCTCAGGCTTCTTAAACAAAATTCACCAAGCCACACCTTCTAACTGTTAAACGGAACAAATAAATTAACTACTGCAAACCAACTAGTACTAAGATTTTGGCATCAGGGATCTCCGACCCTCACATAAAACCAGTGCCGCATAACCTCCCTTTGTAAATGGAAAACATTTGCAGTTTATAGCAGGAACGGATGCCTTCACACTCTAACAAAAGGCTCTCCTTCAATTTCATAAATATAATCTATAATGGCGTGTCTGGATGCAAGACAAATCCCTCTGAGAATAAGGCGTAAAAGATAGAGACAGGAGGGGCAGTACCCTGGAAATTGTGCTGAAATTTTGTACAGCTCACTGGAAGTTGTGTGTCCTCTTTGCTGAGCTTAGAGTATTTGAGAGTAGCATTGCTATTGTCATGGGACCAACTCCCCCCGGAACTGGAGTGACAGCCGAAGCAACTTTACATGCCTCCTCATAACAAACATCACCAACCAACCGATAACCTCGGGGACTTTTCGCATCCTTATAGAGATGACGACACACACATAAAACCAATCACTAATTAGAGATGGACTGAAAAGCAAGCATAAACTGAGCAAAACCAACTTCTGCCCTTGTTACAATAGAAACATAAATATTCAACACATACAGCAGTACACTTCATACTTAACTGAGAAATTTATTAGTAGCATTAGCAATATGCCATCATTATACCACCCACCCGATGAATGCCACATATGAAAATTTAAAATAAAAATTTGTAACATGTGGCAATACTCAATTTAGGTTTCATTTGGAACCATAGTATTCTGTTGTGCTTAAAAAATAAAGCTGAAAAAGCATCTGATAGTACCAATATTTTGTGGGATCCACTCATTTTCCATTAATATTTGACATCTGCACCATAACTCAATAACAAACGAAGCTTGATTATAATTTTGAGAAAAGGCAAAATGTAAATGCTTGCTTGTGTGTGAGAGAGAGCAAGGTAGAGGGCAAAGTCTGCTCACCTCAACTGGATTTATTCCAACATCGATTATAACTGCACCAGGTTTTATCCAGCTCCCCCTAACCATATTTGGTTGCCCTACAGCTGAAATTATGACATCAGCTTCTCTTGTAATGACCTCAGGGTTTTTAGTTCTGGAATGGACAATAGTAATGGTGGCGTCTTCTCTCTATGAACATTAGACAAACAGGGTGCTTTCATTAGAAAGGAGACAAACAAATAACCGGAGGGAAGAAAGAAACAAAATCAAGAAACTAGCTTCCAGAAAGTAAACATAATATTGGCACAGAATAACATTACTTGGAGCAACAAAGCAGCGGGCATCCCAACAATATTGCTACGGCCAATCACAACAGCTCTTTTTCCTTTGATATCAATGCCATATCTATGCAACAACTCTATGCATCCTTTTGGCGTACATGGAACGAACAAAGGTTCTCTACCTCGCATGGCAAGACGACCAATGTTCAGCGGGTGGAAGCCATCCACATCTTTCTCAATGCTGACAGCATTCAAGATACTCTGCTCATCCATATGCTGGAAGAAACCAAGGAAAAGAATAACAACAATTATATGCAATTACTTCAAGAAACCAAGCACAAATGCAGCCCATCAAATTTTAACTATTAACATTGAACTGCCAAACACTACCAACAATTGATTACAGTTAGTGTATACAATGACAATTACCATAAAAATCTCAACTCATTATCTATTTTTTGGACTTTTTAATTTTATTTTGTAAAATACCACGGTAGTAATTATACTAATATAGGAAAGATTATTATCACATTTCTCAATATAGCATGATTGACCAAGGAAAAATTAGTGTCCAAATTAGAAGCATACAGAAGGTAGAGGCAACTGCACAAGGATGCCATGAACAGAAGGATTATCATTGAAGCCTGAAATATGCTTGAGTACTTCTTGTTCAGAGGAGTCCTCAGGTAAGTGCACTTCAAACGAATTAATGCCTACAGATTCACAGGCTTTTTTCTTGTTCCGTACATAAGTTGCAGAATCCTTCCTATCACCAACAAGAATAACAGCTAACCCAGGGACAACTCCTAGTGCCTCCTTCATCCTGGAAACTTCAGCAGTTATCTCATCTCTGATCTGCTTGGCCACTGCTTTTCCATCAATAACCCTGGCAGGTGACTCAGTAGCCATACTTGCAGTGCAGGAAACTAACCAAAAAGGTCAAGTAGTGTTAAAAATTTTATATAGACACCAAAACGAAATGTCATAGTGGCCCTCTTAACAGAAAGTAACATGACCCCAAATAATAGAATAATACCACAAAAAGCAAACAGATAATCATGATTACTATAAGCACTGCATCTAAAGAGAGATTAAGTTCAGATAACTGCCTAGGTTTTTTTTTTCTAATTGTAAGTCCAACTCTGAGCATCATGCCTAACAGCAGTAGAGCAAACAAAACCCACGGGAACAGTTCTACTAAGTGCCAGACAAACTGATCAACTCATCAGGTCACTCGTGAGATTCCAAGAGCAAAGCGGTCTTTCTCAATACCAAGGACAATTCAAAGACACTAAGTTTGATCGATTCTATCACGTTGTTGCTATAAGGAACCTGAATTCGATGGTTTCATTTTCTTGACAATAAGAACAAATATCCAACACCAAATTGTAAAGCATAATTTGCCCTTCTCAATTTATGACTCAAACAACAATTGTTTTGGGGCATTATCTATGTATTAAATCATACAGAAAACAATACTATAGCACAAAATGTTATATGCATGAAAAACTCTACATACATGACGAAAGGCCCCGATGAAAAATCAGTTTTATATAATTCAAAATAAACCTTGTTATTACAGGATGTTGAAACATTTACGAAGTAGAAACAAAACGTTGAGGGAGGTCAAAAACAATTACAGAGGGTTAAAATTTTACAGATTAACCAAACGAGCGTTAAAGTAGTATTGTTACCGTTAATAACAGTCGATAATGGCGGCCAAGAGTGAACGTTGAGCGAGGTACGAAGCGAAGCAGGAACTAGAGGTCGGACCTGAAAAAGACTAACCAAATGGCGATTGTAAAGGAAACCGTCACATCGGAGTCTGCTTCGGCTCAAAGGAAGGAGCCGAGCTGTTGTGGAGGAAGAATAGTCGGTGAATATCATCGACGCCATTAGATATTAAACAATCCCTAAACCCTAGTTGATAATTTCCGTGTTGCTGTGCGTTCTTGTGCGCGCAAGTGAGAAGCAATACCGCCGAAGAATGTAGTCGATAATCAAGTAAAGACGATGCTTTCACTAGGACGCTTGGCGCTACCTAGCTGCTTGCTAGCATTCCGTACCTTGAAAGACTAACAATAAGACGCAGTTTCGCTGCAGATTACTTGATATGTGACCCTCGTTTCGAAACGTCAGGGCAGGGTTTCTGAATTGAACCAAGAAAAACTGTTTTAAAATTAATTATTTCAATTAAAATTTAGAAATTTAAGCCACTTAAATGCCCTACTATACTTATTAAGAAACTGAATCTTTAACGATATCACTATCTTTTAGTATATGAACACATTAAACCTATTTATACTCTAAAAATAATAAAAATTAAATAATTGTAACATATTTAACTAATATATCTGGTTAACTTAAGTAAGGCTATTTAAAATTCAATTCTATCCATCGAATCCGATTCATTATGATATAATATATTTCTTTTATGAATTTAGTGAATTATATTATAGATTAAGTTAAAAAATTTAAAATCTATAAAAGATGGATTGGCATAATATAAATATATTCCTTCCCAATTTAATTTATCCGTAAACGAATTTTAATTTTATTTCACATAAAATAAGAATTAGATTAATATTATTAATAAAAAAAATAAATTATGACCCTAAAAATCAACATTTTTTGCATTCTTTTTATTTGATCATCTAGCACTGAACAAAAAAAATCTAATCTTATCATCATTTTTTTTTCTATTTATTGTATTATTTTGAAATTTAAATAAATTATATTTTATTAATTCAGTGTCTTAATTAATTTAAATAAAATTAATTTTAAAATTATATATTTTTATTTGTATTAGATTGAATTTTAATTTATAATCTTTTAATCAAATTAGATTTCATTATACAATAAACTTGACATAAACTAAGTATTAATCCATAAAATAATTGATCGAATATTAATTTGATCCGTTAAAGAGTCTCACTAGTACTATTAAGACCATACAAGCATTATATATTACCATTCCCTTGTATCCCAATTTTTGAATTGAAGTAAGAGTTATCAATAAAAAGTAAAAATTCTAAAGAATATAAAGGCCCACAAATAATTGAAAGCATTTGACATTATCAATTTAATTACAACATCGCTTCAATCTATAAATTAAAATATAACTTGATATTTTTAATATTCTAAATTTAATACAATATTTTTATGATATAAAAATCTATAATTTAAGAAAAAAAAATACGTATACACAGACATTAAGAGGGTTAAAGAGTAAATTTATTTCATTTAATTATATTTTCTTACTATTCATAACACTAATCTATGTTAATAACATTTTTATTAAAAAATGGATTTAGAAGGCATTTTGAGAAATTCAAAAAACTTCTCCAAAAATCCCATTTCTCAGGCAAGGCAAGGCTACCTTCCTAATATTTGGAATTTAAACTCGGAACCGAGATCAAGGCTCTCTTTTCTTCCACCGTAATAGGATAAACTTGGCATAAGAAATATGAGAATCCCCGCCACTGTGGCCGAGATACAGTAGTTCTTCCCTAGGGATAAAAAAGAAACTAATAGCAACAATTAAAATATGGTCTGCTACCTCCTGAGTGCTAACTATCAAACAACACCATTTTCATCATCACCACGAATATCATTGACTTAATTGAAAGTACATAAATTCTAAAATGGTATGTACTAAAAATTAGCCCCTCGTATAACATGGACTGGAAACATCTGAATTGGAGGAATATTTCAGCAAGCTTCAATGTTTCAGCTCCTCTTCTTTTATAGAACAAGAGAACACATCTGCTAATAATGTTTTCCTTTCTTAGGAACGAGGAACGAGGGTTCAAATCAAAATTTATCAGAACAATCGAATGAACTAATTAGAATGTGTGCTGCTGCCTCTTGCTTGGGTCTATTTCTGTACAATTCATACCAATCAAAACATATTATCCACTTTGCAGTCTTGTCTTTTCTTTCTTCTTTTTTTTTTTTTTATATCCTTTTGTTTTCCCTTTACCTGGTTTATACTTTGGTTACAGGGTAAGTTATTTTTTCATATTGCCAATGTTCCTTCAGTGACTTGGTTTTCATCAGAAGGATCCAATGATTGAGCTTTGGGTTTAGTCATTACCCGAGAATAACCATAACCAAGAGAACTTCCACTAGCTTGACACAGCTGCAAACATAAACAACAATCTTAGATAATCCTTCGGACTGCTCAGGTACATAGATCTGATAAAGGCAAGTACGTAAAGGATTGAAACTGTAAAATCTTATTGAAAAAATTGTGTACCTCAGCAAGCTCAGACAGGTGGCGAGTTCTAAATTCGTTGATGGTTGCTGCAATCTCTGACATGGGCAGTTTAGCCTAAACACAAAAACAGAAAATAATAAATAATAAATAAATATATGGACATTTAAAACCAAACAGTGGGCTAGTTCACATTCTCTTGACTCAAAGAAAGGTCTTTAGTACACCGTAGTATAGTACACCCGTCCGATAAAGCACTAAAAATGTATATATTTATCGATCCTATGATTGTTAGTTTTCAATTATGAACCTGAACAAACGTATCAGTGATTTTATCAAGAATCTTCTAAGCCAGTTTTATACGACCCACGCTCTACTTCAAATTGATAATCCACAATCATATCTAAATGCCTTTTAACGATATTAAATCACATATTTACCTGCGCAAGAACAGCAGCAGCTAACTGCAAACTTGGTTCCAAGGTCTCTGGAACAACCTACAAAATTTTTGACCAAAAAGTTTTGAGTGTAATAGAACTCAACGTGCTGTGTAGAATAGGTGATATCAATGTAAATAAAAGCCAGTTCAAATATTTCCATAACTGTGGTTTTCAGACGTCAGAATATATTTTACAGGGGATCCATTTTGATTTGAAAGAAACAAACCTTTATAGGGAAATGTTAAAAGGAAAACGAGGAATATAATAGAAGGTTCGAAAATTACAGCTGAGGCACCAGCCTTTTCCAAATTGAGGCCATGATCAACATCATGAGCACGGACAAAAGTCTTGACATTTGGGAAATACTTGCTCAAGGCCCAAACAGTTCTATAATTTGCACCAGGTGTATCCAAGGTTATCGCTGCAGCACATGCTCTTTCTGCACCAACTTTATGGAGGACCTAGTCACCCAATATAAAGCATGTGAAATATTCATCCTGCAAATAAGCAATTTTCATAATTCATTATAATTTACCTCTCGACTGCCTGCATCACCAAAATACACAGGAAGATCCAAGGCACGTCCAACTGCCACTCTGTCACTGAAACAATGAAAATCTCAATTCAACACATCTACGAACTTGTAGAAACTAAATGACAGCAGCTATGTAGCATGCTTCAAAATGCTTGGATTTGATACTTCTGGAAAGAAATATTTCAAATTGTGTAAGCCCATTCTGCAAGGACAACCAAAAAGACATATATATACCCACATGCGTGCATTGTGCGAGCAATACTTTTTTGTTATTTATGCCTTTTCCACTTCAAATAGAAAGCAAGACAAATAGAGAATGGGTTACCTCCTCACATCAAGAGCAACAAATGGAATTAATCGCTCTGAAAGAAGCTGAGCAATGATCTGAGAAAAGGAAGTACAACTGTTATGATCAACCAAAGGTATTATGCAGTAAACTAAGGGAAGATTCACCATACGAATTCTGTTAACCTAATTTATCATTTAAGAACTGCAAATTAAGTCAACACCTGGCCAACTCGTCCAAATCCACAGATGATAATATGATCTTGCAAATCATCAGTCTGGATTACAGTCATAGCCAGAGAAAGATTAATCAAGAGTTATTTCATATATCGACAAAGTCAACCACACAACAAAGTAATAATTGAGAATGTGAAAAAAAAAGGTAACAAATGCAAGTATTTAAGATGACTTCAAACGATACTTTATATTACTTCAAAAAGCAGAGCATAGCACAGGAAAATGAAGCATTGTGCAATAGAAGAATTATCAACGTTCCAAAACCTAAATAGTTGCACGATATTGCATGGCATATACAATGATTACTAGGGATGCAGAACAAATCTTGCAAGCACAGCAATATTTGCTTTTGTAGGCTAAAGGGTATAGAAAAAGCAGAGCATAGCAGAGGAAAATGATAAGCATGGTGCTACAGAAGAAATATTAACCTTCCAGCACATCAAGGTACTAAATAGTTGCATGATATTGTATGGCAAATAAAATGATTACAAGAGATGCAGAACAAATCTTGCAAGCACAGCAATATTTGTTTTTGTAGGCTGAAGGGTATAAATGAAGGAAACCTATCTACAGCATGTGGTAGGAGGGTTTTTCATAGCTTGTCTGAGGTACACCTTTTTAGTGAGGGAAGATAATTTGATTCTATGATAAAAAAAAAAAAGGACTGCTCTTCACTATTTCCATATCTTTATCCATGAAATCCTGTCAGCCAATTTAAGGAGTGACTGTTTGAGAAAGAACATAATTCAATTTTCTGATTATGACCAAATAAGTCATTTTATTTGTCAATTTCTCTTAGACAAACTGATCAAGAAATAGCCAACATCTATCATGTAAAAACCAAAAACCTTTCCACCCTCAATGCAAAAGGCATATCCAGTCACATAGAAACAATTAAACTGCACCACAGTTAAGATAGCTCTTTTATCATTTTCTTCTCCCCCAATGAAACGCCAAGAATGAAAAACAAGAAAAGGTTATTCATTTTCTTCGGAACCCAAATATCACCCAATATTATTATGGTTGACAAATTAAGAGGAATATTAGACTCGCTTTTGATGACAATACATCTGACCAAAACTCATCATATCAATCTATCTGTTATTAAAGTCAACAAACTACCAGCACTGATTGAAATATCTATTTGATGAAGATTAGCAATCCTTAAAAGCTCACTAAATTTATACTTATACACATCTCACCTCACTCTCAACAGGTAACAAACTCCGAACATCGTGCTGCTCAAAACGAGAAGCAATTAATTGGCCCCCAGCAGCCAGCCATGGTGTGAGGGCCATTGAAATTCCCACCACAAGAAACAGCAGAGATGACAGATGAGTAGACATTATACCCTGTGGATAAGAAACAATTAGCAAAGTAGCATTTCTGCCAATAACAAGTTACTTTATCATTAACAGATTCAATCAAAGAAATTTTGGAAATAACAGCCAATGTTCCCCCCACAACTATTTAATTA